>CM042411.1:15654117-16046617 GCA_023634145.1 Thymallus thymallus
GGTTGAATCATGATGACATCAGTGACCTTCAGGCCGCAGCTCTAGAAAGGCCCTAGTTCCGACTTACAATTCCGAGTTGTAGGTTGTATGCTGTCAATCCAAGTCTGGATTGACAGCATGGCCAATGTTGAATGTTTATCCTTTTAAGATTGGAAAAGAGACTCTTAAACCCAGACTTGGAACCAAAAACCCACTTCACTGAATAGCAGGCTAGTAATTGCTTTGCAATGCTTGCAGTTAGCCACTAATTCCTTCCAAACCACTCATTGTTAAATTTGCGATTTCCAACTTGTTGTAAATCGTAAATGTCTAATGACTGATGAGCACTGATACGTTTCATCTATAATTTCTTCTCATTATTTCTCTTCCTATGACAAGGATTAAAAAGCATTTGCCAGTAGATTGTCGACTTGCTACGGTAGATATAACGTAATTTTATCTGTGGCCAATGACCTTGAGCCTTCATGGATGGGCACCTCTAATCTAACTCTATGGCAGCACCAAAGTGGCTTGAATTTTCGGGCTCTACCCTTACATTTGGCGGTGATGTAGTGTCCCCATGAGTGACAGAACACTGAGCCAATCACTGCGCAACTGGAGAACATTACCCAATCACGGCTCAACTAGAGAACATTACCAACCCCTACGCTCCGTATTTTCAGCGCCAGGGACTGGGAGACCGTATCGAGGGAAAGATGAACGGAGCAAAGTACAGAGAGATCCTTGATGAAAACCTGCCCCAGGATCGAACATCTCTGGAGAGACCTGAAAATAGCTGTGCTGCGACGCCCCACATCCAACCTGACAGAGCTTGAGAGGATCTGCAGAGAAGAATGGGAGAAACTCCCCAAACACAGGTATGCCAAGCTTGTAGGGTCATACCCAAGAAGACTCAAGGCTGTAATCGCTGCAATAGGTGTTTCAACAAAGCACTGAGTAAAGGGTCTGAATACTTATGTAAACGTAATATTTCCGGGATTTAAAAAAATAACATGTTTTTGCTTTGTCATTATGACATATTGTGTGTAGATTGATGATTTTTAATTTGTTTTAATCAATTTTAGAATAAGGCTGTAACTTAACAAAATGTGGGAAAAGTAAAGGGTTCTGAATACTTTCCGAATGCACTGTACAGAGTAAAGCACAGGGCAGGCACAGCGTGGAGGGGAAATCCTCTCTCCATGAGGAGGTAGAATTTAAACCATAGCTTCTCCCTCCCTCCCTTCCTCCCTCCCTCCCTCCCTCCCACCCTGTCATGTGGGAGTCTCAGTGTGTATTATTCATCTGTTCTTTATTCTCATTCCCTCTTCTCTGTCTGTCCTTACTGAGGTAAAACAGAACAGAAGAGAATAAAATATTAAAATATATTTATTTTTATTTTTTTATTTAACTAGGCAAGTCAGTTAAGAACAAATTCTTATAACTTCATAAGATAAAGAATAAGAGAAGAGAAGTGTTAACAGACAACCCAGTTTAACTGAGGCGTGGGCAGCAGGCCGTCTCAAAGTTAAGGCAGCGGGCAGTCAGGGAAGCTTGAAATAGAAGCTCTGGGGATTTCTCTCAAACAGAGAAGCCACAGCAGAGGCTGAGAAGCGGAGGCAGCAAATGTATTCACTCATTTAAAGGTGAATCTCTATGGGAACTGTGGAAATGCCTCAAACATCTGTAACAATAGTTTGCAATCAAGTGATGGAAAAAGTAAACCCTGTAATTCATTAATTGCCCTTTTGCCACAATCAAAACGAATGCTCTTCTACCTTGACAAAGAGAGTGGTCCTGCCTTCCTCTTGTTGTCACACTGTTGTAACACTTAGAAGACTAAATTAGTGCCACAGACCTCAGATATACAGAGAACATTCCTTTCAAAGATAAACATACAGTACCTGCTAAGTCATTCAGTCTGAAGCTTTCATGCATTTTGCTGGGCACAAATAGGGTCAATATATCACTGACGTTGGTCGACTCGTCACACATTTTCCATACAGATAAGACCTTTAAACATTTATGGTGTGTTTTCACACACACACACACACACACACACATGCATGCACACACACATAATGGCCTGTGTGTGTGGTTGCAGTGTTGTGATAAGCAGTGCCCTAGCCCTACATGTAAATGCATGTGAAACCACATGGAGATAAGGAGCGGTACATTACGTCTCTGGCCCTGGCTGTGTTTCTCTGTGATACGGCACCTCAGATTCTATCAGGGAGACATTGGCAGCCCGCTAACAGCAGCGGTAACACAGCCGCAATAGATAGCAGTACACACCGGTCACCAGTGGCAGGTTGGGCTGAAAACTGTTTTTATAGATTCTAGCTAGATGTAAAGTACATATGCAGTTGAAGTCATTAAAACAAATTTTTCAACCACAGATTTTATGTTAACAAACTATAGTTTTGGCAAGTCGGTTTGGACATCTACTTTGTGCATGACACAAGTAATTCTTCCAACAATTGTTTACAGACAGATTATTTCACTTATAATTCATTATATCACAATTCCAGTGGGTCAGAAGTTTACATACACTAAGTTGACTGTGCCTTTAAACAGATGATGTCATTGTCACACCCTGAGAGGTTTCACCTGTTGTCTTGTCTCCACCCCACACCAGGTGTTCCCTATTCACCATTAGTCCTCTGTGTATTTAATCCCTGTGTATTTAATCCCAGCGTTCCATGTTACCAGTGTTTTTCCCCGTTACCTGTGTTCAGTTCTGTTTATTCCCCGGTGTCGATATCTGCCTGTTTTACCCGACTACGAGCCTGCCTACTCCTTTGTACCTCAGCCCTTCTGCCTCAACTATCGCCTTCTGCCTGTCCACCGACCAACGAGTCTGCCTACCCCAGTGTACCCCAGGGCACTTCACCACAGCTCCCATTCTAATCCATCCCGACCCTGCACATCAGTTTGTAGTGGAAGTGGATGCCTCCAACAGCGGGGTGGGTGCAGTGTTATCCCAAAGGTCAGACCGCGACCAGAAGCTGCACCCCTGTGCATTCCTCTCCCGTCGGCTCAGTCCTGCAGAGAGGAATTATGACGTCGGCAACAGGGTGTTGTTGGCTGTCAAGACTGTATTAGTGGAATGGAGGCATTGGTTGGAAGGGTCAGAGATCCCGTTCCTGGTGTGGACTGACCATTAAAACCTGGAATACCTGCGGTCAGCCAAACGGCTCAATTCCCGGCAAGCCAGGTGGGCTCTGCTTCTCACGCGTATTAATTTCACCCTGTCCTATCGCCCCGGCTCGAAGAACACCAAATCAGATGCCCTCTCTGGTGTGTTCGGACCTTCCACGACTCCCCATGATCCCAAGCCCATTCTCCCCGCTGCCTGCCTGGCCACGTCTCTGGTCTGGGTGTCGAAGAGGAGGTTCGCCGAGCACAACAGTTGCACCCGGACCCCGGAGGAGGTCCGCCTGGCTGTCTCTTCGTACCTGACCCGGTTCGTTCCAGGGTTCTGGAGTGGGGTCACTCCTCTAAACTCACTTGCCACCCCGGCTCCCGTCGAACAATGGACTTCATCCGCCGGCGGTTCTGGTGGCCCACCATGGGGGCCGACATCCCGTCGTTTGTCTCAGCTTGTGCTATATGTGCCCGAAACAAGACTCCACGCCAAGCATCGTCAGGTCTCCTGCAACCGCTTCCTGTCCCAAGGCGGCCCTGGTCTCACATTTCCCTGGACTTTGTTACCGGTCTCCCTCCTTCCGATGGCAACACCGTCATTCTGACAGTCATAGATCGATTTTCTAAGGCCGCCCACTTCATCCCACTGCCCAAGTTACCCTCAGCCAAGGAGACCGCTCAATTGATGGTTCAGCACGTCTTCAGAATCCACGGACTCCCCATTGACATCGTCTCTGATCGGGGTCCTCAGTTCTCTTCCCAGTTCTGGAGAGCATTCTGCACCCTCATCGGGTCATCGATTAGCCTGTCCTTAGGGCTTCATCCCCAGACTAATGGCCAGTCGGAGCGGGCCAACCAGGACCTGGAAACCGTTCTCCGATGTCTAGTTTCGGACAATCCCTCCACCTGGAGCCCTGCAACAGCCTCCGTTGTTCCCTGAGCAGGAGGAGGAGGGCTGTGTTCCCTCTGCCCAGTTGTTCGTTCGGCGCTGTCGTCGGACATGGAAAAGAGCCTGGTCGGCTCTTCTGCGCTCCAACGCCAGGTACTGCTGGCAGGCAGACCGCCGCAGGACTCCAGCCCCCCAATACAGTGTCGGCCAGAGGGTGTGGCTGTCTACCCGTGATCTGCCCCTTTGAGTGGAAAGCCGCAAACTCTCTCCCCGCTACATCGGACCCTTTCAGATCGCTCGGGTCATCAGCCGCTCGGCTGTTAGTTTATTGTTGCCTCGCACCCTCCGTGTTCACCCTACCTTTCATGTGTCTCGTATTAAACCTGTCTCTAACTGTTCTTTGTCTCCTGTTGTGCGAGCAAGGAGGCCTACAAACCTGACTCAGTTACACCAGTTCTGTCAGGAGGAATGGGCCAAAATTCACCCAACTTATTGTGGGAAGCTTGTGGAAGGCTACCCGAAACGTTTGACCCAAGTTAAACAATTTAAAGGCAATACTTATTGAGTGTTTGTTAACTTCTGACCCACTGGGAATGTGATGAAAGACATAAAAGCTGAAAAAATTATTCTCTCTAATATTATTCTGACTTTTCACATTCTTAAAATAAAGTGGTGATCCTAACTGACCTAAGACAGGGCATTTTTACTAGGATTAAAAGTTAGGAATTGTGAAAAACAGAGTTTAAATGTATTTGGCTAAGGTGTATGTAAACTTCCGACTTCAACTGTATTTAGCTCGTGTTGTGGTGTGACAGCACTGACAGGAGTAGGAGTGAGCCTGAGACAGACAGACAGGTAGGTGGGGGAGATAGTGGAGTCAGATGAGTGTTCAGCCAACCACAGTCAGCCTACTGCATTCTCACAAACACCATACAACCTTTTAGGTATACTAACTGATATCAAAGCTGAGATGTTCATTATAATGATTATTTTGATAATGAGATCATGCCTCTGCTTGTTCGGGTTAAGGCTTGGATTGCTACACAGCACTCTGTGACAAATTAATCTGTATTAGTCAGTACAATTTGATTGATGGATACTGTTTTAAAAACACTCCCCATGTACGCTTATTCTTACAGTAGATGACATACCATACCTAGCCCTAACACTACATTTTAACTGACACCGTAACATCTGAAATGCATTAAGAATCTAGGAAATACATCCATACTGACGGTATTATGATTATACACCCATATTGTACAGCTCCAACATTTTGCTAGAAAGTATTTTCTTTGAATTCCTCTATTCTGAATAGAACCAGCAGCAGCCAACCAGTCTGCCAGCCAGAGTATTTGTCTTGGCTCCCATCCACTATAGCAGAACATAACTGTTAGACTATAGTTCCTGGCTGCCTCAGATGACTCACCCTCCATTGATGAGCAGCACAGCCATCCATTCCACCACAGGGAACCAGGCCTAGGCAGCACAGAGCTCTCCTCTCCCCCACACATGGTTCTCCTGGCTGGGTTGGGCCTCCTCTCCCCTTCTCATCAGCTATACAGACTCCAGCAGCCCAGAGCTCTCCTCTCCTTAAATTAGAGGCTTGGCGCATGGCCAGGTGAACAGGCTCTCTCAGTAGACTGCTACATAACAGGCAGGCTGCCATTCATTCTGCTAGAAGACTGGGACTGAGTGAGTCACATTAATAGTAGAGAGGGGTTGAGGCCTAGTACACTGGCTATGCCTGTTGGTTTTTACGAATGAGAGTGCTGAAAAGTATTTAATTTGTTCATAAACATGACTTAACATTGTGTAGCATTGTCTATCACTGTATCAACAGTGTTCTTCCATAATCATATGCAATAGATTAAATATGCATAATATAATGTGTACACTATAAACATAATGAACCAAGTCACATGGAAAGGCAAAATAATTAAAACTCTAGTTTGACATCTCTAGTTTCAATGTGTATAGTGTGATCATCCTAATAGTCTGTCTGCTACTACTGCAAGCATTCTCACCAGATCCCCTTCATCAATCAGTGTGAGGAAAGCTAAGATACCTGTATACTATACACACAAGAAAAGGGTTCCTCGAGGGTTCTTTGCTAAGGGTGATGGTTCAATGTGGAACCATAATGACTCAAATAACCGTTGGAGGCCTTCAATGGTTCTTTGCAGGTGAGAAAATGATTCTTTCCTCTTTTAGTGATAATTAAAATATTTGAATATTTTGGGGCGGGGTTTGCACACAGATCTTTTTGTGCAACCATGAGTGAGAGTGTCATTCCATTAAATGACTATGGCCAATGATGGTGTCTAATGGAAGACCATGTGTGGCCTTGATTTGATTGAGAACTATTATAAAGCTATAATATTGATATCAACTGCTGTTGATATTTCCTCTCATTTTATAGCCTTTTATCCTGTGTTTGTTCCTCCACACAGTGATTATATCACCATGTCTGTGAGATTGGTTCTGAGAGTGTCTCACTCATTCCTCTCTCTGTTATTACATCAGCAGTCAGAGGGTTAGCTCAGCACCATATTGCACAAACTGAGTATTCTAGAAACCATCTGTTAGGTTTCTCACTGTAGACCTTGTACTGCCGCTAGCTCTCTGAAGCTACTTCACAAAGTAATAACACAGAACGAATGTCCTTCACACTACAGCACCAATATGTCTTACTGTACACAGCAGATATCTCTCACACAAGAGAAAACAACACTAATGGTATATTGCATTACAAGATAAATCTTTCTACATTTTTTAAGAAATTGACTAAAGGTTCCCAGTGTCTTTGGAATGAGTAGGTCTTTGGGATGAGATTTTCAGCCAAGTTCCAGACTTGGTTCAGTGGTTATTCGATCCCATGGGACACTACAGTTCAAGTGTTACCCAGGTTATTGTCAGTGTTGAGAATAGTACTGTCTCTTTGTGCAGTGTTCCCTCAGTAGTCCAGTTGCCAGGTGAGGTGAGTAGTGGCTGTGTAATGTGCACTGGCTATGTCTGTTTAGTCTGCTCCTGAACACTGTGAAGGAGCTGCTATGTTATTTTCTTGGCTGGCATGGAACTGACACTACTCTAGGACCATGTGTGTGTGTGTGTGTGTGTGTGTGTTTGTGTGTGTGTGTGTGTGTGTGTGTGTGTGTGTGTGTGTGTGTGTGTGTGTGTGTGTGTGTGTGTGTGTGTGTTTGTGTGTGTGTGTGTGTGTGTGTGTGTGTTTGTGTGTGTTTGTGCGTGTGTGTGTGTGTGTGCCTGCATGTGTAGTTGTGTGCCTGCGTTCGTGCCTGCGTTTGTATGCATTTTGATGTATGTGTGACCGGGCCCAATAGAAAAGAACAGAACACAAGGTTAGAATGATTACATAATCTGAGTGATTGATGCAGTTGTCTTTTAAAGGGATTGTGTCTCCAGAGAAGTTGAAACAGTGTAATAAGATCTCAGTCCATTGACAAAAATGATCACGGCCTGTACGATTTCATGGTGGTACCATTTGGACTAAAACAAGACACCATCCATTTAAAAAGAGAGAAGTGGAATGGAGAGGTGAGGCAAAAGGAGGGGAGACCAGCAACGTGACCTTACCCGACTGCACAATAGATTACAGTTTTGTTTATGTTGACATAATGTAAGCTGAGTGGCAGATAGTGAACTGTCACTAACAGAGCTGCTAGCTAGGGGTCACTGCTAGCTGAAACAGAACACAAGTGATACACACACACACATGCTGATTGTTGACTATACACACACAGCTCAGTCACCACGTTAAAGGACAACAACTTCAACTGTCCCCCAACCACACAGGATGCTGTTCAAGTCAGCAGAAATGGTTGGTTGAGCAGGCTGGGTTGAGCTCATGAGAATTCACATACAGTACAGGATATTCTCATCCTTGTCTCATCAATACAGGGTTTTCTCAGCCTTGTCTCATCAATACAGGGTATTCTCAGCCTTGTCTCATCAATACAGGGTTTTCTCAGCCATGTCTCATCAATACAGGTTATTCTCAGCCTTGTGTCATCAATACAGGGTATTCTTAGCCTTGTCTCATCTCTGCATGTCTTCACAACTGTCTGAGAAGTGCTCTGGGGGTGCCCTACAAACAGGACAAAACATGAAAGATGCGATCACTGAGTTCTTATCACAAAGCAGGGATCTTACAAACATCTGAGGAATAGTAACGTGCATTTAGCAGACTTACAGTAGTCAAGTTATTCTTGTCATAAAACAGAGATCATGCAAACCTCTCTACCTACAGTAGAATGTACCATACACACTCAGCTAGCTGTTTCTCTCTGATCTTCTACAGTGAGACTCTCCTGACCTCAAATCAGTTATAGGCATTATCTACCAGATACGAGTCAGTAACAGCCATGTCCTAACACACACACACGTTCCCTTAGACAGGATATGGCAGTGTTCTCCACTCTAGTCACAACATCCATATCCATTTCTATAAACCATGATCTCCTACTCATGGAAAACAGAGACAGAAACACAGACATACTTTTGTAATGGTTTCCGTTCATGTTGGCTTGCCTGCGGTAGCTAACGTTTCAGTCATTTGAGCTGTGATGGAATGCTAACTGCTGGGACCTCATGGCCTGTACTGTACATCTCAGGTATGTTCTGTACAACATGTTGTCTTCTGTTAGCTGGTTATAGTAGCAATACATCATTACTGTCACCAGTAATACAGTAACTCAAGCCTGCTGACTGCAGAGTGTCCAAAGCTGGGCCACCTGATGCTGAGCACAAGCAGATCAGTGGAGAAGCTGGGAGAGAGATAGGGGATTTGGTCATTCCGCCTGCTGAAGCAGATTGTAACCGAGGTCTGGGGGGGGTTGGGCTGAGGTGGGCTGAGTTGTTTGGTCCAGACATTTCCCCAGAAGGCTGCTGGCTGTCACTGTAGAAGCTGCCAATCGACAAATGTACAGCTGACCTCCAATGGAGGATCATACATGAGGCGATAGATAGCGCCTGGTCCATCTAGATCCAAGAGTTGGGGAGAGTTGTCCATTTTGCACGCTAGCTCATTTCAAATGGTTCTTGGCGGAGGTGTTCTCTTCCAGGCTGTTCATTCTAGGATTGAAGTACCGTTTCAGGCGCAGGAGCAGTAGTCCTGCTAAACCTTCTCAGGAGTAGCCAAGCTGGCCATCGGGAAGACTAGGAAGAACTGTGTACAGTACAGGAATCTGTGACTGTGGTGGCCAGTGTTGGGGGTTACAGTAATAACACAAAGTTACTGTTCCAATTTGAGTAATAATATTACTGTTACTGGTCAAATAAATAGGTTGTTACTTTGATCATTCCCTTCCTATTACAGTTATTGATCCAAATAAATATTTGTGATTATTATTCCCTCTATATATAAAACTCCCCCTGCCCCAGATTCTAAATGTTTCTGGTTTACACACACACCCACTACTACTAACAACTTTAGTTAGGTAGGTGAAAAATGGCAGAATCGTCTAAAGCATTGACTTTCTCAGTGTGGAAGTACTCCCATTACTTTGATTTGGTAGGACAAAATGGCAAGAAAAATATCAGTGTGTGAGAAACACCTCTCCACCGCTATAAACACGACTTCCAATCTCTTGAAGCACCTGCAAAGGAACACGCCAACACAAAACTCTTAGCGAAAGACACCCGAGACCTGACCACTTCTGCTGAAGATGACTGTAGGCCTACCTCATCCAAACAACCAAGGCTTGATTTGAGTCGTTCAGGCTGTAACCCAGGGAGAGCTGAACAAACTAGTAGCTGGGTATGTACTGTAGTAGAGGAAATTCTGCCCTTATCCACGGTAGAATCTGTCGTTATTAGGCGACTTGTGTTGGAGTATAGGCCTACGTGTCAGGCTCTGGCCATAGGGAGCCCATTGGCTCCTCTAGATAGCCAGGGTCAGAGCCTGACAGATCTAGGTCCCTAGATCTAGGTTTTATGTTTTGTGTTGAATCCCCAATTAGAGGCAGCTGCGAAGTGTTGTCTCTGATTGGGGATCCTATTTAAGTTGTTCTGTCCTACACCTGGGTGTGGGTCATTATCGTATATCGCTATGTCACAGTGAAAGTAAGTGTGTTTCCGTTTTTGTGATTGAATCGTTAGTTTTGTTTGTATAGTTCGTAGATTTGAGTTTTAGTAGTAAATAAAACTATGTCGAACTATTGCTGCACTGCTCCTTGGTCTCTCTCTACACCCACTCGTGACACTACGTAACGTACGTTGATATTTTTTACATTGAGTGAGGACGTGCAATGTTTTGGGGTGTAATGTAAAAGTAATATAAATGTAACCAATTACTTTTCCCAGGGAGTAATAAGTAAAGTAATGTGTTACTGTTGAAAGAAGTAACGAGTAATAGGCAATATATTACTTTTTTAAAGTGATGACTCCAACACTTGTCTGGGACACTGCAAGACGTCTACTTGTTTGATGCATGCTTAAACCAACAACCCAACGGTGTAGTTTGATTTCATTGAACTGTGCTTCTGCTGCTCAGATCATGCTTCTATGCAACAGTTGAGACGTTGGGGCCTGCCACCTGCAATGTCATAACGGATGAGGCCACCGTGGTGAGACTTCAAAGGTAGATAGATACTGCTGCTGTACATGCGCTGGTTATTGGTGCATTGACAAATTAAAAGGTCTTTCGTACTTCTTCACTGACTTAATTGTCCCCATGGGGATATGTTGTTTGTGTCATCAGATAGTTACAATATGGAGACAATTTCCCAATGTTTCAAAGTCATTCATAATAACGGGTAAGTGATGGGTACACCAATCAGCCATGATGAAAAATGACTTCCCATAACTAAGAAACTGGAAATAATGCAGAATCCTGGTATTAGTATTGATCAATGTTGCTCCTCATCTCTCCACTATGATGTGACGTAGATGTGAAATGCGTGTTTGGTTGCAAAGGGATGCTACACATTGGTGGTAGATAAGGTGAGCACTTTGAGATCTAAGTGAATATGAATGGTGCATCATAAATGCACTCAGTTAGCTTGTTCATTTTCATCGGAAAGCACAGGACACAGAAAGTCCTTTTTTAAACATGACAGCGTTCATAAATGGAGCAGAGTGTTATTTCCCAAGGGAATTGTGTGTGTATGTGTGTGTGTCTGTGTTTACGGTCCTGCATGGTGTGTTCTCTGGGGGATGGAGACAGGGTTGCCATGGTAGCAGCTTGAATGTTCACAGCAGTGTGTGTGTGTGTGTGTGTGTGTGTGTGTGTGTGTGTGTGTGTGTGTGTGTGTGTGTGTGTGTGTGTGTGTGTGTGTGTGTGTGTGTGTGTGTGTGTGTGTGTGTGTTGCGTAGCTGGTGCCAGACAAGGACAATGTGCCCACCATCATTTCACAGCCTTTCATAATTGTTATTGAACGTAGAGGTCAACCAGCACTTGTCAACCCTACATAATGCCTGTATAACAGTATAGTAATTACATGACATGTATTACGTTACCATAAACATAACCTTTGAGCCTTGTTAACCCTGGTTAACACTTTTGCATCAAAACACAGACTGACAGTGATTTAGTAGAAAACTATTTTCCCTTAGCCTGGTGGAACCAGCCTGATCTCCTGTCTGCTTGACCAGGTTAATGTTCCCTACAATCATTGGACAAAACTGGCAGTGAATTGAACATATAACAACTCTTACAGAACAGTGAGTTCTTGTAGCCCTTCAGAGCTTGTTGGCAGCTCTTACTCCTCCTAAGATTAGCTAATAGCAGTTAGACAAACTCCTAAAAGACTGTGGGCCTTCCCTGTCATCTCCAGTCAAGCCTTGTTACAGACAAACCTGTCTCTGTGGATCAACTCACATCACTCCCTATAAACCGCCTGGTTCTTAATGGCCTGTTGGATCACATGGGCTTTTCTGTGACCGTTGAATACTGACTTGCTGGCCTAGAGTCGTGTCGCTAAATACAGACTTACTCATTAGTTGAAGAATTCATGTGATGTGATGTTTTGTTTCTGTTTTTGGTAATGATGGGACACAGGGACACACATACATACTCACACACAGAGGCACACACAGACAGACAGAGAGACAGACAGACAGACAGACAGACAGACAGACAGACAGACAGACAGACAGACAGACAGACAGACAGACAGACAGACAGACAGACAGACAGACAGACAGACACACACACACACACACACACACAATGGTTAAATAAAGAGGCCCATGACATCTATTGGTAGTGATGGGACAGAAGAGAAAGAAAATATTAAAGGGCTTATTATTCATTTTTCTGGACTTGTGGTCACCCAAATAGTTCCATTGTTCCCCCCAAAATAAAATGTAAAAAGCAAAAATAAGCTACTAAAACACACAAAGTGGAATAGCAAATAACCCTACTGCACTTTCACACTTAGACTGTATACTGCAGCCTATTCTAAACAGTATGCTCTTAGACTGATGATTTCACTCCTACTTAATAAAATATGCTATCTCCTCTTTGTAGTCGGTCCATTTGGAAGGCTTAAGCCTCCAGCCACTGTTGTATACTTTCATTTGTTAGGCCTTTCTGCATTTCTATCATTAATCTCTCTCGACCTATGAGGGAGTCATTCAGTGAGATGACAGAGCCGCCTCAAGGCATGTTTCTGCTGTCTGGCTCGATGTGATGAGGGAGAGATCCAAGCCACTGACGCCCATGATGATGGCTCCCCAAGCTAAGAGCAATGACTGTCTACACAGAACATCTCCTCCGTGGAACCCACCACTGTATATTATCACACAGACACGCACACACACACACACACAATCACTGGGTAGCCCGCAACCTTACAAAATGACATACCTACTCAGACATTTACATCCCAAACTTGTGAATACTGTGAACAAGACCACATTTCCATTTTGATTAATTTTCTATTGTTGAGGTATAGAGGGATTTGGGGGTAACATGTCAAATTAGGGTAAATTAAAATTCCAGTGTTTATTTGATTAGAGAAATTGTCCTGTGGGGTTTCTTCAGCCCAATGCTGACTGCTTGGTTTCCCCCTCGACTTCAGCAAAGGCCTCATAATTTTCAACCCCAAACATTTCCCTGTGCTGTTCTAAGTATATAAGATGCTTATGAAGTTATAAAGTTGCAAAGTGCTGAGATAGGACAAAAACTGCACACTGTTGGTTTAGGTGCTCCCAGACAGTGTTTATGTTCGATATGTTGCTATAATAAACTCTTGAATCATTCTAACAGTGTGCAGTTTCCCAATAAAGTGCTCAGTTATGCATATCCAAGCACATTTGAATGTTGCTCTCTGAGTTGGGTCATATTGTCTGGGGACAGTACTTGATACACAAAGCATTCATAGCACATCCATATAAGCACAAAATAATTATGATGCTGCCATAATATCAATATTCAGAGTTCCCTCTCTCCTGTTCTTCGATGTTGAGATTATATAAACTGCACTGACATTATTGGCCTATGTGACCCATGAGACGTGCAGTGGAACAGCCTTTTGTTGTGATAGTGTCAGACACAGACATAAGGTTAGAATCAGCCTCTGGTGTTTCTTTTCACACTGTTGAACCCTAACATCCCTCACTCCATCTTCTGTTGTGACAGCCAGGGAGACAAATGCTTACTGTACTGCCAAACTGGGGTTATCCGACTACAAGCAAATCTAGAGCTGTGCCTCTTAGCAGTGATCCCTTGGATGTTGTCAGATGGTTTGCTCTCAAGTGCTAGTTAGTTTGCGTTGAATCCTCGGTCCATCTATTTGACAGACAGGGAGACAAATGTTTACTGCCAAGCACAGGCTCTGAAAAGGTATGCACTGTGTAAGCCTGTAAGTCTAGAGCTGTGGTTCTAAGCACTGGTCCCTGACATGTTGCTGACCCAGTCTCTTAGATGGTCTGCTCTTAAGTGTCAGTATTAATGAAAGAGGTGCTTCAAATAGGAAGGATGTCCCTAGTCTGTTCCTGCTATAACAATAAATGGTTCGCTCCTAGAGCGAACCATGGCAGAAATCGAATAACTTCTCTGCGTGTTCTCAATTAGTAGATTGTAAGACCTTGTCCGTGGTCGACAGGCACAGATCTGATTACACATTGACGAGGAAGTAATACCTTGAATGCTAAATGCCTCCATGTTTTTTTAGATGGTGGCTGGCTGGCTGACAGCCTTAAGGCGTCCGCATGCTTCCTAGAATGTTGTGATGTTTTTATTGGTTTTGGACTTCGATGAGGGCAAGCCGAAGTTTGGAGCCAAAGTCTACGCCCCTTTGTCTGTGATTGGTCAACAGTAGGGATTCTTCAATAGTCTTTGTTGTCATTCAACGAGAGTAGACTCGTTTTCATGCAAATCTTTTCATTGCGAAATATTGCACCAAACATCTTAGTTAGATTTAAAATTGCGCAATTAAGATCTCCTGTCATTCATTAAAATGAATGACAGATTTCTTGAGTTATCTTAGATTAATTCAGACTATTCTCAAAATGGACAAACAATACTACTGATGCTTTTTCAAATTTTACAAGCGAAGGTCTTTTAAGAGAGTATGTCAGGACACTCATTCGGTTCGGCTAGCTGAGTTTCTCTCTCTCTCTCTCTCTCTCTCTTGCTTTCTCTCTATCTCTGGCTCGCTCTATTATCTCTCTCTCTCTCTCTCTCTCTCTTTCTCTCTCTCTTTCTAGAGAGCAGGTCAGTGAGCCAGAGCAGGGCAGTGAGTCTTAGTTCTCCAGACCCTCTCTTACCCTCAAGTAAGTCATGACATAGCGCAAGTGGGAGGGGCCTTTCTTCTCTTGTTCTCAATTGCTCCTCCATTGTTACTCAAGCAAGAGGGAGGCTGATGACATCATGACTTTCCAACAAATGAATTTAAATGCCCTACTCCTTTTCAGTTGCGTCTAAAAAACACTATTTTCCTCAAAACATATTTTTTTACCTTTTCGTGTGTGTACTTTACTGTATTTATTCTTGGGATATCACTTTTCAACAGGAAAAGTTCAGAAATCACTAGAGGACGTCTTAGGGTGGAAAACTGATCTAAATCTTAGGGGAAACTTCCTCCTATTCCTAGTGTGGTGACAGAGTATGGACTTCCCAGGGACTTGATTCAGACAGGAGTCATCCTCACTGATGTTTGCAAGTCTTCGAGGACAGATCTCTCACACACACACGCTCCGAGGCGCTGGGTAGGCCTGCCATTTCTCCTCAGTACAAATGTGTTTAAAGAACTAATGTGTTTCAATGTTGTGTTTTTTCCATCTCTCTACTCTTCTCTTTTCCTCTAGGAGTGGATCTAACCGCCAGGGAAGGGGTCAAAGTGTTTGGGGATTATTTTTGTACTTCATGGACAGCTGCTCTGTTGTCATGGATTAACAGAATCTTTGGTGAAATCCAGCAGGATGTGTGTATGTTGGGCCATAGCTCGGATGTTTGAAGTTGGAGTGGGTGGGCATGTAAATTCTAAGAGCATTTGGTTAGTGATAACATTAACTCCCAGTGATAACTAAAACCAAAATGTACATATTTGCATTATCTAAATTCCCTATATAGTAATATGGTCTATTTGATGTCTGTAAAAGACAAACAAAGCCTTTGATTGCAACAGAAGCTCCATGTAAGAAATGATACAAAGAATTAACCTAGGTGGGTGGGAGCTGTGGCATGCAGTGGATATTGGAGCAGTGCATACACTCACACGCAAACACACACACAGAGACCATATTATATGATAGTGTGTAGGTGCATTGCATTCAGCAGCTGTTAACCACCACCACTGATATAGAAGAGACCTGTCTCTGTGTGGAAAATACATGACCATGTAGCATGGGTTTAGTCAGGCATGGCTGTGGGATGAGAATATCCTTCCTCAGAATATTGTGTGGAATCCTACTGCAGTTCTATAGCTGCCAGCATGTATGAGAAGATAGAGGCAAAATGAACACTTCTGTCTGTGTCTCCCTCCCATGCAGCTGCAGGCATTCCTTTAAACGCCACACTTTCCGACATGGAATTGCTCAATCTTGCTCTCACACCCCCTTCCTTGCTCTTTCTATCAGTAGGGGGCCCAGGTCCCACATAGGCCTACCGATGTCAGGTCTCACCACCATATAGGCTATTATAGACAGATCATCAGTAATGCTTTATTACATGTTATAAGCATCAAATGTCACGCTTACAACAAGTCTATTAATAATGCATTATTACTGAATGTAATGCATTACCAGACGGTCAGCCTAGAGTATATCTCAAATCATCTAATAGGTTGTGACTGTGGCATTCTGTAGCCTGCCGCACTAGTTAGACAATAATGTTTCCAAATACACTAGATGAACAAAAGTATGTGGACACGTGCTCGTCGAACATCTTATTCCAAAATCATGAACATTAATATGGAGTTGGTCCACTTTTGCTGCTATAACAGACTCTACCCTTCTGGGAAGGCTTTCCACTAGATGTTGGAACATTGCTGCAGGGACTGAATTCCATTCAGCCACAAGAGCATTAGTGAGGTTGGGCACTCCAGCCGATGCTTGCATTGTGCATGTGGATCTTAGGCTTGTGTGCGGCTGCTCGGCCATGTAAACCCATTTCATGAAGCTCCCGACGAACAGTTCTTGGGTTGATGTTGCTTCCAGAGGCAGTTTGGAACTCGGTAGTGAGGGTTGTAACTGAGGACAGATCATTTTTATGCGCTACGCGCTTCAGCACTCGTCGGTCCCATTCTTGTGTGGCCTACCACTTCGTGGCTGAGCTATCGTTGCTCCTAGACGTTTCAACTTCATAATAACATCACTTACAGTTGACAGGGGCAGCTCTAGCAGGGCAGAAATGTGACAAACTGACTTCTTGGAAAGGTGGCATCCTATGACGGTGCCACGTTGAAAGTCACTGAGCTCTTCAGTAAAGCCATTCTACTGCCAATGTTTGTCTATGGAGATTGCATGGCTGTGTTTGAAGGGGTGTCCACATACGTTTGTATATATTGTGTATTTCTATGGATGGCATTTCTAGAGGGAAATGCATATGCAGCATATATGGTAGGCTACAGTAGCCTGCCTTACCTTACCGTAGAAAAAGTACCCAAATGTCATACTTGAGTAAAAGTAAAGATATCTCAAGAAGAAGTGAAAGACACCCAGTAAAATTGTACTTGTGCTAAAGTCTAAAAGTATTTGGTTTAATATATACTTAAGCATCAAAAGTAAATGTAATTGCTAATATATACTTAAGTGTTACAAGTAAAAGTATAAATAGCCTAGCCTACGCATTAGTGTTAGGTGCACTTGCAAGTGTAGCACAAAATATCAACTAGATCCTTATAATTAGCAGTTTTCTTGTATTTTTTATTTACGGATAGCCAGGGGCACACTCCAAAACTCTTTACAAACATTATTTACAAACGAAGCATTTGTGTTGAGTGAGTCCGCCAGATCAGAGGCAATAGGGATGACCAGGGATGTTCTCTTGGTAAGTGCATGCCTTTGACCATTTTCCTGTCCTGCTAGCCATTCAAAATGTAACTAGTACTTTTGGGTGTCAGGGAAAACGTACGGAGTAAAAAGTACATTATTTTATTTACGAATGTAGTGAAGTAAAAGTAAAAGTTGTCAAAATATTAATAGTAAAGTAAAGTATTGATTCCCCCCAAAACCACTTCATTAGCACTTTAATGTATTTTTACTTAAGTACTTTACCCAACTGCTTACCACACTCCCATTCCCCTCTAATACCAGCCGTGGGTAGGCTACATTTAGATTCCTGGGGTGTACATGCAACTCACATGACTGCTGCATTTTACTGTAGACGTTAATTGTGTCAAGATTGGCAGGAAAACCAATGGGGTTCCTCTCTGTATGTGTATGTGACGTAAGGGAGGCGGGTCGGAGGCAGGTGAGTATGTGTGTGAGCGAAAGAGTGTGTGTGGGAGCCCATCCACCAGGCAGTCGGCTCCTGCACTGAAGCACGGTGTGTGTTGCGCGGCTGACTTCGCATTGAATGGACTAGATTTTTCCCCAGCCACGTAAGTACACACCACCGCCGGAAAGGATGTCTTGCTGAATCAAGGGAAAGGCCTGGGAAAGTCGGCCATCCCTTAATTCCAGCAGTTGAAACAGTCGACGACAGTTCCTTCGGTTTTTAAAATTCGTCGTAAAGGACATCCACTTCCGAACACAACAAAGGGCTACGAATTCTGGATGGTTTTCTCTCCATATTTGGTCGATGATAATACCCGAAGCTCGCTGCATTTGTGTAACGAACAAGGCCCATCTGACACTGACCTGGTAGCTATGAAGCAATAGCATTGCTTTTGCTATCAATAATTAACGTTGATTTAAATATAGCCTACTGTAGTGTGCAACGTCGGTGCGATTTTAACCGCGGTTACTTTGTATGGTCTCAGTCTGCAAGCTATTAGACGGATACATTGTTTCTATTTTCTGAAACGTGTCATGTAATTAAATTCATCTGCGGGCTAGTTTTATGCTAAATCTTCAATATAGCAGTCCAATCGTCATTACAAAGTTGACATTCGGTAGGATTTGAGTGTTTCTTTTTTTTAGCAAATCGGCATTGCTGTCCCTTGCACTCTGGTAAAGCGTTTTTGCTCAAATGCAGCACTATCTCTTCTGCAAAGGGCTGCCGTGCGTAATGATGCAGTGAACAATGCTTTTAGTTCTACAGCTGGGTAGATAAAGACCACATATTGCAGACGTTATCTTAGATTTGCCTCTTTCTTTGCATGTATTGCATATGAACCCTCCAGCTGTACATATATAGCTTGACATAGCCTAGCCTACGTATTAGTGTTAGGTGCACTTGCAAGGGTAGTGTAGTGTAATAGGTGCACTTGCAAGTGTAGCACAAAATATCAACTAGATTTATATTTTTTTAAACGCAAGCTACAAAGTATTGGGCCACAAAAAAGTATCTATTTCCAACCCAAAGAAGTGCTGCTACACATCCCTGCCTTCGAAGAGAAGAAGACCCCCGATAGTTTGGAAGTATTTCAGGGAATCCTGATGAACATACAGAGATCAAATCCCATCAACATCTCGCGTTATGGGAGATCACGGCACAAAGCGACCGACTTTGAGGAGTTATCTTGCCTGAGGACTACAGAATCCAGCCAGAGTTTCAGCCCTAACCTAGGATCCCCTAGCCCCCCTGAAACACCAGATTCCTCCCACTGTATCTCCTGCATCGGGAACTACCTGCTCCTCGAGCCCTTGGAGGGGGACCACGTTTTCAGGGCCGCCCACCTGCACACCGGGGAAGAGCTCGTATGTAAGGTGGGTCCTCGAGCTATAAGTTTTATGGGCCCTTGGGTTGATTCACGGTCGCATTAGTCATAGACAGAATGCAGCAGATATGGAGCAACAAATGTAGCGAACGTCATGCAAATTCCAATCATCTGGAGGAGATCACACTAGAGTAACCATAAAACACCATATTTGGTCAATCCACCAGGGTCATATATATATACACACCAGGGTCATATGCAAGTAGAATGTACAATATAATTATAGCACTAATAAATCCGAATTTGCTCACAATGCAGCCATCTATTTTATATAGACATAGATATACAGTAGTTACATGTTTATAGCTGTAGGGCATGCCTATCTGGTTGCCTTTTTTACTGTACAATAGGGCATGCAAACTAAACAATGCACTGTATAGATAAATACCCGGTGTTGCCGTCAAATTTGTCTCCTGATATTTTATGCATGAATTGGAAATGGAGACGACTGAACGAGTAATGGAAAAGTGAATGGAGTGCACAGCTCAGCTAGCGCGTGTCTCGAGAGCTAGGTGGGTCCGGTTGCATGATGTAACGTCGACAAAGGAGTGAGTAACTGCTCTCCCAAACTATTAGCCTGTGTAGCAGTCCTTTGTTCCTCATTGTTCAAAAATGAATATGAGGTTTTCCTCATTCTCCTGCGCATGCAGCCTGGTCTCATGGACTAGACGTAATATAGTAAATGTAAATACAGGGCACTGAAATTGGTATGATATGTTAAGTTTGGTATGTTACATAAGACAGATAGTTAATCAAGGCAAAAACTAAAGTAGGGTGGTTGGTCGGGCGTATAACGCAAATGTCTAACAACCCAAAGGTTGCGATTTGGAATCTCATCAGTTACAACTTTAACATTTTAGCTAATTAGCAAATTTGCAGCTGCTTACTACTTTTGAGCTACTTTTCACTTACTTAGCATGTAGCTAACCCTAACCTTAACCCTGTTAGCTAACATTAACCTTAACCCTAATGTTAGCCACCTAGCAAGAATTTGTAACATGTAAGTTTAGAAAATTCTTAACATATTGTACGTTTGCAAATTTGTAACATATAATACGAATTGTAATTCATAACATATCATACATAATGGGTGATGGACATCCACAAATTAATACATACCATACGAAACTTAACATACAGTATCATACTAAAAGAGTACTTATTTACGTACATAATAATACAAAATGCTCTTGAGACCAGGTTGGCACATAGCACATGTGCTCCAGTTTTTATTACTGCCAAAATGACCCACCATTTCGCACCATAAAGATGTATAATATAATCTTGTTTCAGTTTTTCTAGTGCAATATGAATGCAATACATTTCATTGTAGTTAAATCTCCAACTTTTCATGTTGTTGTTTTTCTCATAGCACGCACATCACCAGAGGGCGATTAATTGGATAGGACTTCAATTTGTGCATAGGGCAACCTTTTGGCCTTTGTTTCCACCACCGTACAGTACAGTATTGACTAACTGTATATTATGATTATTGGTGCATTGGATACACGTACCCTTGGGTACATTCAAATGATTAACCCTAAACAGGGTCATAAACCTGGCCTGATTTAATAGAAACAATTGTTAGGCTAAAAGCACACAGGCCCCATAGGAGCACAGTCCTAGAGTAGGCTAAGACCCTAAACTGTGTTCCAGTGTTAAGAATATGGCCTTTGGCACTGTAACTGCCACTGCCAGCGAGCTATATTTATACATCTGACCTCCATTTTTACTGAATGTTGCCAAGCAACGTCAAATATCAATTTGTAATCTCAGAATTGACAGTTTACTGTCTAGGTGTATTAGTAGACCCCTAGCTACAACTGTAGACCTTGAGAAGCACACACACACTGCGGGGTGAGCCAGAGCTTGCTGTTTTCTAACCGTTTATCGACTTGTAGTCGAGAGGCTCGTTCACCTGGGCTACACTTGCTGAAAGTCAAGGTGGAGAACTGAGGGAGAGGGGTTACTATGGAAACCGGAGGAGCCTGTAGCATATGCAGGAGGGCGACAGCGACAATGTTACAGAATGTTCATATTCAGATAGAAATGTATGCATGCAGAATATGGAATGGTCACCCTGCAGTTCTATGTGTTTACCTTTCTATCTGCAGCAGCATTCTAAATGTTGCTCCCCATGGAATAAACCTTGGTCGGAAGGTTCTGGAGCACTGGGGGTGTAGGCATATACACTGAGGTGGAACATTCAGAACTTGGAGAAATATAGAGCTTACCCGTTTCTCTAGTCTACACAATGTGCTGAACAATGATTATCATCTCCATTGTATACTAAAGTCCTTCCCTCACTTTCTCCCCACCCACCCCCTCTCCCTGCTCCCTCCCCCTCTCCAGGTGTTTGAGATAGGCCGTTACCAGGAGTCCCTGGCGGCCTACTTCGCCCTGGGCAGACATGAGCACATCAACCAGGTGGTGGAGATCCTGCTTGGAGAGCAGCGCGCCTACGTCTTCTTTGAGAGGAGCCACGGAGACATGCACTCCTTCGTCCGCACCTGCAAGAAGCTGCGCGAGGACGAGGCCGCCAGACTCTTCCGTCAGATAGCCTCGGCCGTGGCACATTGTCATGACAACGGCGTGGTCCTCCGGGACCTCAAGCTGAGGAAGTTTGTCTTCAGGAACGAGGACAGGTGAGGAAGGGGGCATGGTGAGGAGGTGTGATGGATGGGAGGGTGAACAAACAAGTCTCTCACCTTATACTCTTTGTAAATAAATATGAATGTAAATAATCCTACGGCGACTCTTTACATTAAGTTCCACTGTGTATTATTATTATTTATTATTTTTGCTCATTTGCACTCCAGTATCTCTATTTGCACATCATCATCTGCACATCTATCATTCCAGTGTTAATGCTAATTTGTAATTATTTCCCCACTATGGCCTATTTATTGCCCTACCTTCCTAATCTTACTACATTTGCACACACTGTATATAGATTTTCTATTGTGTTATTGACTGTACGTTTGTTTATCCCATGTGTAACTCTGTGTTGTTGTTTTTGTCGCACTGCTTTGCTTTGTCTTGACCAGGTCGCAGTTGTAAATGAGAACTTGTTCTCAACTGGCCTACCTGGTTAAATAAAGGTGAAATAAAAATAAAAAAGCAGTGAAGCAGAGCTGCTTTGTCTGACAGATGTTCAGTTACGTTGGGATTTATAATGTAAGGCTGTGGCACAGAGTAATGAATCAGTTCTACACCGACATCAGCTAGTGCAGGCTGTAGTATATACTGACCCCTGGTGGTGGGCTGTCCACATTTATTCATCATTATAGTGATCTAGGAGAACAGTGATTAAAAACATTCTAATGCTGCTTTTTAAACTGACTGTCAAAGCAAGCATGTGCTGTTCCTGGCACTGACTGGATGCCCTCTTTCTGAATGCCCCAGCCCAGACACACACTGACCTCAAGTCAGCTTTGTGTTTTCTCCTCCAATGGTTGAGGTTACATTGGACGAAGGGTAAGCTCTTTTTTAAAAATGTTTGTATTTATTTAACCTTTATTTAACTAGGCAAGTAATTTAAGAACAAATTCTTATTTACAATGATGGCCTAGGAACAGTGGGTTAACTGCCTTGTTCAGGGGCAGCTCGGGTATTGGATCCAGCAACCTTTGGGTTACGGACCCAATCTGTTCAGGACCTCATTCTGCTCCAACATGGCAGTAGAGTAGATGCCCTTTATCTGTGTGAATGTGTAGCTGCGTCTCCCTGTGGCTCTGGGGAACTGCGGGTGCATCTAATTCTATGTGGCTTCCATCTTCTACACCTATCATTGTATCCTCGGAAAACACAAGCTAGCACGAGATGAAAACGTTTTTTACAAATGCAAAGGAGTACGTTGGTAGCCTACTGGGAATCTGCTTTCGCCTATCCAGCTCTATCAAATCAGTGCAGATGAAGGAAAGGAGACTGGAGAGGAAGCCACTTCAGACTATTCAGAGTCACCCTGGCCAAAAGCCAAGTCCCAGAGCTTTAGTGGCAGAACAGAGAAGCGAGAGAGGGAGATAGGTGAGCCAGTAAGTTGATATGGCCACAGCAGTTACAGTATTTGCAGTGTGTGGTGACAGACTGGGAAACCTGCTTATGTCATCATGGTTGAATTGACCACTCACTGTCCCCCAGGAAAGGTTATAGGTCGTACTTGCTGGGAATCAGCGTCAGCCAGGGGAGATCTAGAACTCAAGCTACAAGCACTGTCCGTATTTTACCAGACAGTGACCTTTTAACCCAGTCACGGGTCACTTAACATTAAATGCTATGTAAGCAGTAGTAAGAAATATGTCAACCTCTCTATTCTAATGGCTGCATAGAGTGTTTGCTGCTATGTATGTTGTAGGTAGCTCTGTTAGTAACATTTACAAACGGGCTACTTATAAAGGTTTTTGTCGGGCCGATTGAGGTAATGCATTGATTGCATACTCTCAACTACCTGGAATCAAGCTCCTAGAACAAAAGTGAAGCGGACGGTACGAAATCCCACAATTAACATAAAGTCAAGCCTAAGCACCAATCAGTGGAGGTGTGTGTTTGCGCACTTGTGCACGTGAGTCACATACGGTAGGAAGATGTTTTCTGAATATGCATTAGCCACTGCTGCAGCTCTGCTCTTCTCCTTAATTAACCTTTTACTGCAGTGGGCTAAATCAGTATTGCACAGAGCGTTTCTTGGTAGTCTTAAACAAAAGTATACGCCTCACACACATGGTTATGGGCTTATAAAAAAGAAGACACCTGTACCATGTCAGATATAGAGTTTAAATGTATTCAATTTTGAGTTTGCATCTCAATATGACACTTTATATACATCACAGAAGACTGAAATATATATATATATGACATATAAACACTGGATTTTCTGCATAATTTTTATTCATAAAAATGTTTATTAATAATGTTTAATTTTAACTGCAGGAAAGGGCTACAATGGATGAAGTGTTCAGTGCCCCCTGAATATGTGTGTGTGTGCATCTCTAAGAGCTTCCACACAAACAGATCGAGACACTTTAGGTGGAGCCTCACAAGTTTCCCTTTCTCATCTGTGTATAGGGTCTGTATACCGTGAGCCACTCCAGAGCCCTCATCAATCACGATGCCTCTGAATAACCCATCATTATGATCAGCAGATTTCAGAGAACCATGGCTGTGATGGTCTGCTTTGAAAAGAGACCAGGCTTAATGGTTCTCTGTTTAAACTTTTTACTGATTTTGAGGCTTGGTTCCCGTTTTGAAACTCTTCTTACAGCATGCTGACTCAAGGCCTCTGAACTGAAGTCGTCCATAATGGTGGTTCTTTATTGGGCTGGAGAGGTCTATTGAATCAGCTGGGCTATAAATAGGCTGATGCATGCTGGCTGGCTGGGTGCGCTGCTCTTATCTCTGTGAATGGAAATGTCAGATGTAAGCCCCAGGCATTATGTGCTCTACGTAATTTAATATCCAAAGCTATGGATCGAAAACATACGAATGATGTCCATCACAGTGAATTACATTGCGCTCCCACTAGAAGAGGGCAACTGCCTACAGTGATCAAGAACTGTGCGGCAGAAGCATTTCTATACTCACAATGTACTTTTGATTTACATTTAAATTAGAAAATGCGTCATTGTCCATTGGTTATATAAAGGTCAGATTTGATCTTGAGATCCGAATGGATTTTGTATTCATCCTCCTATGGAAAGAGGACTCTGGGTATTAATATTTGTTTTTTATCTGTTCTTGACTCCCTCCAGGAGCCTTGTGAAGCTAGAGAGCCTAGAAGACACCTACATCCTGCAGGGCCATGACGACTCTCTGTCAGACAAACATGGCTGCCCCGCCTATGTCAGCCCCGAGATCCTCAACGCCAGCGGTAGCTACTCGGGCAAGGCGGCTGACGTCTGGTCTCTGGGCGTCATGCTCTACACCATCCTGGTGGGCCGCTACCCCTTCCACGATGTAGAACCCGGCTCCCTGTTCAGTAAGATCCGCCGGGGCCACTTCAGCATCCCAGAGACCCTGTCGCCCAAGGCCAAGTGTCTGATCCAGAGTATCCTCCGCCGGGAGCCCGCAGAGCGCCTCACGTCCCGGGAGATCCTGGAGCACCCCTGGTTCTTATCATCCGGGGCAGCAGGTGGCGCTGTGGTCCAGGGGAGAGGGGAGAAGGACCAGGAGCAGACTGTGCCCGAGGTGAACATGGAGGAGGAGCTGGATCAGTTCTTCAGCTGAGCAGACAGGAAACAGGAAGCACAAAGGGAGGACTACGCCACGACGCGGAACAAATGCGACACGCTCGGAAAGAGCCTAACGGTAGATTAGTTGTTTAGCAGGTGAAACATTGTAACTCACAGAAAAGGTGTTTCCATCTTTTTTTCTTTCCATTCCATGGAAAACCAACCTCGAGGTGGAGCCGAGTGGTGAATGGTGTACAAACATCACGGGGGCGGGACTTCTGTTAAGAGGAGTTGCCGCCACTAGACATGCAAGTCGCAAACAATGTAGCAAACATAATCTTTTTTTTTTTATGTGGTGCTTTTAAAAGTAGATACATACAACATGTTGTGACGCTACAGAAAGCACGAAGGGACACAAAACCTCAGCCAAGGAGAACAAGACACATGTCAGTCAGTCTAAATGCTACTACACTCCTCTGAGTTTTTACACAACCAGGTATAAATTGCCCGCCAACCACAGATCTAGGATCAGATTACCCAATCCTAAACTGAACCATTATTAGGAGGATTAAAACAATATCTGACCCTGGACCAGTGATTAGGGCCTACTTTTACCTAACAATCATCAGGACTAGATGACCTCATTTTTGTTTTCTCACTCGGTGTTTGTCTCTCATTACCTAACAGGACCTTTGACCCTAGGTTACAAAGCACTTACTGACATGGAAGACGGATACTCACTCAATTATTGTACATACCCGTCTTCAAAAACCTGTGTGCTTCATCATCTTTTTCTGTTTAGTCTTATTCCTCTCCCCCCACTTATTGTGTGCATTTCTTGAAAAAAAAACAATGTTCCACCACCATTCATTAATCATTCATTAATAAGGCTAGGTTTTAAGTCTGATACCACCTTGTTGTATTAAGCTATTCCATTAAATTGTTACTGCTGCTTTGATATCTTCTCCTTAACCTTAATTTGTAACCTCTCTCTCTCGTTAAGCCTTCACCAGTGGCATAATGCACTTGATTTGTTTAGGTTCAGTAAACGGTCGTTTTCACCTTTCACTTTCTCTTATTTAAGTTTAGCTTTTCATTTGTAGGAACCGAAAGCGTTACGTTTTATTTAAATTGCAACAACTATATAAATATAAATATATTTAAAAAACATTGCAGGGTTTTTCTTTTCTTTTTCAGAGATTCCTTTTTCATGTATGTATTGTAGGCAATATTTTGGACACAGGACAAGTGCGATGGGAAAAAGGCTGTCCGAAGTTTTTAGAAAAACAATTAAACTTTTGTGCCAGTATCTCTGTGCCCCCACCACCCATGCTGACTTCTGTCACCCTTAATATATTTTATTTTGAACTTGACACCAATTATTAAAAGATACTATTAAAGTAACATGTTCTGCAGTAGCCCATGTTGATTTTCTAATGCCTGCATAGGTCCTGTGAAACTGTCCTGTTCTGAATGGGTACCAGTGGACATGTTTTGTCGTATCTCAATGTTACTTGAATTTGTGTTTTTATTAACTAGTCCTCGGCATGTGCCCTATGAATGCTATCGCCTGCCTAGCAGGGTGAAACAAAACAAGCTTCTTTTTTTTTTTTTTAAGTACAAACACAAGTGAACATTTGATCAGAAATGTGCTATTTTGAGTCGCTTTTAAAACTGACTATTGCTTTTATTTTGTTTCGTAGAATGAGCTGCCCATATCTGCGTTAGTGCTGATTTGGAGCTAATGTTCAAGGAGTCTTTTTGTTTTGGAGGGGAGTGGTGCATGGTGGGAATTCTGCCTCGGATGTTCTGATTGTAAAATGTAACAGATTTTGGTGTTTTGTCCAAATTTATTCAGTAAATAAATTGTGAACTGCACATTGGGTTTGATTCTTCTCTTAGCACATCATGGATATTGTATCTTCATAACATAAGCCTCTGTATATTATTACTCAAGTCCTCTGATGGTTATTACAAAGTGCATTATATCAGGGATTGCGTCATGTCTAAACATTAGCTCAGGCTGCAGTGATGTAACTGCTGCATTTTCCTGGAGTACATTACAGTATGACCACTTTAGACGTCTTTGGGTGAGGAGCACCTAAACACATTACAGAATGTCTCAAGTGCTGAGCTCACAGTGTTAAATAAACATATATAATATTACCCCATAATGTAAGCATAGTGTATTTGAACACACACAATGTTGAGATTTTCCACCTGTTAGACTATACCTTAGGCTAGTTCTCTTCAGATACTCTGCTAATGCAGATGGTATTCATCTGTTGCACACACCAGACTTGGGCAGAAATAGTAGTATTTTGTAGTTTATTTGAAAATACCAACTTTTCAGATACTCAATGCAGTCGAATACAGTTTATATAGAGTTTCAACTAAAAGGCAACTATTTTCTTTAATATTCAAATACAGTTCTTAGAAAAACAAATCATATTTGAAAGTATTTTCAATACCTCTCAGAAAAACATAATATTTGAATATATGCAAGTTATTTAAAAACAAATAAATATGTATTTGATTGTTGCCAAATATTTGATGAACCAAAAACTACAACATTTAGTTGAATTAGTCTAAATATATGATCATTAGCATATGGTTTGGAGGGCTCTTATATATTAATCTTAATATAGCCTAGAATTAAATACATGAGGGACATGTAATCACCTCAACATTAGAGTAGATCACTTTTGCAGCTTCAAAATGACTAACAAGTATATTTTCATAATGAGTGAGACATAAGGTAATACAGTAACACTTGACATGAAGTTCTTATACATGTGTAGTAACTTTGTGATCATTGTTACAGAGCACAAAAACTGTTTAATGTTAAGTGTTTCTGAAAATGCAAACAGTAAAACAATATGGCTATTAAGTGTTCAAAGGAAACTAAATATTCCAAAACTGCCTTCTTGAATCAACAACAGCCAAGGCAGGTGTACAATTATGTTAGTTTGTATTCTGAGTAAACTATCCCTTTAAAGATAGATAGATAGATAGATAGATAGATAGATAGATAGATAGATAGATAGATAGATAGATAGATAGATAGATAGATAGATAGATAGATAGATAGATAGATAGATAGATAGATAGATAGATAGATAGATAGATAGATAGATAGATAGATAGATAGATAGATAGATAGATAGATAGATAGATAGGTACTTTATTGATCCCCGAGGGGGAAATGTCTTTGTCAAGCAGCTACAACAACGAAAACACAGGGCAGGTGCAAAATGCCACAACGAAAGTACACAAAAGACAGATACACGGTACATGATACATAGAGCGGCAGTATGAAAAAGTATAGAAATACAAGATATCTGGAGTGCAAAAAAAAAAGCTATAAAAAGACATTGCATAGTATGGGTGGTTGGCTGAATATGGATGTTGGGTGGTGGATGTTGGATGGTTAACTATACTATACAGGTCGATGGCAGAGAAATACTTCAGTAGCTAAAAATGTAGCTAAAAATGCATATGATATGAGCGAGGGTATAATAGTTTACTTAATAGACAGACTGGCTAAATGAACAGGTAAGTGAATATTTTGCATGGTTAAATTAGCTGTA
This sequence comes from Thymallus thymallus, assembly GCA_023634145.1. Classification (NCBI taxonomy): domain Eukaryota; kingdom Metazoa; phylum Chordata; class Actinopteri; order Salmoniformes; family Salmonidae; genus Thymallus; species Thymallus thymallus. The sequence goes on from CM042411.1 coordinate 15,683,177, forward strand.
CAGGTAAATATACAGTTATATTTACAGATAAGTAAATACTTGCACGGTTACATAAACTGTACAGGTAAATGACAGGAAGAGATACTTAAATAGCTAAATGTGTGTATGACATAATTTGGGGTAATAATAGTAATTCCCTTAAAATACAGTCCTTAGTGCGCAGGGTTTAATTACAGACAACTGCACGTATTGCACATTCGATATACTAAAAGCAATGAGAAAAGGTGCAACTGACAGGATACTAATATGCATTCCTGAGTGAATGACTACGTAAGTTAGGTCCAAGAATTACTTGCAATATTGCACGTGATATGATATAACAACTGTACATGAGTATGTATATACAGACCTGCATGTATAAATAGGTCCTGAGTGAATGAGTGATAACGGACCAGTTACTCACGGATGGATGCATAATTGTTAAACTAGGTCCTAGCACCCCAACAGTTCCAGATCTATGTTGCCGACGACACGGCACCCCGGTGAGGCATTATATAGGCCAATAGCCGCCGACAGGAAGGACCTCCTGTAGCGCTCTCTGGCACACTGTGTCTGTGACTGAAGGTGCTCCTCTGCGTCATAACCATGGCGTGCAGAGGGTGGGTGACGTTGTCCATGATGGCCAACAGTTTGGCCAGGATCCGTCTCTCCGCCACCTCCTCTAGAGTGTCAAGGCTCATCCCCAGGACAGAGCTAGCCTTCCTGATCAGCTTATTTACTGGAGAAGCATCACCAGCTTTTATGTTGGCTTCCTAGCACACCACCGCAAAAAAGATGGCACTGGCCACCACAGACTGTTAGAAGGTATGCAGTAGTTTACTGCACATGTTGAAGGACCTGAGCCTGCAGCAGAAAGTAGAGTCGACTCTAGCCCTTTTTGTACAGGGCCCCGGTGTTACCAGCCCATTCCAGCCTGTTGTCCATATGGACTCCCAGGAACTTGTATGACCCAACCATTTCCACACCCATCCCCTGTTTAGGGACTGCAGTCAGAGATGGTATAGTGTGTGTTTGAAACAAGAAAACACCCTCAGATGGACAAATAGGTTTGAAATAGTTTTTGCTAAGCATTCAACTTGCTGTTTGAAATGTTTGCAAAGGGCTTTGAATTACTCTGCAGTATTTTCAGGTATCATATTATTCATGAGTGGCATGTTGAAAGAGTCCTAGAGTGTCATCACTTATTTATACTTATCTGTACAAAATGTAATTGGTTAATTGGTTTGACTTGATTATGTAAACATGGGGCAATGGATTTTCAGGAGAATGGATATTTACAAAATGTTCAGATAGTAATGTGTTGTCTAGATCCGATATGACTGTCAGATAGATTGGAGATTGTGTGACCCCTGTTCATTCTATTTCTATCTTCAACATGCAGTTACAGATACAGCCCTGCCTATGGCTGTGGTGATCATTAGTTAACATAAAAAGTAAAACAAAATGTATTTCAGAAGAACAGAATATGAGTTGGGCTAGCCTGCTGTATGTTATCTGACTATGCTCCATGATATAGAAAGGATATTTTTCCCATTCCGGAGCAAGTGCGCATATGAAGTGGTTATGTTGAGCGTAAAAGTGATCATTTGAAACAGGTCCATTTGCTAAATTTAGAGAGTTATTTGGCAACTTTAGTTAGGAATGATACAAACCATCAGACTATTCTCAATTTAATATTGTCTTTACTAATATGTAAAATATGCTTCGATTTAGAATGGCTCATGTTCAAATGGACATAACAGGTGCAGCAAGAAAAATACATGTCATTCGTACGCACTCGGATAGTGAATGAAAGCCGCTTTCCCCCAGTTAGTTTTTCAATCATGCCAGATAGGTAACTCCAGTTTTATAGCAGAGCATGTGCTTAATAACATAGGATATATATATATAATATTAATCATTCAAGGGTTTTTCTTTATTTGCACAATTTTTTACATTGTAGAATAAATGTGAAGACATCAAAACTATGACATAACACATGGAATCATGTAGTAACCAATAAAGTTTTAAACAAAATAAAATATATTTTATATTTGAGATTCTTCAAAGTAGCCACCCTTTGCCTTGATGACAGCTTTGCACACTCATGGTATTCTCTCAACCAGCTTCATGAGGACCGCCACAGGAATGGAAGACCCAGAAATACCTCTGCTGCAGAGGATAAGTTCATTAGAGTTACCAGCCCCAGATTGCAGCCCAAATAAATGCTTCACAGAGTTCAAGTAACAGACACATCTCAACATCAACTGTTCAGAGGAGTGAATCAGGCCTTCATGGTCGAATTGCTGCAAATAAACCACTACTAAAGGACACCAATAAGAAGAGAAGACTTGCTTGGGCCAAGAAACACGAGCAATGGACATTAGACTGGTGGAAATTTGTCCTTTGGTCTGGAGTCCAAATTTGAGATTTTTGGTTCCAACCTCAACACAATTTAGATGGTTTCGGATGAGTGGGACCGCAGTGAAGGAAAAGCAGCCAACAAGTGTTCAGCATATGTGGGAACTACTTCAAGACTTATGGAAAAGCATCCACATGAAGCTGGTTGAGAGAATGCCAGGAGTGTGCAAAGCTGTCATCAAGGCAAAGGGTGGCTATTTGAAGAATCAAATATAACATATATTTTGATTTGTTTAACACTTTTTTGCTTACTACATGATTCCATATGTGTTATGTCATAGTTTTGATGTCTTGACTTTTATTCTACAAAGTAAAAAATAGTGCAAATAAAGAAAAACCCTTGAATGAGTAATATTCCAAATCGGCAGTGTATCAAATACTTGTTCTCCCCACTGTATATATAGTATATATATATATATATACAGTGGGGAGAACAAGTATTTGATACACTGCCGATTTTGCAGGTTTTCCCACTTACAAAGCATGTAGAAGTCTGTAATTTTTATCATAGGTACTCTTCAACTGTGAGTGACGGAATCTAAAACAAAAATCCAGAAAATCACATTGTATGATTTTTAAGTAATTAATTAGCATTTTATTGCATGACATAAGTATGTGATCCATCAGAAAAGCAGAACTTAATATTTGGTACAGAAACCTTTGTTTGCAATTACAGAGATCATACGTTTCCTGTAGTTCTTGACCAGGTTTGCACACACTGCAGCAGGGATTTTGGCCCACTCCTCCATACAGACCTTATCCAGATCCTTCAGCTTTCGGGGCTGTCGCTGGGCAATACGGACTTTCAGCTCCCTCCAAAGATTTTCTATTGGGTTCAGGTCTGTAGACTGGCTAGGCCAGGACCTTGTGATGCTTCTTACGGAGCCACTCCTTAGTTGCCCTGGCTGTGTGTTTCCGGTCGTTGTCATGCTGGAAGACCCAGCCACGACCCATCTTCAATGCTCTTACTGAGGGAAGGAGGTTGTTGGCCAAGATCTCGCGATACATGGCCCCATCCATCCTCCCCTCAATACGGTGCAGTCGTCCTGTCCCCTTTGCAGAAAAGCATCCCCAAAAAATGATGTTTCCACCTCCATGCTTCACGGTTGGGATGGTGTTCTTGGGGTTGTACTCATCCTTCTTCTTCCTCCAAACACGGCGAGTGGAGTTTAGACCAAAAAGCTCTATTTTTGTCTTATCAGACCACATGACCTTCTCCCATTCCTCCTCTGGATCATCCAGATGGTCATTGGCAAACTTCAGACTGGCCTGGACATGCGCTGGCTTGAGCAGGGGGACCTTGCGTGCGCTGCAAGATTTTAATCCATGGCGGCGTAGTGTGTTACTGATGGTTTTCTTTGAGACGGTGGTCCCAGCTCTCTTCAGGTCATTGACCAGGTCCTGCCGTGTAGTTCTGGGCTGATCCCTCACCTTCCTCATGAAAATTGATGCCCCACGAGGTGAGATCTTGCATGGTAGATAGATAGATAGATAGATAGATAGATAGATAGATAGATAGATAGATAGATAGATAGATAGATAGATAGATAGATAGATAGATAGATAGATAGATAGATAGATAGATAGATAGATAGATAGATAGATAGATAGATAGATAGATAGATAGATAGATAGATAGATAGATAGATAGATAGATAGATAGATAGATAGATAGATAGATAGATAGATAGATAGATAGGTACTTTATTGATGTGCCCCAGACCGAGGGAGATTGACCGTCATCTTGAACTTCTTCCATTTTCTAATAATTGCACCAACAGTTGTTGCCTTCTCACCAAGCTGCTTGCCTATTGTCCTGTAGCCCATCCCAGCCTTGTGCAGGTCTACAATTTCATCCCTGATGTCCTTACACAGCTCTCTGATCTTGGCCATTGTGGAGAGGTTGGAGTCTGTTTGATTGAGTGTGTGGATAGGTGTCTTTTAGACAGGTAACGAGTTCAAACAGGTGCAGTTAATACAGGTAATGAGTGGAGAACAGGAGGGCTTCTTAAAGAAAAACTAACAGGTCTGTGAGAGCCGGAATTCTTACTGGTTGGTAGGTGATCAAATACTTATGTCATGCAATAAAATGCAAATTAATTATTTAAAAATCATACAATGTGATATTCTGGATTTTTGTTTTAGATTACGTCTCTCACAGTTGAAGTGTACCAATGATAAAAATTACAGACCTGTACATGCTTTGTAAGTAGGAAAACCTGCAAAATCGGCAGTGTATCAAATACTTGTTCTCCCCACTGTATATATGGAAGTTTACATAACCTTAGGTTGAAGTCATTAAAACTAATTTTTCAACCACTCCACAGATTTCATGTTGACAAACTATAGTGTTGACAAGTCGGTTTGGACATCTACTTTGTGCATGACACAAGTAATTCTTCCAACAATTGTTTACAGACAGATTTTTTCGCTTATAATACACTATATCACAATTCCAGTGGGTCAAAAGTTTACATACACTAAGTTGACTGTGCCTTTAAACAGCTTGGAAAAATCCAGAAAATTATGTAATGGCTTTAGAAGGCTAATTGACATCATTTGAGTCAATTGGAGGTGTTCCTGTGGATGTATTTCAAGGCCTACCTTCAAACGCAGTGCCTCTTTGCTCGACATCATGGGAAAATCAAAAGATATCAGCCAAGACCTCAGAAAAAAAACTGTAGACCTCCACAAGTCTGGTTCATCCTTGGGAGCAATTTCCAAACGCCTGAAGTTACCACATTCATCTGTACAAACAATAGTACGCAAGTATAAACACCATGGGACCACGCAGTCGTCATACCGCTCAGAAAGGAGATGCGCTCTGTCTCCTAGAGATGAACGTACTTTGGTGCGAAAAGTGCAAATCAATCCCAGAACAACAGCAAAGGACCTTGTGAAGATGCTGGAGGAAACAGGTACAAAAGTATCTATATGGACAGTAAATCAAGTCCTTTATCGACATAACCTGAAAGGTCACTCAGCAAGGAAGAAGCCACTGCTCCAAAACCACCATAAAAAAGCCAGACTACAGTTTGCAACTGCACATGGGGACAAAGATCGTACTTTTTGGAGAAATGTCCTCTGGTCTGATGAAACAAAAATAGAACTGTTTGGCCATAATGACAATCTTGTATGTTTGGAAGAAAAAGGGGGAGGCTTACATGCCGAAGAACACCATCCCAACCGTGAAGCACAGGGGTGGCAGTATCATGTTGTGGGGGTGCTTTGCTGCATGAGGGACTGATACACTTCACAAAATAGATGGCATCATGAGGAAGGAAAATATATTGAAGCAACATCTCAAGACATCAGTCAGGAAGTTAAAGCTTGGTTGCAAATGGGTCTTCCAAATGGACAATGAACCCAAGCATACTTCTAAAGTTATGGCAAAATGGCTTAAGGACAACAAAGTCAAGGTATTGGAGTGGCAAAGCCCTGACCTCAATCCTATAGAAAATGTTTTTGCAGAACTGAAAAAGCATGTGCGAGCAAGGAGGCCTACAAACCTAATTCAGTTACACCAGTTCTGTCAGGAGGAACGGACCAAAATTCCTCCAACTTATTGTGGGAAGCTTGTGGAAGGCTACCCGAAATGTTTGACCCAAGTTAAACAATTTAAAGGCAATGCTACCAAATACTAATTGAGTGTATGTAAACTTCTGACCCACTGGGAATGTGGCATTTTGCACCTGCCCTGTGTTTTTTTTGTAGCTGCTTGACAATGAAATTTCCCCCCCCGGGGGATCAATAAAGTATCTATCTATCTATCTATCTATCTATCTATCTATCTATCTATCTATCTATCTATCTATCTATCTATCTATCTATCTATCTATCTATCTATCTATCTATCTATCTATCTATCTATCTATCTAAAAGCTGAAATAAATCATTCTCTATTATTCTGACATTTCACATTTTTACAATAAAGTGGTGATCCTAACTGACCTAAGACAGGGAATTTTTACTAGGATTAAATGTCAGGAATTGTGAAAAACTGAGTTTAATGTATTTGGCTACGGTGTAAACTTCCAACTTCAACTGTATTTAATTAAAGGGAACATATTTAATTAAACTGTTGACAGTCCCTCTCTCTGCGTGCTCGAGAAAGGAATGAAAGAGAGGAGAGAGAGGAAGAGATATTCTGTAGCTTAAGGTAAGGTGTCAGCCTAATCATTATAAAAAATATAGAAAATGCCCTATTACTAGTCTATTCAAAATCGAATACAAATTCACTATAATTGTAGGCTAAATCAAAGCTGCCCCGCACAACCAATGAACCAAGAGCATCGACTAGGCCTATACGTTCTCTCCCAGACTCATGGATAAAAAGTTTGGAGAGTAGCATAAGATAACCGGTCCATCCAGTATGCATAATAATAGTCCACACTCAAAGGCGATTACTAGAATTTGTTTAATTTTGGAGTATAGGCTAGACCAATATACCAAAGACATCTTAAATATATATATTTTTAATGTTTTTTCTGCCTTGCGTGATATGCTATTAGGATATGTATAGTAGGCTCTAATGGCACATTATTTGTATCATTATTTTAATTCAAGTTTTTTTTTTTCGGGCTTGGATTTAAATATAGGCCAATGGATATGCATAAGCTCTAGTATGCTTATGGGTTTTTTGAATTAATCACCTTAGAAAGTGCTGTTTGGCTTGAAACAACATACACAACTACCATGTTTCTCACTCAGTTTCAACCTGTTGTTGTACTTCTTTCTTCAAATTAGTCACAGTGAGGTGAGTTTTAAAAGCATGATACTGTTTTGATGATAAGTGTTTGATGGGATTTTCGATTGCATTTGCATTGATGTCGGAGTGGTTAAAGGGACAATAGAGTGGTGAGTACCAGGTCATTAGCAACCCGACAGTCATTAGCAAGTTGGTTAATGAATGAATGTCCAGAGTGCATAAAATTTGATTAATTTGACTCAATGGTCACATGGAATTTGACTGCAGTCGTGACTCATGACTGCCCGTGTGAAGGTCACTGCAACAGTCCTAGCCCTGCCATTAGTTGAAGGCAGCCAATCCAATAGTTTCAGAAAAGTAGTAACTTCCAGAGAGATCTGTATTCAAATATATTTTAAAGTAGTTGCTTTCTTTGATCTGTATTCATATAGTTTTTAAAATTAGTAACTTCCTGAGATCTGTATTCATATAGTTATATAGATAACTATAGTTTTTGGGGATCTGTATTCAAATAGTTGTAGTCACTTCCAAAGTAACTATTTGTTCTCCCGGAAAAATAGTTACTTTCCACAAATCACTGTTAAAACTATAGTTATCCCAGGTCTGTCACACAAACCTGTTCTCATATACCCTCTCTCTCAGGAGAGTTATACCTAACCTCAGCCTGTCAAACAGACATACTACCCATTTATAAAAGCTCACTGTCGGATAATCCAACAGATATAGATTTAAAGGCTTATGGTGTTTGGCTCATTTTGTTGGGATCTGAGAGCAGAAATGGACCAGAAAGACAAAAACTATTTATCCCTGAATAACATTACAACCATGGTTGCTGTGCCCATTAACTGACAGACAGGGGATGTGTGATACTAAACTACTTCTGCCAGGCAGTGCTGTTCGAAAGGCTCTTTAGAAAAGTGTGCTTTTGACATTGTTACCTTTTTTTTTTTTTTTTTGCACTCCAGATATCTTGTATTTCTATACTTTTTCATACTGCCGCTTTATGTATCATGTACCGTGTATCTGTCTTTTGTGTACTTTCGTTGTGGCATTTTGCACCTGCCCTGTGTTTTGTTGTAGCTGCTTGACAAAGAAATTTCCCCCTCGGGGGATCAATAAAGTACCTATCTATCTATCTATCTATCTATCTATCTATCTATCTATCTATCTATCTATCTATCTATCTATCTATCTATCTATCTATCTATCTATCTATCTATCTATCTATCTATCTATCTATCTATCTATCTATCTATCTATCTATCTATCTATCTATCTATCTATCTATCTATCTATCTATCTATCAAAATGATCCATTTAACCGCATTATCAGATATGCATGGAACATAAAAAGATCGTGACTCTCTCTTGTGTGAGAAAGATGCCAGTGCCATGCCAGTGTATTTTCAATGTTATTGATAGGCCACCTGACCTTTCCTCGCTCCTCGGACTGACCTCTATCTGTCATTGAATCCCACTACAGGAAAGCACTTCACATCTCATTTGTCCCTCCAATAGTGAACATAATCTGGTGTGTGTGTGTGTGTGTGTGTGTGTGTGTGTGTGTGTGTGTGTGTGTGTGTGTGTGTGTGCATGCATGTGTGTGTTGTTGGTGTTGCCCCTGTCATGTTTGTGCGGAGTAATCCTGATTAAGGTTATGTCCATCAGATAAGGGAAAGGGAGATACAGGATGCCTGTCCAGATTATAAATACACAAACATATTACTGATAGGGAATGCTGATAGTCTCTCAATCACTTCTCTCAGCATCATTTTAGGACCATCATTTTTTAATCTAGCGAATAGCCTTTTTCCATTGTCAACATGTGTTCTTATTTTACGTTTGTGTAGTTCAGTCCTTGTTCTAGTCTATTGATGTTCTGTATTATGTCATGTTCTATGTTTTGTGTGGACCCCAGGAAGAGTAGCTGCTGCTTCAGCAACAGCTAATGGGGATCCGAATAAAATTGACTGATTTCCTATATGAACTGTACTCAGTAAAATCTTTGAGATTGTTGCATGTTGCATTTATATTTTTGTTTAGTGAACTAAACATTAGAGCATATCAGTATATTGGATGCTACGTTGATGTTTGTGAACTTATTGATTTCGTATGATTGGTCACTAAGCAAGGTTGGAATTCTATATCTAGAAAAGCAGAAAGCTACAAATCATGAGAATGTTCAGGGACATTTCTCTCCAGGTTGCACAGTGAAGTGCCACTAGCACATGGGTAAAGCGGAACTGTACTACTCTGCTCTCTGGTGGTGACTGTAAAGAAATATAATCTATGGGTTTTGTGTTGTCCTCAGAACCAGACCTGTGTTTAATTTTTTAGAATGTAGCAGCTACCCACTGGGCAAAACCTGGTTGAATCAATGTTGTTTCTACGTTATTTCAACTAAAGAATTCAACTTCGATGACGCTTAATCAACATGGAAAACAGATTGAATTTGAAAAAAGTAATGAACGTAAGCAAACTTTTAACCTAAATCCAATGACATGGTGACATTTTTTGTTAATTTCACGTTAAATTCACATTAGCTGACAACAACGATGTTGAACTGACGTCTGTGCCCAGTGGGTAGACTCACCTCACATGTAGATTCTTCCAGCTTCACAACAGTAGTTACATAAACAACGATAAATATTGCCATAACCTACACATTGTTGGTTGGACTCTCAGCAGACTATATTTAGATGATCCCAGATAGGAAGGAATTGGTTGCATGATTAAGAATGAGAGGCAATACACACAAACACAAAGAAACAAACACACGCATTGAGGGAGCTTGATTAAGCTGACCCCCCAGTACACTGGGCTATGGGCAGTGACTTGAAGGGCAAAAGCAGTGAGGGAGGAGAGCCCTACACAAATCGAACAGTAATCTGCACTACTTGGTCATGCTGTCCACAAGGCAGCTTGATGCATCATTTAGAAACATACAACATCCCTTTTCCATAAAATATATGTTAGAATTTTCAAACAAGTTTTCATTGGGAAGGCAGATACATGACATAGTGTTTTTATCAAAAGCAATCACTTGTGCCTGTAAAAACACAAAATCCTACTCATTACACTTTGTCGTTGGCAAAAAAGGGGCACCTGGCTCACGCCAGGGAGGCAGCCCGGTTCCAAAACCAATGCATTAATGCCCCGCTTAACCTGGGGGATTAATAGAAATCCCTCAGTGTGATGGCGACAGGTGTGCCTGTGTGCATCACACTCGTTCAACTAAGTTATAAAGTTCCCCAACTTTGCTACCAGGATTGGGGTCAATTCTGAATTTCTGAGTTGAATTGAATTCAAACAAGGAATTTGAATTTAATTTGAATTGGCCACAACCCACAGGAAGCAGAATTTGAAGTTAATTTGAATATGAAGAAAGTAGAATTTAATTCAAAGCAATTCAAAGAGATGTGAAACATGCAAGTCTCATTTATTTGACAAATCATTTAGCAAAAGGTTATGCCTCTTATTAATGCAAAGAATACACATACCATTTCAAATATTAGTTTGACTCAAAGATGTCAAACCATATTTTATTTGCAGTGTTTGATCGAATGCATTTTGGGAAATTATTTTCTTTCTGATATTTAAAAACATTAAGGGAAATATGAATTCTTTTAGACAACCCACAACATGATCTTAGAATATTTCCAGACCACTGTAATTACTTTACATTTTTTAGGAGAATGAGTTTAAAAAATGTTTCAACCATATGCTACATGGTAACCATACATGATGTGTAGAATAATATTTTAATTATACTTCATTTAATTCAAATTAAATTCAAATTCAAGAATTTAATTGGAATTGAAGAGCATTTCACAACTCAATTCAGAATTGACCACAACCGTGTTTGCTAATGATGTGTAGGCTATGACTATGAAATACTCCTCAAATGTATAACAATTTGGCCAGTTTTTGTTGTAACTTCTGTGACATTTTTTTCCTTCCTTCCTTTGTGAATTTATTTTTTTATTCTTACTTAATATTGTGTTTGCTGCCACTTCTCAAAGCTCCACTTGCTCTACAGATCTTAATTTGAAGAGGTTATTTCTGAAAACGCTAAATCCATACATTTTTCACATTTGTGTTTTTTCATCATAAATTATATGTTATGTGTGTGTAAAATATTACTGTTCTCAGATTTTTGATTCATAGAATTCAGATGTTCAACATTATACACATTTCTGAAATCGTCAAGATGTTTTCCAATTAAAAATACATTAATTAATGTTGTGTACACCGAGTCAAAACCATATTTTCTGTTCACAGTTGGTATCATTACATTTTGTGTCATTAGGAAACGTCTGAGGATTTCAGAAATGTATCAGGTGTTGGTTGGGCTAATATCTCGGATAGATGTTTAAAGAGGTTACAGAAGACGGAAATGCAAAAAGTGTCCCACTTTTACTGAATTCACTCAAATAACAGTACTAATAACAGGACTACAGGATCACTTTCCTCTATCGGAAAAGCCTATACGACTGTCCAACTTTAGCTACTCCATTTTTAGCTATTTATGGTTGGTAAAGCGGGAAAACAACAAAAAATGACTGAATTACAAAATGTAAACATAATATAAGTAACTTTTTTAAATGTAATTTGATGCACCAGTACATAGTATACACATTTCCATTATAATATGTCACAGTGCATTATTTATGACAGCTTTATAAGTTTAACATCAAAACTTGCTAAATGACAAAATTGTAAAATGTAACTGTTTACAAAAAATCTGTGAATGACCTCAGCGTTACTCTGGACCCTAATCTCTCTTTTTACGAACATATCAAGAATATTTCAAGGACAGCTATTATCCATCTTCATAACATAACAACAATCCAAAACGTTTTGTCCAAAAATGATGCAGAAAAGCTCCTATCCATTTTTTTGGAATGGTCTGCCTATCCATGTGAGATACGTAGACTCGATCTTGATCTTTACTGAAGACTCATCTCTTCCGTAGGTCCTATGATTGAGTGTAGTCAGGCCCAGGGGTGCGAAGGTGAACGGCAAGGCACTGGAGCGACGAACCGCCCTTGCTGTCTCTGCCTGGCCGGTTCCCGTCTCTCCATTGGGATTCTCTGCCTCTGACCCTATTACGGGGGCTGAGCCACTGGCTTACTGGTGCTTTCCATGCAGTCCCTAGGAGGGGTGCGTCACTTCCTGTCCGGTTTGTCGCCCCCCTCGGGCTTGTGCAGTGGAGGGGATCTTCTTGGGCTATACTGTTAATATCCCTCTATTGGTGTGGGGGCTGTGCTTTGACAGAGTGGGTCGGGTTCTATCCTGCCTGGTCCGGGGGTATTGTCGGAGGGGCCACAGTTTCTCCTGACCCCTCCTGTCTCAGCCTCCAGTACCTATGCTGCAATAGTCTATGTGCCGGGGGGCTAGGGTCAGTTTGTTAAATCTGGTGTTATTATCTGGTGTCCTGTGTGAATTTAAGTATGCTCCCTCTAATTCTCTCTCTCTAGCACTCTCCCTCCACTCCCGGAGGACCTGAGCCCTAGGACCATGCCTCAGGACTACATGGCCCGATGACTCCTTGCTGTTCCCAGTCCACCTGGTCGTGCTGCTACACTAGTTTCAACTCTTATGCCTGCGGCTATGGAACTCTGACCTGTTCATCGGACTTGCCACCTTGTCCCAGACCTGCTGTTTTCAACTCTGTCTCTCTACCGCACCTGCTATTTCAACATCTAAATGCCCGACTATGAAAAGCCAAGTGACATTTACTCCTGATGTACTTACCTGTTGCAACCTCTACAACCACTATGATTATTATTTGACCCTGCTGGTCACCTATGAACGTTTGAACATCTTGGAGAAAGATCTGGCCTTAATGGCCATGAATTGTTATAATCTCCACCCGGCACAGCCAGAAGGGGCCTGGCCACGCCTCAGAGCCTGGTTCCTCTCTTGGTTTCTTCCTAGCTTTTTGCCATTCTAGGGAGTTTTTCCTAGCCACCGTGCTTCTACATTTGCATTGCTTGCTGTTTTAGGTTGGGTTTCTGTATAGCACTTTGTGACATTGGCTGATGTAAAAAAGGGCTTTATAAATACATTTGATTGATTGATTGATACAGAACTCATATTACTGTATGGAATTGTTATGTTTTTATATTGGTGTCACAAATGTATAATTTGTATTTATTTATAAAAAATGTAGTTATTTGTTACGTTTGATGTGGAAAAAGCTGTGTGTGTGTGTGTGTTGGTGGGGGTGTTGTGTGAGGATGCTGTGTGTGTGTGTGTGTGTGTGTATGTGTGTGTGTGTGTGTGCGTGTGTGTGTTGGTGGGGGTGTTGTGTGAGGATGCTGTGTGTGTGTGTGTGTGTGTGTGTTGGTGTTGTGTGAGGATGCTGTGTGTGTGTGTGCGTGTATGTGTGTGTGTGTGTGTGTGTGTGTGAGTGTGTGTGTGTGTGTGTGTTGGTGGGGGTGTTGTGTGAGGATGCTGTGTATGTGTTATCTTTTATTGAGGCATAAACACAATCAGTCATGATGTCACCTGTTAAATCCACGTCAATCAGTGTAGGTGACTGGGAGGAGACAGGTTAATGAAGGATCTTTAAGCCTTGAGACAATTGAGACATGGATTGTGTAAGTGTGCCATTCAGAGGGTGAGTGGGCAAAACAAAAGATTGAAGTGCCTTTGAACGGGGTAAGGTAGTAGGTGCCAGGCGCACCAATTTGAGTGTGTCAAGAACTGAAACGCTAATAGGTTTTTCATGCTCAACAGTTTCCCGTATGTATCAAGAATGGTCCACCACCAGGACATCCAGCCAACTTGAAACAACTGTTCAGGTTCAGGTTCAGGTTACTTTATTTGTACCCATAGGTAGATTTGTTTTGTGGTAGACAAGTCATCCATCTTGACACACATTTTAGAAACAAACACAGACAGTACACAAAACATCATAAAAGTACTCAAATGTTCCAATCCTCACTAAACCACTAAAAGCTAAAGATAAAATAAATCTGTGCAATGTTGGTAAGACTTGTGGGAAGCAACCTGAGCCAGTATCTCTGCGGAATGCTTCCAAATTGAAGTTGTTCTGAGGGCAAAAGAGGGTGTAACTCAATATTAGGAAGGTGTTCCTAATGTTCTTCATTAAATCAGGACAGGTCGTTTCACTGAGCAGCCATTACAAACACAGGCTGTAAAACAGTGATCACTAAGGTCATTACAGAAAACACCAGCATGATACCTATCAGGATTATTTGTGAGGATAACATCAAGAAGAGTAGCCTTTTCTGGTTGTTTGGAGTCATACCTTGTGGGGTTGCTAATAATCTGAGAAAGATTTAGGGAGTCCGATTGCTTTAGGACTTGGTCAGGAGGTTTAAGCATGTCCCAGTTTAGGTCACCAAGCAGGACAAAGTCAGACTTAGTGTAAGGGGCCAAGAGAGAGCTTAGGGCAGGTAAGGTACAGGCCAGTGCTAATGGAGGACGATAGCACCCAGCAACAGTCAACAAATAGTTATTTGAAAGTTTAGTACTTAAAACCAGCAAATCAAAATGTTTGGGGACAGACTTGGTGGAGACATCCGAGGTCCTTGGTAAAAATTGCCACTCCCCCGCCTTTGGAAGATCTGTCTTGCAGGAAAAGGTTATAACCAGAAAGGTTAACATCAGTATTCAAAACACTCTTCCTTAACCAGGTCTCAGTAATGACCAACACATCTGGATTGGAGCTGTGAACCCACACTTGTAATTGATCCATTTTAGGCTGCAGAAATCAGTGAAGCAGATATCAGAGCACAAGTCAGAATTGGGGCTTGCAACAGTAGCAACAGTATATGTAGCCAGGTTGTACATGCACATTACCAGATATCATCAACAGTAATATAATCAAGGCACGGCATAGGACAGGGAGAGCTCTGCAGTGCTGATGTATGACATCTGAATGTGCATCAGATGGCAACAAGATCAAATTGTACAGCAATTTCATCAGGTAACATGAATACAAATCCGGCAGGAGGTGGTTAGAATGGGATGGTAGGCCAAAAGTCTGTGTAACTAATACAGAGTCAGAGTCCCAAGTGTGGGAGCGGCAGTATGAAAAAGTATAGAAATACAAGAAGTCTGGAGTGCAAAAAAGCTATAAAAAGACATTGCATAGTATGGGTGGTTGGCTGAATATGTACACTATACATTGGTGGATGGTTAACTATACTATACAGGTCGATGGCAGAGAAATACTTAAATAGCTAAAAGTGTGTATGATATAAGTGAGGGTAATAATAGTTTACTTAATAGACATACTGGTTAAATTAACAGGTAAGTGAATATTTTGCATGGTTAAATTAACTGTACAGGTAAATGACAGGAAGAGATACTTAAATAGCTAAATGTGTGTATGATATAATTTAGGGTAATAATAGTAATTCCCTTAAAATACAGTCCTTAGTGTGCAGGGTTTAATTACAGATAACTGCACGTATTGCACATTCGATATACTAAAAGCAATGAAAAAAGATACTTTCTGACAGGATACTAATATGCATTCCTGAGAGTCCAAGAATTGCTTGCAATATTGCACGTGATATGATATAACAACTGTACATGAGAATGTATATACAGACCTGAATGAAATAATGAGTGATTACGGACCAGAGTTACTCACGGATGGATGCACAATTGTTAAACTAGGTCCTAACACCCCAACAGTTCCAGGTCTGTGATGCCGATGGCACGACACCCCGGTGAGGCATTAAATAGTCTAATAGCCGTCGGCAGGAAGGACCTCCTGTAGCTCTCTCTGGCACACCGTGGTGGGATCAGTCTGTGACTGAAGGTGCTACTCTGCGTCATAACCATGGCATGCAGAGGGTGGGTGACGTTTTCCATGTCTCTCCACCACCTCCTCTAGAGTGCCAAGGCTCATCCACAGGACAGAGCTAGCCTTCCTGATCAGCTTATTTACCCGAGAAGCATCACCGGCTGTTATGTTGGCTCCCCAGCACACCACTGCAAAAAAGATGGCACTGGCCACCACAGACTGGTAGAAGGTATGCAGTAGTTTACTGCACACGTTGAAGGACCTGAGCCTCCTCAGAAAGTAGAGTCGGCTCTGTCCCTTTTTGTAC
Organism: Thymallus thymallus; assembly: GCA_023634145.1. NCBI lineage: Eukaryota > Metazoa > Chordata > Actinopteri > Salmoniformes > Salmonidae > Thymallus > Thymallus thymallus. The sequence goes on from CM042411.1 coordinate 15,699,380, forward strand.
AGGGCCCCGGTAGCATGTTTCAGAGTTATATCTGAAGTCTGAGGTGTAGAGGGTGAACAGGAAGGGGGACAGGACCGTTCCCTGGGGGGCCCCTGTGTTGCTCACTGCCCGTTCTGACACACAGCTCTGTAGTCGCACAAATTGTGGCCTACCGGTCAGGTACTCCGTGACCCAGGAGACTAAGGGTGCTTCCACTTTCATCCTCTTCATCTTCTCACCCAGTAGCAGGGGCTGAATGGTGTTGAAGGCACTGGAGAAGTCAAAAAACATAACCCTCAGAGTGCAACCTGCGATGTCCAGGTGAGAGTAGGCCCTCTGCAGAAGGGGCAGGTATGTGAACTGCAGGGGGTCCAGTGATGTACACACCAGGGGTCTGAGGTGAGCGAGGACTAACCTTGGGTCTTCATGTGTGGGGTGTTAGCGCTACAGGTCTGAAGTCATTCAGGACAGTGGTGTGTGCCTTCTTGGGAGGATGTTTTCCACAGCACAGGGACCCTTTCTAGGCTCAGGCTAAGGTTGAAGTGTCGATGGAGTATTCCACAAAGTTGGTCAGCACAGACCCTAAGCACCCTTGGGCTGATGCCATCAGGGCCCGCCGCTTTCCACTGATGTAGTCTCTCCAGCTCTCTCTTCACTTGGTTGGTGGTGAAAGCCAGCCCAGGTGGGGAGGTGGGGGGAAGGGGGGTGTTGAGGATCAGTCCAGAGGGAGCAGGGGTGGAGGTGGGGTCGCTGATTGTCTTAACAGAGGTGTTGTGAGCAATGTGGGGGTGGGACAGCCGTGAGGGTGTGTGGCCTGGGGAGCTGGAAAGGAGGTGGACAGGGCCAGTATCGAATCTGTTAAAAAATTGGTTCAGCTCATTGGCTCTCCTGGGTCCCCTCCGTCTGCCCACTGTTTGACTTTTTGAAGCCAGTGATATTTCTCATACCCTTCCACACCTCTCTCACCTGGCTCTGCCTCAGCTTGTCCTCCATCTTCTCCTTATACCCTCTCTTCCCCTCAGCAATCTGCAACTTCAGCTCCCTCTGGACGCAATTTGTCCTTGTCCCCCTCCTTGAAGGCCCTCTTCTTCTCATTCAGCAGGGCCTTCAGGTCGCTGGTGACCCAGGGTTTATTATTTGGAAAACAGCGTACCTTCCTGGTGGGTACAGTGTTGTCTACACAAAAATTAATATAGTCCGTTATGCAGTCAGTAAGTCCATCGATGTCCTCCCCATGAGCCTCACAGAGCACATCCCAGTCTGTTGTTTCAAAGCAGTCCTGTAGGGCCTCATTCGCCTCCGGGGACCATCTCCTAATGGTCGTAGTGGTCGCAGGCTGCTGTTGGACCAAAGGCCTATAGAGTGGAGTGAGGTGGACAAGGTTGTGACCTATTATAGTTCAACTGTTGGTCCAACAGCTGCTTAACAGGCGACCACACAGGGCGACAGCCAAAAAATTATGGTAGATTTCCCTTTTGGAACCAGTCCTATTGGAGTCCTATGGGATTCTATCCTATAGGCTTTTATCCTATAGGAATCCAATACAAGAATCCAATAGAAATATCCTATCAGCGCCTGCCGAGTGGCGCAGCGGTCCATGGCACTGCATCACAGTATTTAGGCGTCACTAAAGCCTGGGGTTTGATCTGTGTCACAAACGGCCGTGACCGGGAGTCCCATATGGCAGCGCACATTTGGCCCAGCGTCGTCCGGGTTAGGGGAAGGTTTGGTTGGGGGGGCTTTACTTGGCTCATTGCGCTCTAGTGACCCCTTGTGGTGGGCGGGGCGCCTGCAGGCTGACTTTGGTCGTCAGTTGAACAGTGTTTCCTCAAACACATTGGTGCGGCTGGCTTCCGGGGAAAAGCGAGCGGGTGTTAAGAAGCACGGTTTAGGGGACATGTTTCAGAGGACGCATGGCTTGACCTTCACCTCTCCTGAGCCCCCATTACAGCGATGAGACAAGATCGTAATCATGAAATTAGGGAGAAAAAGGGGGTGACAATTACAACAATAAAATACAGATCCAATATTGATTTAACCAGGCAGTCAGTTAAGAACAAATTAATATTTATTAATGACTGCCTACCCCTGTCAAACCCTCACCTAATCCAGACTGCTGCCCAGGATCGAACAAGGATCTGGAGTGACATCTCTAGCACTGATATGCAGTTCCTTTTGACCACTGCGCCACTCAGGACTTTCCTATTGGATACAGGAACTCCTATCAGATTTTGTAATCAGTTCTATTCAACTCCCATGTTCCAAAATATGATATTCAAATAGATTTTTTTATTCTAATCCTATAGAATTTTTGGCTAACTAATCGGCCTACACCACTGTGCACTATGACAACTAGCGTAGCCGTGTCAGCAAATGTCTGAAGCAATGATGCATATAAAACAAAGATGTGTATAAACCCTGGATGACTGACAGGGGTGCTGTATTGAAGACACAGATATGCATGTATTAATGTCTAAATTTCTCCATCATTTCCTGGTTAATAAAATGTGAATAGTTCGCCTGATTTCAGTTTATGTGACAAAACAAGCAATTTATAATGTAGAGACCTTCTAAACCGCTGTGAAATATATTTTCAATAACCCAAAATATTGTATTTTCAGCTTTTTGAAGCTGGTGTACAAAACTGAAAGTGAAAAAACAAAACTTAAGGGAAGAAATAGAAATTGAGCACATATAATAGATGAAACACTTGACCCAAAATAAATCATAATTATTGAAGTAATTATGTTTTACTTTCTTATGCCAGATGCCCAAAAAGTCAGCAGTAGACAGGGATTCCATTTTCACAGTCCTGTGTTCATCAAAGGAGGCCATAGTAAAAAATGGTAACATAGCTACTCCTAATAACAGAATCTGGACAGAGCTGAGTGAGCAGCTAGGAAACAAGATCACTGCAAAGGCCCTGTACACTTTTGTTAAATTAAACAGACTGCTTTAGGGTTTAATCATGAACATGATCATGAAACAAGTGGCAGTAGTGATGACACAGATTTTGAGACACAGTCCTTTCCTCCCAGACCAGAAGACTGCAAGACTTTTGAGCTTGAAGTTCCATTTGAGAAATTGATTGCATTTACGCCTGAAACAGTTCAATACAAAGACAAGGTCTCTAAAACACAAAAAAGGAAATACACAGTTTTGAACCCTGGCATCTGGACTCATGTAATAAATCACCAAATTTGGAAAGAAGTGATAAGCACCTGCACATTTGTATTTAAAAGAGCCAAAGTCTATCCATCAGCCACAACAAAATACATTGAAATCAGGAGCAACTGTAAGGAGTGTCATGGCGACCTTTACATCAAATGTGACAGAGAGCCTGAAATGAACAACCCAATGGTGCTGAAATGTTTTATTCCCTGCACATTGGCCTTTCCAAGCGTGCCATATCTGGAAACGTGCATGTGCAGATAGCCATGGAACTGTGTGAGGGTGTCACGAGTGGGTTGAAGGAGAGACCAAGGCGCAGGGATAGTAGTTCGACATTTTATTGCACTATACTATGTATATATTCAATACTATGTATATTGCAACCAACAGAAATGACGAACTAAACTACACCGAAAACAAACACTACAGACAAAACGTCACGGTCACAAAAACCAAACACGAATGAACGGACGTAAAAAGCACACTTACTTTCATCGTGACTGGAGAATTACATTGACATATAACGACAACGACCCACACCAGAGTGAAGGACAGACTAACATATATAGGATCCCTAATTAGAGACAATGCGGTGCAGCTGCCTCTAATTAGGGATCCAACCCAAAACCCACACAGAAACGGAAAAGAAAGACACTGTCAGACTCTGACCATAGCTACATAGAGAAGCAAATAGGCTTCTCTATGGCCAGAACCTGACAGAGGGTAGAATGGAACCACATGTATGGAGGGCATCGGAGGCAACAAAGTTGATGGATTTTGGAGATCCTGGATATTGGACTGGACACGTTTTTCTGTCACAACTGGAGTCAAACACAAATGTACATGTACAAGTCAATATCAAAGAAATCTCACCCCACTGTGAGTTTTGATGCAACTGGTTCAGTAGTCAGGAAACTACAGAGACCAGTTGGTATGTCTGGCCACATCTTCTTATACCAGGGCGTTCTGGCAGGGGATGGGAGCGCAAGTGTCCCAGTGGTGCAAATGCTGTCAGAGAGACATGATGTTAATGCAATTAAACAATGGTTGACAGAATGGATTCGCGCAGGTGCACCAATTCCAAAAGTGGTTGTGAGTGACTTTTCTCTGGCTTTGCTCGGAGCTCTGGTCAAGGCTTTCACTCCTCATCCTGATCTGAAGACCTACATCAATTAGTGTTTTGGTGTCTTACTTGGTAACCAGTCTGCACAGCTGCCACCTTGTTTTGTCCAGGTTGATGTTGCACACTGCCAATGGGACTGCTTGAAAAGAAAACCACATCGCATTAAAGATTTATTTGTGAGTTCACTGGCACAGCTGCTCAAGTCACAATCTGTGAACAATGCAAGAGAGCTACTACGCAGTGTTACTATTGTGGCTCTCAGCGAAGCAGAGTGCAATGACAGCTCTGGAGCCCCCCTCATATCAGAATGTTGCAAGAACTACCTGAAAGCCCAAATTGCAGAAGAGTGTGTCATCGTTCCAGATGAAGAGGGTGAGAACATGGAAGGAGTGGATCCATGTGAAGAAATACACACTCACCTACGGCAGTGGGTGACAGACATATGTGATGAGAGCAGGTCACTTGCCGTGGCCAACATGCACTTCCTGCCAGAGATTGTTCCCAATATTATCAGACTTGCAAGTTACTTACCACTATGGACAGGGGTAATGATCCTTAACTTCCGTAGCACCAACATCACCGCAAATTCAGCCAATGTTGAAGCAGAGTTTAAAAACATCAAACACGTCCTTTTCAAGCATGAAAACGTACCTATTCGGGTGGATCGATTCATTGCTCGACATCTTTCCTACATTGAAGGAAACATGTGCATTTGTTCTGCAAAACAAAAAAAGGTACAGAAAATGCTCATGTTGAAACAGTGATGGTCACAGGACCCCAATCCACTACCCACTGTGACCTGCGGTGTAGATGGAAAAAAAAATGGATGCCTCCTGTTCTGGGGAGTCGTCTGACACTGTCACAAACATCCATTCAACAAACGAAGACGTTGTTGAAAACGTCTCGGGTTATGACTGTAACCCTTGTTCCCTGAGAAAGGGAACGAGAACTGCGTCGAACGACACTTTGGGGGAACGCCCCTCAGCGTAGCGCCTCTGAAGCATGAATGAAACTAAGCCAATCTTGATTGGTGATGCGTCGCGATGCAACGTGTGACGGCATCAGCGGAGGTTACAAAAGGACGTCGGCACACAAACAGAGTTAGCTTCTGTGATGAAGCAAGCGCTCCAGGCAGGGGAAGGCGTGGCGAAGGGACGCAGTTCTCGTTCCCTTTCTCAGGGAACAAGGGTTACAGTCGTAACCCGAGACGTTCCCTTTCGAGGGAACTCGAACTGCGTCGAACAACACTTTGGGGGAACGAGTACCCACTATGCCACAACGAGCCCTGCCTGTCCCAGTGTGAAGCTGAGCACAGGCACACTTAGGACGAGAGCACAAGGGTGCCAGGCGTAGATGGAATGTCCAGGCTATAAACTCTAATGAAAGTATGGGGGGTGGCCCATCCTGCTGCATCGCACACTTCTTGGATCGGGGCCCCTGAAAGGAGGGCTCTGGAGGATGCCATGCCTCTGGTTGAATGAGCCCTCACGGCCAAAGGTGAAGGCAGACTGCGCACCTGATAGGCCATAGCTTGAACAATCCAGTTGCTAATGGTCTGCTTGGAAGTGGGAAGCCCCTTCTTAGGCAACCCGAAACACACTAGCAACTCGTCTGACTTCCGCCATGAAGAGGACCTCTGAATATATATTTTGAGAGCTCTGACAGGGCAGAGCAAATGAAGTCTCTCTTCATCCGCCGTCCCGTGGGGTGGAGGGTGCAACGCCTGCAGAACCGTAGGCCGTGCCACATTAGATGGCACCTTAGGCACATAGCCTGGCCTGGGATGCAGGATATCGAGAGTGCCTGAAGATCTCCTACTCTCCTCAGAGAAGTAATAGCCAACAGAAAAGCTACCTTTAGAGAAAGGTTCTTGGCCTCAGCCGACTCCAGAGGTTCGAAGGGGGCCTCGACCAGCCCTTCGAGAACCACTGCCAGGTCCCACATGGGAACTCTGGTACGAGCCACAGGTCTCATTCTCCAAGCCCCACGGAGGAAACGTACGACCAACTGATGTCTCCCCAGAGGTCCATCACCCAGAGGAGCGTGGAAAGCTGCAATGGCAGCCACGTACACCTTGAGTGTGGATGGGGTAAGACCAGCCGAGAAGCGATCTTGGAGGAACTCCAGCACTGAAGCCACCGGGCAGTTAACTGGATCCACCTCACGCTCTCTACACCATACGGTGAAAGCATTCCATTTTAGGCCGTACAATTTCCTCGTGGAGGGAGCTCTGGAGCTGAGTATGCTCTCTACTACTCCTGCTGACAGGCCAGCCTCTCGGTATTGTGCCCCCTCAGGGGCCAGACCCACAGTTTCCATTGTTCCGGCCGAGGGTGAAATATTAAGCCCTCTGCCTGTGTCAGCAGGTCTTTCCTGATGGGAATCTCCCATGGAGGGCCGTCCAGGAGCGATATTATGTCTGAGAACCATACTCGGGCCGGCCACAACGGGGCTACAGTAAACTGATCCCGTCGCGACGGACCCTCTCTAGAACTCCCGGGAGCAGAGCGATCGGGGGAAATGCGTACAGACGCAGCCTCGGCCACGTCTGCACCAAGGCATCCAACCCCAGTGGGTCTGGATGTGTGAGGGAGAACCACAGGGGACAGTGCGTCGTCTCTCAAGATGCGAACAGATCCCCTTCCACTGGGCCGAACCTCTGACATATTGACTCCACCACCTCGGGGTGGAGTCTCCATTCCCCGGGCCTCAGCCCCTGCCCGACAGGATGTCTGCTCCCTGATTTTGATCCCCTGGGATGTATGCTACTCTGAGAGACAACAGTCTCCCCTGGGACCACAGGAGGATCTGATGCGCCAGTCTGCATAGAGGGCGGGACCTCAGACCCCCCTGATGATTTATATAGGCCACCACTGACATATTGTCTGACCTCACAAGGATGACCTTTGAGGTCTGGCAGGAAACTCCTCAGAGCTCGGAACACCGCCAACATTTCCAGGCAATTGATGTGCCAGAAAGAATGATGGTCCTACCACTGGCCTCTCATAAAGCGGCCGTCCATGACCGCCCCCAGCCCGTGAGGGAGGCGTCTGTCGAAACGGCTTTCCGGCGACATGACGCTCCCAACGCGTAACCCTGATCATGCGGAAGGGGTTCCCCTTCGGTGAGAACCCCTTGGTTTTCAACCACCACTTCAGGGCCCTCATGTGCAGCAGGCCGAATGGAATGACGTTGGACGCTGCTGCCATGAGCCCTAACACTCTCTGAAAATGTTTCACAGTGATGGCTTGGCCTAGTTTTATCCTGGACACCGTGGCCAGGATGGATTCGATCCGTACGGGAGACAATTGTGCCTGCATCGTGACCGAGTCCCACACCACTCCCAGGAATGTGGTTCTCTGGGCTGGTGCCAACACACTTTTTTTTTTTTTTGTGTTGAGTCTCAACCCCAGGCTCTGGATGTGGGCAAGGACGACATCTCGATGCCGAACTGCCAGCTCTTGTGACTGGGCCATAATAAGCCAGTCGTCGATATAGTTGAGAACCCTGATACCCTGAAGCCTCAGCGGCGCTAGAGCTGCATCCATGCATTTGGTAAATGTGCGAGGGGAGAGAGCTAGGCCGAACGGAAGAACCCGATATTGGTACGCTTCGCCCCCGAAAGCGAACCTCAGGAACTTCCTGTGAGATGGAAGGATGGATATGTGGAAGTATGCGTCCTTCAGATCTATCGTGACAAACCAATCCTCGGATTGAATTTGGTTCACGATGATGGGAATAGTGAGCATCTTGAACCTGAACCTCCTCAGAAACCGATTCAAGTGCCTGAGATCTATTATTGGACGTAATCCCCCATCCATCTTGGGAACTATGAAGTAGCGGCTGTAAAACCCGGACTCCCTGTCCGGTGGAGGATATGCTCTATATCCTCATTTATCAGCAGGGAGTTTACTTCTTGTTCCAATACCCGACCCTGCTCAGGGCCCAAGGAGAAATATTCTAGGCTGGTTTCGGGTATCGTTCGAGATTCGTTCTCGACCCCCGAGGCGGCTCTCCGGCAGGGTTTGATCTAAAATGATTCTCGGTGTGCGGACGCGAGCGCTGCCTGGCCGCAGGCCTGTGGGGCGGACAGTGCAGCGTGCGTTCGCTGGAAACCGATGCGTCCCGAAGCGCACTTGACGGCGGGAAGTCGACATCGATTTCCTGCGGGATCGCTCCGCCACGTGTGGGGCAGCCCGCAGAGATCCTACATTGGTTAGGATCTCTTTTCCAAAGCCTTTTTCGCCTGCAGGACGGCCCTCAGGTCGCCTTGCTTCTGCTGAGGCTTCGGCTGAGAGCGCCATCTATGCCCCCAAGCTGCTTGAGGGGGGGCTCTAGATGCAACGCTCTCCTTTTGTGCCTGTCTATGGCCGGAGGGGCTGGCGGATGGCTGCGGCTGCCCACTGGGGGCAGACTTCTTCGGTTTCGAGCGGCGAGGGAGATATTGTTTAAAGCCTGCCGACTGTTTTTTCACCTCCTGAAACCTGTTGACGACTGTGTTAACGGAGTCGCCGAACAGGCCAGACGAAATCGGGGCATCAAGGAGGAAAGCCCTATATCATCAGGTGTTGGTCCCTCGCCCTCATAAATATCTTTAAGAAGGTCGGCCTGGTAAGCCTGCAGCACCGCCATAGTGTGCAGACTGGCACCAGCCCGACCCGCAGCCATATAAGCCCTGCCCACCAATTTAGATGTATCACGGCAGGGTTTGGTGGGCAGCACCGGGGTCTTCAGGGATGACGCAATGTCGGGTGAAAGATAACTAGCCAAAGGCTCTTCCACCCGAGGCATCATCCCGTAGCCGTTATCTCTGGCCCCTGTGATGTTACTATAATCAAGGATAGGGGGGTTGGACAAGCGAGATGTATATGGTTCCACGATTTAGACAACTCATTGTGTAAATCGGGAAAAAATGGCAGACCCGCTCATCCAACTTGCTTTTATTTTGCACTTCCTGCCTTTCACGTGGCCAACTAATATTTAAACCAGCCACGGCACGAGAGACAACCTCCACCAGCTCCTCATATGCGGGGACATGGATTGGCGAGTCATCTCCATAGTCCCCGCCCTCGATGCTGAGCGCGTCCACTTCCTCGGAAGCAGACAGCTCAAGCATCGGGTTCTCCGCCGTGAGGAAGAAGCCGCGGGGCGGGCTTCCACACGAGACGGAGAACATCGGAGCTGGCAGAGGATTCCTGAGAAAGTGCCTCGGCAGTCTCAGGATCCCCTGTCAGATCCATTTGCGAGCCCCATGATGAGCGCCGCCGCGCCGCCTCAACGGACGCGGGACCCGCACCACGGGGCTCGCGAGCCTGGCCATCGTCAAAGATAGCCAGGCGGGAGCGCAGCACTCGGATCGGTAAAGCTTCACACTCCGTGCAAGCAGCCCCCTCGAGAGCTGCCCGCGCGTGCTGCGCTCCCAAACAGAGTACACACATTTGGTGTGTGTCCCCACCCGTAATGTAACGAGGACAGGGATGCACACACCGCTTGTAGCTCTCACTCACCATATATATTTTGTGACTGACAGACAACACCAAATAAGACACACACGACAGAGAGCGCTTGCTGAAGAATAGAAAGCTACCTCTGTTTGTGTGCCGACGTCCTTTTGTAACTTCCGCTGATGCCGTCACACGTTGCGTCGCGACGCAACACCAATCAAGATTGGCTTAGTTTCATTCATGCTTCAGAGGCGCTACGCTGAGGGGCGTTCCCCCAAAGTGTTGTTCGACGCAGTTCGAGTTCCCTCGAAAGGGAACTGGAGAGGCCTAGCTGTTCCACCAAAAAAATAGATTTAATTCATACCTTTCTCCTTGTCCTGAACGGCTCCATGCGAATCCATCTGTGAGGGAGAAAAAAATGAAAATGGAACTGTTAAAAAATGGAAACAATCAACAGCCTGTTAAATTCAGTGTTTACTTCACAAAACAGTGCTCCTCACAGTATTGCAGCCTCAACACACAAGTCACAAGGGAAATTCCATTTGTTTCTACTTTTGTTGCTGTACTGCAGGATTTTGGCATGGCTCATCTTCAGACCGCAGTGGAACAAGGACTTAACCTTCCAGAATTTCCATTGTGTGAATTTCCCTCCAGTCTGGTGCTCCAAGAAGAGACATTTACCTTAAGGGCAGTCATTGCTTTCCAAGGAGGCTTAACCCAGGATGCTCTTGGTCATTATGTAGGCTACTACAGGAGGTTTCCATGTGTCTGGGAGATGTATGACGACCTGAGAAGTGGAGTGACGGTGGACGCAATGAGAACATAAATGCCGCTAATTGGGGATTGACCAAAACTCCCTATTCTATTGTCAGGTCCTGACTGTGGCCATACTACTCCCACTAGAGGGAGTCAGAGACCTGGCCTCAGTCAGGCCCTGACAGTAGAAACCCACCAGTAGATTATAGCTATTAAATCAGACTAAAAAGAAAAGAGAACGTTTACAAACAATATAACAAACATTAGAGGAACATCACAATGACATTGATGAAAAGTGTTCATCACCAGAGAGGGCAAACTTGTGTTCTTGCCTTCGTCAGATAGGGCAAACTTGTGTTCTTGGCTTTGTTAGATGCCTCCAAAACCCTGTTTCTTTGTGGTGCAGCAAGCAACATGTAGGGGATTATGAAATCATACCTTATTTACAGTGAAATTAAAATCACAACACACTAAACAAGGCATGTCACTAAACTGGTAGCTCTGGCCTTTGCCTGGACTGTACTCTGGATCTGACATTAAGCCAGAATGTAGACTTTATTCACAATTCTCTTAAAACATGTAGGCATAGAAAGAAACATCATGGATTCTAGGAGGTACTGGTGACACTACTGGAAAGGTCCTCCTGGGACCAACTGCAAATAAAACATAGACCCTGTGCACAATGCACTTGTGGAGATATGAGAGGATTTGATTGGTAAAAGCAATATGGTTAACCTTCCACCTAGTCTATCAGAGGGAAAGGTGGAGCTATTAATGTAGCTGCTAGACAAAGAAATGTCCCCTCGGGGATCAATAAAGTACCTATCTATCTACCTATCTATGTATTTTAAATGATCTTAGATCTTCCCAAGTGCATAGGATCTATGGTTCCATTTGGGATTGAGGGTAGTTTTCCATTGTAATAGAGTGCTGTAGAGCCAGGGGCTCATCAATAACTAAAACACAACATATACTGAAAAAAGCATGAATATTTGTTCTAACTAATGACAGGCAGCAACATAACACGATCACTTTTGCCTGTTGGCTGTTAAAAACGTTTGTTTATCAATGATCATAAGTGAGTTTATCTTTACCACATGCATTATTCCAAACCAATACCTAGGCCTAGACCCTATCTCCTAGGCACTGTAGATCTGAGAGAATTGGAAGCTATATGGGGGAAGTGTATGCAAGTGTACTACTGCCTTCGAGGACCGTGATTTTGTTGTGCATGGAGTAGAGTTCCTGCCTGACTACATTGCAGATGCATGCCAGATCTCACGCCTGGGTAGGTGTTAAACATATCTAACCACATCATATGATACAGCAATCTGAAGCCTGACTGTGCAGTCGATGACGTGGTGCACAACCATTGGTTGATGCAATGCAACGTCAGCAATGTAATCAGGAGAAAACACCATCACCTAATTACTCATCCTCCCAGTCCCACATTTACTCCAATATACTTATGTAGGTAATTAACATGACTGTGTGACATGATCAATAAATGTAAGCAACTGAATAGAATGGAAATAAATTATAATAATACAAGTAAAAGGTAGATTCAGCAATGTGACATTCCCATGAGCAGTGGAGCGACATCCGCAACAAACAAAGAGCGAAGCGAGAGGCTAAGCTCCTCAGCACTGTTGTCACACAACCTTCATGCTCCAAGAGAGTGAAGCAAACTCCTGTGCACAAGCACAGATGCACAAGCACAAATACAGGCTGTATCACATCTGGCCGGGATTGGGAGTCCCATAAGGCTGCGCACAATTGGCCCAGTGTAGTCCAGGTTTGGCCGGGGTAGGCCGTCATTGTAAATAAGAATTTGTTCTTAACTGACTTGCCTAGTTAAATAAAGGTTAAATTAAAAGTACATGCTTGCCAGTATCTGTGTGAGCTCTGATGAGTGCAGCGACTTGCTCTCACTCTGCAATATCTTTGGTTCACACCACTGCTTGTTGTGTCATGTCATATAGCTGAGTTCCAGTAAAGTATCAATACAGAAACATATGCATCCACTCACTCATATATCAGGAGATGACTACTCTGAATATTGCATTCACAATATGTAACCTTGAACTTCAATTGAATCAACATAAAAGCGTAAAATTGTGTTGAGTTTGAAATGGTTATTCACTCACCACTTCCTTGCTGACTTTCCTCCTGCTGGTGATCACTGCCTCATCTGTAGCCTACTTGACTTTTCATCTTGGTGTATGCCAAATCTGACAGGCTCGTGGTAATGGCTGGAGCACAATTAGTGGAATGGTATCAAATACATCAAAACACATGGTTTCCAGGTGTTAGATGCCATTCCATGCGCTCCGTTCCGGCCATTAATATGAGCTGTCCTCCCCTCAGCAGCCTCCACTGTATTCAATATATTGTTAGCATAAATAAGTACAGTACAATGAACAATGACTCCATGATCTATAATGAATGTTTTCTTAGAGGATTCTTTGACTTGTCCAGTTATTTTACATTAGACAGATCACATGTACACATTTAGCAGTTCACATTTAGAAGTATACTCTATCCTGATTAAGAGAAGGACATTAGGATGTTCCCATTGTTTGTTTGTCACTCACCATTTACTGACTGACTGGAGTTGCACTTACCACAGTGATTTCAGGAATTCCAGTGGAACGTATCTTTAAAATTGTTAAAAAAGAATGGCAACATACTGGTTATGATTGAGGCCTCTGCTAATCAAAAATAAGATAATTGATGGCACAATGATAACATGAAAATACACTACATATACATAAGTATGTGGACACCCCTTCAACTAAGTGGATTCTGCTATTTCAGCCACACCTTTTGCCGACAGGTGTATAAAATCAAGCACACAGCCATGCAATCTCCATAGACAAACACTGGCAGTAGAATGGCCTTACTGAAGAGCTGAGTGACTTTCAACGTGGCACCGTCATAGGATGTCACCTTTCCAACAAGTCAGTTCGTCAAATTTCTGCCCTGTTAGAGCTGCCCCAGTCAACTGTAAGTGCTGTCATTGTGAAGTTGTCATGTCTAGGAGCAACAACAGCTCAGCCGCGAAGTGGTATGAGGCACAAGCTCACAGAATAGGACTGCCGAGTGCTGAAGTGCGTAGCTCGTAAAAATCATCTGTCCTCAGTTGCAACAGTCCGTTGAGGCGGCGCGGCGGCGCTCATCATGGGGCTCGCAAATGGATCTGACAGGGGATCCTGAGACTGCCGAGGCACTTTCTCAGGAATCCTCTGCCAGCTCCGATGTTCTCCCGTCTCGTGTGGAAGCCCGCCCCGCGGCTTCTTCCTCACGGCGGAGAACCCGATGCTTGAGCTGTCTGCTTCCGAGGAAGTGGACGCGCTCAGCATCGAGGGCGGGGACTATGGAGATGACTCGCCAATCCATGTCACCACAATAACTGTTTGTCAGGATCTTCATGAAACGCAATTCCATGGCCGAGCAGCCGCACACAAGCCTAAGATCACCATGTGCAATGCCAAGGTCGGCTGGAGTGGTGTAAAGCTCGCCGCCATTGGACTCTGGAGCAGTGGAAACACATTCTCTGGAGTGAAGAATCACGCTTCACCATCTGGCAGTCCGACGGACAAATCTGGGTTTGGCGGATGTGAGGAGAACACTACCTGCCCCAATGCATAGTGCCAACTGTAAAGTTTGGTGGAGGAGGAATAATGGTCTGGGGCTGTTTTTCATGGTTCTTGCTAGGCCCCTTTGTTCCAGTGAAGGGAAATCTTAAAGCTACACCAAACAATGACATTCTAGACGATTCTGTGCTCCCACCTTGTTTCAACAGTTTGGAGAAGGCCCTTTCCTGTTTAACATGACTGTCACGAGTCAGGACGGTGAGAGACCAAGGCGCAGCGCACTCATAGTTCGACATTATTTATTGAATATTAAATAATCTGAACGAACTAAACAAACAAACAAACGATATACAAACGTCTCGTTTTAACACCAAAACCAAACACGAATGTAAATGATAAAACACACTACGTTACCCGTGACTGGAAGAATATACAATGACCCACAAACCCAGTGTGGAACATCCCAACATATGTAGGATCCCTAATTAGAGACAATGCACTGCAGCTGCCTCTAATTAGGGATCCAAACCAAACCCCACACAGAAACAGAAATAATAGATCTGTCAGACTCTGACCAAGGCTATATAGAGAAGCAAAAGGCTTCTCTATGGCCAGAGCCTGACAATGACAATGCCCCTGTGCACAAAGCGAGGTCCATACAGGAAATGGTTTGTCGAGATCGGTGTGGAAGAACTTGACTGGCCTGCACAGAGCCCTGACCTCAACCCCATAGAATATGAATTGGAACGCCGACTGCGAGCCAGGCCTAATCGGCCAACATCAATGCCTGACCTCACTAATGCTCTTGTGGCTGAATGGAAGCAAGTCCCCGCAGCAATGTTCCAACATCTAGTGAAAAGCCTTTCCAAAAGTGGAGGCTCTTATAGCAGCATAGGGGGGACCAACTCCATACCTCCTGATGTGATTTTTTAAAGCTTGGCTTGCATTTCTGGTGTTGCTGGAAGTTAATAGTAAGACACCCATAGGCCCATACCACAGCAGCCTGGTATTCACATGGAAGAAAAACTGAGAATAAACAACCTATCATGGTCAAGTTCTTTCCCTTTAGAATATACATTATTTGAGAAGGTAGAACTCACAGAGCAAATGTGGTCCTCCTTACATTGGTCTTGAAAAGAGCAGAGGAATAAGTGAATTGAGGAAACTGCAGTTTTGCCATCCATATTCCCTGAGGAATCCATAAGGCAGATCTCTTATTTCAAGGTGTGGTGTGGATGCAGTGTGGAACATAGGGCCAAGGGGAGTGTCACTGACTAGGCTTGAAACCAAGCTTTCTAACTGTGGAACCAGCTCATGTCTATATAAAAAAACATTGTGCCAACTTGTGGTAAGGTTTGATCAAACAAGTTTGGTAAACCTTTCTCCATACAATCTACCACCAATCAGAACATGTTGAATGCGTCAGATCAAGCTAAACCAGTTAGCCAACTAACTATTACAATATATGATATTCCTGGAAATGTTGTTGTGCACTGTGGTTTCAACACAGTGCCCCTATCAGTCATCTTGTGTATATATAAACCATTGGTCTGAACACACACAAATACGATTTGGTCACTTGTAACTTGCTGTTTGGACATTCAGTATTCCAAAACGGGTTTGAAAAACAAAACTGATTTGAGCATTAAGGCCTGCAGTGTGAACAAGGCTTAAGTAGACCAGACCCAGCTGCTATCACACTGGTGTCTATGGGAGAGTCACCCCCTTAAGTAGACAATGATAAACAGCCTGAGTGAACAATCTTTGGTTATCCACCATCTTTGGTTTTCCTACCGGGCTTTGCCAGTGCTCTGTAAACTCTGATAGGGAGAGTATCCGTGTGGAATGATTCCACGCATAACCTGGACCTGTTTCCTAAAGGCCTAGTTTTGGATTGAGTTATTTATTGGGATAAATACTTTTTATGTTCATAATATTTGTCGGTATTAGTAGCCTAAGTATTTTTTGTCTCTTTTGCCGAGTTTATTATTTATCCTAACCCCTTCTACTATCACAACCATTATTTTGTAAATAAAACCAGGTAAAACACGTTTACCTTTTTCAAACACACACGCACGCACACACACACACACACACACACTCAATCCCGGCATGACATCGATTTATCTAGCCTTCACAATATACAAAAATTGCACATCTAGCCATTATCTCTCTGTCACACAAATGGTGAATAATGATGTATAGACATTCTGAAAGACGGTTTAAAGTATTTGTGAAAAACAAAGAAGAGAAAACATTTAAACGTTTTTTTTATTACTCATGTATATTAGTAATTACATACATAGAAACATTTATCCCCAGCTTAATGTGTAACTATACATGCTCTAAATGAAATATTACAGTATATTATACTACAGCATGATTGAATTGGTGGTTTTCTGATGATGTCTTAAAAAAGGCTTCAAGATGTCTCTTCAGTAAAGGCTTCTCTTGGGTGAAGCGAAGCACTAAGTCAGCACACTGTAACATCTGGTTTCACGGTCGGGTCACCTCCCTAGTCTAAGCCTGCCATTATGGTCGACAGATCTGCTCTCTCACTATCTCTCACTGTCTATTTTCATTTCTCTACTTGTAATTCCTGGACATGAACTGACCAAAACTGTCTTAGGATACAGCCCAACAATAACAATATTTTTTTCTCCTCTCGTCTAGAGACCCCAAGTTAAACAGCATTCTGTGCGTTCCCTCGCTCTCTCCCCCCTCTCAATTTATCTCTCTCATTCCTTATTTTCAATCTGCTTCCTCATAATTTCCATCAAGGGTACGTCCTACTATGCAATTCAATGAACTCTTAGACAACTATGCATTCTGTACAGTGGAAGTTGTTTTATTTCACCAAGTCGGTCCAATTAACGTTGGTAGCTTACAACCAGTGTTGCTCCCCTCACATAATGAGATTCTTTCCCTACATGGCTTTATAATGACTGCTTCAGTTCGGTGGAACACTGAAATCCACCAAACGAGGCAACAGGCATGAGGTGCTTCTGTGTGCGGGTCCCCTGGCGCAGCTCCATGTGTAGGCCCCCGTGGATCCTCTGGCGGAGCTCCTTGTGGCAGGGCACCAAGGCAAACACACTGGCAACATATGTGTTCCTCCCATCTATGGAGCTGAAGCTGGCTCTGAGCACAGGCTCGCTGAGAGAGAGATTTTGTGCGCAGACATATAGCCCTGCAGATATTAATACAGGTTTATGGTCTGTTTATGATGGATGTTTATGTGCAGGATACAGATTTCCCCAACTTCTTTAACTTAAATATCTCTTATAGATTACTTCACATAGTTACTCCGCACATTTTCCCAATCCCTCAGTTTAGTGTACGCACTTTCATGACAACATTATGAGTTACAGAGAAAACATATGGCCTGTAAGAGGCACAATTACTCCTGCTACTCCTGGGGTTTAACAGGATACCAACGGCAAAGTTGTTGAGTTTCCAGTTGTAGCACATTCATCATACACTAGATGGCAATCTCTAACAGAAATTGGGTAGATAATGGATGACTGGAGAGGACATTAGGTCTGTTTCCATGACTGACAAACAAATGCCCTCTTGAGCCAAATTGACATTTTAGCAGACTTACAGGAGCAATAATGGTTAAGTGATTTGCTCAAGGGGACATTGACAGTTTTTTCACCTATTCTGCTCAGATATTTGAACTAGCAACCTTTCAGTTTCTGGCCCAGCACACTTAACCACTAGGCTGCCTACCTGCCGCCTAAACTCATGCATGTACTGTAGGCCAAAAGAGTTAGGCAACTGATTTCAAACAGAATACATGAGGTGGAGTGGTATTTTCTTTATTTTTCAATGTGAAACAAAATATGACTGCATGTTCAACAGTATAAGTGAAAAACGCAGGGTTATGAAGATATAAAGAGCTAAGGTATCAGATTCTAAGTTTCTTGTTTTTAAAATATGGAATAGGTCTAGTCCCTTGAAAAACATAAAATACAGTGAAAGCTGAAGGCCAGTGTTCAACAACCGCATCCATCCACCCAAGCTTGTTCTTGTAACACTAACCACTTACAAAAGGAGATATATGAAAATAAATGTTTCATTATGTTATGCAATGCACTTGTCTATGTTATACGCTTCACCGAAGAATATAAGTGTTATTTTTGTTAAGGATTGGCCAATTATCTGGTCAGTACACAGCGTAACCAGAGCCTCAAGATGACAAAGAAAATTGAAGAGAGGTAGGCCGTTCCGACTTTCCCTTCTTTTCTTTTGTCAATACCCAATTATCCTCTCTGTTGCTCTTCACTGATAGCAGAGGCCCTAAAATAGCTTTCTGAGGCATTGTTTTATAATTGCAGCAATCCGGAGTCACTTGAAGCATTGATCAAACATTAGAGGCTTTATACGGTCAGTGCGTGGCAAGGTGGACTGGAACAGGAAAGAGAGAGAGAGAGAGAGAGAGAGAGAGAGAGTGGATTGCCTGATTACTCAGTGTTTTGAAATGTGTTTCAAGCTATTTTAAAGGGTGGTGCTCTATTGGCTTGATTGTCTTGTTGCCTTCCTCTAATGCGCACGTGTCAAACTCATTCCATGGAGGGCTGAGTGTCTGCAGGTTTTTGCTCCTCCCTCTTTTCAGAGAGCCTTGTATACTGTACGTATAACATAATTACTGCAGGTGGTTCAGCCCTCAGCCGTGACCAACATTCAACACATGATGCTGTATGCTCCCAAGTGGTGCGGTGGTCTAAGACACTGCATCTCAGTGCTAGAGGTGTCACTACAGACAACCTGGTTGAAATCCAGACTGTGTCACAATTGGCCATGATTGGGAGTCCCCAAGGGTGGAGCACAATTGGCCCAGTGTTGTCTGAGTTTGGCCGGGATAGGCCGTCTTTGTAAATACTAATTTGTTCTTAACTGACTTCCCTAGTTAAATAAAAAATAACGCCTGCTACATCCCTACAAAGTGACAGATTACAAACAACATGGCCACCAACCACAGCCAGAGTCCACTCAGTCATCACTACATGGAATCCTGAGAACTAGGCAATTGTCAACTAACCACATTAGAGCAGGAGTATCAAAATTATTCCTTGGAGGGTCTAGTGTCTGCTAGTTTTTGCTAGTTTTTCTGCTAGTTTTTTTTCCTTTCAATTAAGACCTAAACAACAATGTGAGGGGAGTTCCTTACTAATTAGTGACCTTAATTCAAGTACAGAACAGCCCTTAAGGAAGAGTTTAGGAGTTGAATCTGGAGCAATGGAGATGTTTGTGTTAATTACCACCTCGCGTTATTTTAGGCTTGCTTATCATATTTGTTACATAGCTAATAACCCCCTATTCATCTAACCATGTATTGTTGTTCAGAATGGGCTTCCGTACAGTTTGTCTTCCCCTCAACAGCATACACTTCATATTCATTTGTTGTATTGTTCAGGTTTTTGTGTAGTTTTTGATATATGATTGAGTCATACAAGTTCCTGGGTGTCCATATGGACAACAGGCTGGAATGGGCTGGTAACACCGGGGCCCTGTACAAAAGGGCCAGAGCCGACTCTACTTTCTGAGGAGGCTCAGGTCCTTCAACGTGGCAGTAAACTACTGCATACCTTCTACCAGTCTGTGGTGGCCAGTGCCATCTTTTTTGCAGTGGTGTGCTGGGGAGCAAACATCAAAGCCGGTGATGCTTCTCGGGTAAATAAGCTGATCAGGAAGGCTAGCTCTGTCCTGGGGATGAGCCTTGACACTCTAGAGGAGGTGGCTTAGAGACGGATCCTGGCCAAACTGCTGGCCATCATGGACAACGTCACCCACCCTCTGCACGCTATGGTTATGATGCAGAGGAGCACTTTCAGTCACAGACTGATCCCACCACGGTGTGCCAGAGAGCGCTACAGGAGGTCCTTCCTGCCGGCGGCTATGAGACTATATAATGCCTCACCGGGGTGCCGTGCCGTCGGCAACATAGATCTGGAACTGTTGGGGTGCTAGGACCTAGTTTAACAATTATGCATCCATCCGTGAGTAACTCTGGTCCGTCAGCACTCATCCACTCAGGACCTATTTATTCATACAGGTCTGTATATACATACTCATGTACAGTTGTTATATTATATCACATGCAATATTGTAAGTAATTATTGGACGTAGGCATTCACTCAGGAATGCATATTAGTATCCTGCCAGTTGCACCTTTTCTCATTGCTTTTAGTATATCGAATGTGCAATAAGTGCAGTTGTCTGTAATTAAAGGACTGTATTTTAAGGGAATTACTATTATTACCCCAAATGATATCATACACACATTTAGCTATTAAAGTATCTCTTCCTGTCATTTACCTGTACAGTTTGTGTAAACATGCAAGTATTCACTTATCTATAAATATAACTGTATACCTAACTGTACAGCTAATTTAACCATGCAAAATTTTCACTTACCTGTTCATTTACCCAGTCTGTCTATTAAGTAAACTATTATTACCCTCGCTCATATCATACGCATTTTTAGCTACTGAAGTACTTCTCTGCCATCGACCTGTATAGTATAGTTAACCATCCAACATCCACCAATGTATAGTGTACATATTCAGCCAACCACTCATACTATGCAATGTCCTTTTATAGCTTTTTTTTGCACTCCAGATATCTTGTATTTCTATACTTTTTCATACTGCCGCTCTATGTATCATGTACCGTGTATCTGTCTTTTGTGTACTTTCGTTGTGGCATTTTGCACCTGCCCTGTGTTTTTGTTGTAGCTGCTTGACAATGAAATTTCCCCCCCGGGGGATCAATAAAGTACCTATCTATCTATCTATCTATCTATCTATCTATCTATCTATCTATCTATCTATCTATCTATCTATCTATCTATCTATCTATCTATCTATCTATCTATCTATCTATCTATCTATCTATCTATCTATCTATCTATCTATCTATCTAACATACTGGATAAAAACTTCTCTTATATGACATTTATGAGCAGTACCATGAGAGCAGTACCATGTGTTCCAGAAAGCTCTTAACAGATATTTTTCACATCCATTATTCTCCAAAGCTAAATGGCGTAAAAGGAAAGTTCTCACTAGATGACATGTCGTTAGAGAGGTATTTCTCTCGCCCCTATTCTCTTTGGGGAATTCTCAGACACAGAAAACAGCTTTTACACCTGAGTATGTCCAATGTTAATATTGGGTATTTTCCCCCTCCCAACACCTAGATAGCTATTGGGTGTTTTATGTCCCACACTCTCCGAAAACCTTTTTATTTTTTACATTCACAGTTTAGTCCAAGGATGGGCAATTCCAGCCCTCGGGGGCCTGATTGGTGTCACACATTTGCCCCAATAATCAAGTTATCATGATCTTCAGTTTAGAGTACAATTAGTTTGGGGCTACAGACCAGGGTTCGATCCCGGGCTGTGTCGCAGCCGGACGTGACCGGGGGACACAGCGTTGTCCAGGTTAGGGGAGGGTTTGGCCGGCCGGGATGTCCTTGTCCCATCGCGCTCTAGCGACTCCTGTTGCGGGCCAGGAGCATGCACTAGTTGTATGTGTTCCTTCTGACACATTGGTGCGGCTGGCTTCCGTGTTAAGCGAGCAGTGTGTCAAGAAGCAGTGAGGCTTGGCAGGGTCGTGTTTTGGAGGACGCATGGCCTCTCCCGAGTCCGAACGGGAGTTGCAGCGATGGGACAAGACAGTAACTACCAACTGGATATCACGAAATAGAATTAGTTTATTCAGCTGTGTTTGCTAGGGATTGGGAAAAGGTGTGACACCACTCCAGCCCCCGAGGACTAGAGTTGCACATCCCTGAAGTATTCTTAAGGCAGCTGCACAACTCACACTGCAGAAAATTGGCCCTGTTGATTGTCATTATAAAAGTTCATGCAGGCGTGTCGTTTCTGGTCTTTACTCCAGCCCAGTGGTTTGATTACCTAATTACAGATGTTAATTGGCTGAGAGGGTAAGGCACCCACTCCCTCTATCAGGGGTGTCGGTTAGTGGTCACCTCATTGGGGAACTGACCTGTGTTTTGTGTGTGTGTGTGTGTGTGTGTGTGTGTGTGTGTGTGTGTGTGTGTATGTCCTTGGATTCCACAAGGTGGGATATCAATTTCCACACACTTGTATTCTGGGAACCAACACATACATTTGCTGCATGCATTTCAACTAACTGAATATTCATTTCCAAATTTGACTCATTTGAAAATCCATTTCAATGTCACAGCTGTATGAGAAATTAAGGCTATTTAAACAGGCCTGTGCTTCACTAACCACATGCGTGGAGTGGCACTAACTGGCAAGATGGGTATAAAAAAAGCACTGGGGTTTGAAAGGAGGAATATTTTTGCATGACAAACCGTTTACAACCAGAGGACACCGGCAGGAAATATTTCCACCACCTCAAGGGGTAAGTAAATGTCATTCTAGTTTTTCCCCCTCCTAGCTTCAATTGCCATAGACTGTAGTTTTCAGCATGATTGAACCCACTCCCTCTTCCTTTCCCTCTCTTCTCTCTCTGACTCTGGTTCATTTACACTACCATTCAAAAGTTTGGGGTCTCTTAGAAATGTCCTTGTTTTTGAAAGAAAAGCACTTTTTAAACATTAAAATAACATCAAATTGATCAGAAATACAGTGTAGACATTGTTAATGTTGTAAATGACAGCCCGCAGTTGCCTCTTCACGTTGAGACTGGTGTTTTGCGGGTACTATTTAATGAAGATGCCAGTTGAGGACTTGTGAGGAGTCTGTTTCTTTGTAGACACTAATGTTCTTGTCCTCTTGCTCAGTTGTACACCGGGGCCTCCCACTCCTCTTTCTATTCTGGTTAGAGCCAGTTTACGCTGGTCTGTGAAGGGAGTAGTACACAGCATTGTACGATATCTTCAGTTTCTTGGCAATTTCTCGCATGGAATAGCCTTAATTTCTCACAACAAGAATAGATTGACGAGTTTCAGAAGAAAGTTATTTGTTTCTGGCCATTTTCAGCCTGTAATCGAACTCACAAATGCTGATGCTCCAGATACTCAACTAGTCTAAAGAAGGCCAGTTGTATTGCTTCTTTAATCAGCACAATAGTTTTCAGCTGTGCTAACATAATTGCCAAAGGTTTTTCTAATAAATTAGCCTTTTAAAATGATAATCTTGGATTACCTAACACAACGTACCATTGGAACACAGGAGTGATGTTTGCTGATAATGAGTCTCTGTACGCCTATGTAGATAATCCATAAAAAATCAGCCGTTTCCAGCTACAATAGTCATTTACAACATTAACAATGTCTACACTGTATTTCTGATCAATTTTATGTTATTTTAATGGACAAAAAATGTGCTTTTCTTAAAAAAACAAGGACATTTCTAAGTGACCCCAAACCTTTGAATGGTAGTGTTAATTTGATTATCACCCTTCACTCTGCATCTTAACATAACTGACTACAGAATGTTAATGTCAATGCATGGTATTTGGGGTTCTGGTGGTGGGATACAAGATCTGGTAACACTTTACAATTAGTTGCTCATTAGCCCTTGATGATGACTCCGTTCCAATAAATTACACGTACAGTGGCAAGAAAAAGTATGTGAACGCTTTGGAATTACCTGGATTTCTGCATAAATAGGTCTTACAATTTTGAGCTGATCTTCATCCAAGTCACAACAATAAACTAATAACACAAACACTTATACATTTTCATGTCTTTATTGAGCACACTGTGTAAACATTCACAGTGCAGGGTGGGAAAAGTATGTGAACCCTTGGATTTAATAACTGGTTGACCCTCCTGTGGCAGCAATAACCTCAACCAAACATGTTCTGTAGTTGCGGAACAGACCTGCACAACGGTCAGGAGGAATTTTAGACCATTCCTCTTTACAAAACTGTTTCAGTTCAGCAATATTCTTGGGATGTCTGGTGTGAACCGCCCTCTTGAGGTCATGCCACAGCATCTGAATTGGGTTGAGGTCAGGACTCTGACTGGGCCACTCCAGAACGGGTATTTTCTTCTGTTGAAGCCATTCTGTTGTTCATTTACTTCTGTGTTTTGGGACTTTGTCCTGTTGCATCACCCAACTTCTGTTGAGCTTCAATTGGCAGACAGATAGCCTTTCATTCTCGTGCAAAATGTATTGATACATTTGGGAATTCATTTTTCCGCCAATGATTGCAAGCTGTCTAGGCCCTGAGGCAGCAAAGCAGCCCCAAACCATGATGCTCACTCCACCATAATTTACAGTTGGGATGAGGTTTTGATGTTGGTGTGCTGTGCCTTTTTTTTCTCCACACATAGTGTTCTGTGTTCCTTCCAAACAACTCAACTTTAGTTTCATCT
This sequence comes from Thymallus thymallus, assembly GCA_023634145.1. NCBI lineage: Eukaryota > Metazoa > Chordata > Actinopteri > Salmoniformes > Salmonidae > Thymallus > Thymallus thymallus. Next base: position 15,723,769 of record CM042411.1, read on the forward strand.
GTCCACAAATTATTTTGCAAGTAGCGCTGTGGAACATTCAGGTTCTCTTTTGCGAACTTCAGACTTGCAGCAATACTTTTGTGGGACAGCAGTGGCTTCCTCTGTGGTGTCCTCCCACTAACACCATTCTTGTTTAGTGTTTTACATATCGTAGACTCGTCAGAGATGTTAGCATGTTCCAGAGATTTCTGTAAGTCTTTAGCTGACACTCTAGGGTTCTTCTTAACTTCAATGTGCATTCTGCGCTGTGCTCTTGCAGTCATCTTTGCAGGACGGCCACTCCTAGGGAGAGTAGTAACAGTGCTGAACTTTCTCCATTTATAGAGAATTTGTCTTACCATGGACTGATAAACATCAAGGCTTTTAGAGATACTTTTGTAACCCTTTCCAGCTTTATGCAATTCAACAATTCTTAATATTAGGTCTTCTGAGATCTCTTGTTCAAGGCATGTTTCACATCAGGCAAAGCATCTTGTGAATAGCAAATTAATTTTTTTTAGTGTTTTTTTATAGGGCAGGGCAGCTCTAACCAACATCTCCAATCTCGTCTCATTGATGGACTCCAGGTTAGCTAACTCCTGACTCCAATTAGCTTTTGGAGAAGTCATTAGCCTAGGGGTTCACATACTTTTTTCAACCTACACTGTGAATGTTTAAATTATGTATTCAATATAGAGAAGAAAAAAAGTATGTTTGTCTATTTTTGTGACTTATATGAAGATCAGATCAAATTGTATGACCAATTTATGCAGAAATTCATGTAATGCCAAAGGGTTCACATACTTTTTCTTGCCACTGTAAGTCATTGGGGCGGCAGGTAGCCTAGTGATTAGAGTGTTGGGCCTGTAACTGAAAGGTTGCCAGATCGAATCCCCGAGCTGACAAGGTAAAAATCTGTTGTTCTGCCCCTGAACAAGGCAGTTAACCCACTGTTCCTAGGCCGTCATTGTAAATAAGAATTTGTTCTTAACTGACTTGCCTAGTAAAATAAAGGTTAAATAAAAAATTGGACGAAGGCATCTTTTGAGGGGGGAGTTTTGTTAAGAGCCGCGACGCTCGGTCTGAACATTAACACGCATGGCTTGCGGTATGGTTTTGGAAGCTTAAGGACCTTATCTTTCATATCGGTGACAAACAAAAGGTTAAATTGATACACACCTTTTATAGGGTTAGGGTTCCCACATGGCCATATTATATCGCTTGTTTACTGAAAACAGACGGAAGACAGAGTGGACTACCTGTGCATTTTAGCTATCTACATCTCCTAAGACCTGTGTGGAAACCGAAGACAGGCGCCACAAATGTGTTGTCACTGAAAAATACTGTCGGCTGCAACTGTGTTAAAATCGGTTAAAACAGTGAACAGTAAGTGTGTATTTTGCATTTGTGAAATAATTTTGTGATATGAAAGTAAATGCCCTTATGTTTCTAGAACCATACTGCAATTTAGAATCGATTCACGTTTAGATGAAGTATTTGGCTGTTTTGGCTTCCAGAGCCAATTCTCCCTTTAAACAGAACATGTAAGGGAGTGAAGGTTATTTATAATAAGGGTTACATGGAGAAAATCAGATCCCTCTGAAATGAAAATGGCTCCCTTCAGCAAAATATATTTCACCTAAACCCTCCCTGAACGCTTGTAAAAAGAACAAGTGACCCTCCCCTATACCCAAAACCTCTTAAGGATCGGACTCTTTCAATTTTCGCCTAAAATTACATACCCAAATCTAACTGCCTGTAGCTCAGGACCTGAAGCAAGGATATGCATATTCTTGATACCATTTGAAAGGAAACACTGACATTTGTGGAAATGTGAAATTAAAGTAGGAGAATATAACACATTAGATCTGGTAAAAGATAATACAAAGAAAAAACATGCATTGAAATGCAAGAGAAAGGACATATTACTAAGGAGTCCAGAAGCAATTAAGATTTTGGCCACTAGATGGCAGCAGTGTATGTGCAAAGTTTTAGACATATCCAATGAACCATTGAATTACTGTTCAAAATGTTGTATCAAGTCTGCCCAAATCTCCCTATTGGTTTATTGATACATTTTCAAGTACAAAACTCTGCACTCTCCTCAAACAATAGCATGGTATTATTTCACTGTAATAGCTACTGTTTGTCTCCTCGGCTATAGAAGGTTGTAGCTCAGCCTCAATGTCAAAGAAACTAAACAATGATATCCCAGGTATTTTAGCTTGATTCTAGCATAAAGCATTTTTTTAGATCACTTCATAAATGCTAATCGGATCGGTTTTTATTTTTTTCTACGCTAACAAGGGGTAGGCCTGTGCTTTTGACATTTTCATTAATAAAAAGTAATTATATGGCATACCCTCTCATACTTCCTCAATTCAGCACCATGAGCTGTCCATTTCCTATTGATTGTGCCTTGGCTGGCATTTTTCAATTTCCATTGGAAACCATTTGACAACGAATCATTCAAACACCCGCACACACAACTGGCGCCAATTGAATGCAGCAGGCAGCAGCTTGGCACATTAAATCGATAATAGAGCGGATAGCTATTATACCAAGGTGAGCATTACCACCAAACGTTTGCTTAATTGTTTAACAGAAAGTTGAAATAGTTGACGAAATTGCAGCTCATTGACATTGCGTTATATTTGCTAGCTAATATCGTGGAGTTTGTGGTTGGCTGCTCACACGCGTTAGCAAGATAGCTCGCTTATACTACCTGAGCTAGCTACCAACCAGACCTTGGCTAGCTAGCAGCAAGCCAGCTAAGATAAGCAAACATTTTTTGTAACATATGTTGACAGTTAATGTTTTATTAATTCTGAAGCATTGACATTCAGCTAGCTGCATTTCAAAACCTAGCTAGCACTCTAATTTTGCTAGCTAGGTGGGTTCCTGTAAACCAATCCCACCTGATAACATGTTTCTCTCTCTCTCTTTCTCCTTCAACAGTTACTTGAGGAAATGCAATGCAATGTAATCCCCAAACTGAAGTAAGATTCATAGCTAGCTTAGTTTAGCAAACTGATTAGCTTAGCATGGAAGTACAAATAAATAATCGCTGTTGTCCCCTTTTGAAGTCCATTGTCATTGTAATCAAGCAAATCAGAAATAGATAGATAAATTAGGTACTTTATTGATCCCAGAGGGGACATTTCTTCGCCAAGCAGCTACACTTTAGTACTTAATTGGAACCTAGATTAAAATCTACAAGAAACTTTTTTTTTGTTTGTTACAAGTAAATTAAATATAGAGAAATTGGGAAGATGCCAGATCTTTCCAAATAATTGTCATGTCGTTCCTGCGGACTCACTGTTAAAACGTTACAAGGTTACTGTCACGGTGCGTATATATGGGACGGTAGACGGAGCGTTCGTGGAGTGTCATCCTTTTTATTAGAGTGAGATGTCTTCACGAAGCACTTCAAATAACAAAGGAGAGTAAATGAATAAACTAATACAAAACAAAAGCAAAGTGACTTACGGTCTGGTGCAACATGCAGATAGACACGAACAAACAATGATCCACACACAGGTGGATTTGGAGGGCAGCTAAATACTCTCCCCAATCAGAGACAATACTAGACAGCTGTCTCTGATTGGGGATCATTAATCCTCCCTCACTGAAGTGAGGACTGGGTTGTGGCTCAATCCACTCCCCCAGATGGGAGGAGCGGCTTCACCACTACCCAGCCCTCACAGTACCCCCCCTCCAAGGTGCGGGCTCCCGACCGCGCTTGATCCCCCCCCCCAAAAATGTTCACTAAACCAGGAGGGGAAATGGCGGGGTACTGAGGTGGTTGCTGGTGGGGGCTCCGGTTCCGGCCTCGGGCGTGACGCAGGCAGTGACAGCTGCTTTCCTCCTACCTCCCTGTTGCACATCTGGTCCGGTCCGGACCCCGGCGCGATGGTTCCCCCCTCAGTACTCCCGCGATTCACCAAGTCCTGTCTGGACCCTGGTGTGGGAGCCCTCGACCCTGGAGAGGGGCTGATGTCCTTCCCCGGCTCGGGCGACGGTGGAGCGGACTGCTCCGGCACTGGAGCGAAGCAGACGACCGGCCCCGGACTGGGCACCGGTGGAGCGGACTGCTCCGGCACTGGAGCGACGCAGACGACCGGCCCCGGACTGGGCACCGGTGGAGCGGACTGCTCCGGCACTGGAGCGACGCAGACGACCGGCCCCGGACTGGGCACCGGTGGAGCGGACTGTTCCAGCACTGGAGCGTAGCAGACGACCGGCCCCGGATTGGGCTCCGGTGGAGGTTCCGGGCTGCTGACCTTCGGTGGAGGCTCCGGGCTGCTGACCTTCGGTGGAGGCTCCGGCTGCTGACCTTCGGTGGAGGCTCCGGCTGCTGACCTTCGGTGGAGGCTCCGGGCTGCTGACCTTCGGTGGAGGCTCCGGGCTGCTGACCTTCGGTGGAGGCTCCGGGCTGCTGACCTTCGGTGGAGGCTCCGGGCTGCTGACCTTCGGTGGAGGCTCCGGGCTGCTGACCTTCGGTGGAGGCTCCGGGCTGCTGACCTTCGGTGGAGGCTCCGGGCTGCTGACCTTCGGTGGAGGCTCCGGGCTGCTGACCTTCGGTGGAGGCTCAGGGTTGCTGACCTTCACTGGAGGCTCAGGGTTGCTGACCTTCACTGGAGGCTCAGGGTTGCTGAACTTCACTGGAGGCTCAGGGTTGCTGACCTTCACTGGAGGCTCAGGGTTGCTGACCTTCACTGGAGGCTCAGGGTTGCTGACCTTCACTGGAGGCTCAGGGTTGCTGACCTTCACTGGAGGCTCAGGGTTGCTGACCTTCACTGGAGGACGGGTGCGAGGAGCCGGCACTGGAGGCACCTGGCTGGGAAAACGCACCGTTGGGCTGGTGCGCTGAGCTGGCACAGGTCGCACCGGGCTGTAGGTGCGCACCGATGGTGTGGTGTGCTGAGTCGGTCTCCGACTCTGGACCGGCGCTGGAGGCACCGGACTGGGAACTGCAGTTGGAGGCACCTGACTTACCCTGTCGTCGTATCTCCACCGCCAATCCCCATCCTGTGAGGACTCCTCCGGGAGCCCCCACGAGTGAGGGAACAGAAGTACATCGTCGTCGTCTTCCTCCGACTCTTCTCTGTACTTCCGCTCCCATGGCTGTAGGGGCTCCTCCTGGAACCCCCACGAGTGCAGTGGTCGGGGTTCTTCTCCGTCGATCCCCAACCACCCCCATAGCCCCCCCCCAAAATCAGTTTGGGGGGTTTTCTGGGCTCCAGGCTGGTCCTTCGCCTCTTTGGCCCGCCGATGTCTCCTCTGACGACGGCTCCGCAGCTCCGGGCTCCAGCCCTCCTCCACATCACGATAATGGGAGTATTCCTCCTCGGTAATTTTTCCCATTCCGAGGAGGATATCTCCCAATGTCAGTCCCCGCTGCGTCCCTGGTTGGTGGATCATTCTGTCACGGTGCGTATATATGGGACGGTAGACGGAGCGTTCGTGGAGTGTCATCCTTTTTATTAGAGTGAGATGTCTTCACGAAGCACTTCAAATAACAAAGGAAACATGTCCTTCCCCGGCTCGGGCACCGTTGGAGCGGACTGCTCCGGCACTGGAGCGAAGCAGACGACCGGCCCCGGACTGGGCACCGGTGGAGCGGACTGCTCCGGCACTGGAGCGACGCAGACGACCGGCCCCGGACTGGGCACCGGTGGAGCGGACTGCTCCGGCACTGGAGCGACGCAGACGACCGGCCCCGGACTGGGCACCGGTGGAGCGGACTGCTCCGTCACTGGAGCGACGTAGATGACCGGCCCCGGACTGGGCACCGGTGGAGTGGACTGCTCCGGCACTGGAGCGACGTGGACGACCGGCCCCGGACTGGGCACCGGTGGAGCGGACTGCTCCGGCACTGGAGCGACGCAGACGGCCGGCCCCGGACTGGGCACCGGTGGAGGTTCAGGTCTGCTCACCCTCCCCGGAGCTCTCGGGCTGCTGACCCTCCCTGGGGACCTCGGGCTGCTGACCTTCGCCGGGGACCTCGGGCTGCTGACCTTCGCCGGGGACCTCGGGCTGCTGACCGTCGCCGGGGACCTCGGGCTGCTGACCGTCGCCGGGGACCTCGGGCTGCTGACCGTCGCCGGGGACCTCGGGCTGCTGACCGTCACCGGGGACCTCGGGCTGCTGACCGTCACCGGGGACCTCGGGCTGCTGACCGTCACCGGGGACCTCGGGCTGCTGACCGTCACCGGGGACCTCGGGCTGCTGACCGTCACCGGGGACCTCGGGCTGCTGACCGTCACCGGGGACCTCGGGCTGCTGACCGTCACCGGGGACCTCGGGCTGCTGACCGTCACCGGGGACTTCGGGCTGCTGACCGTCACCGGGGACCTCGGGCTGCTGACCGTCACCGGGGACCTCGGGCTGCTGACCGTCACCGGGGACCTCGGGCTGCTGACCGTCACCGGGGACCTCGGGTTGCTGACCGTCACCGGGGACCTCGGGCTGCTGACCTTCACAGGAGGCCTCAGGCTGCTGACCTTTACAGGAGACCTCAGGCTACTGACCGTCACAGGAGGCCTCGGGCTGCTGACCTTCTCCGGAGACCTCAGGCTGGATGCCGTGCCCACCCTGGGCACCGACGCAGAGGTGGTCTTCAGCCCTGCAGCTGGTCTGGCTGTCGGCCCCAGACTGGGCACCGACACGCTATGGAGCTCCTGCTCCACAGCGGGGCTGAACGTCGTGCCCACCCTGGGCACCGACGCAGAGATAGTTCCCAACCCTCTGGTGGGGCTGAACATCGTGCCCACCCTGGGCACCGACGCAGAGATGGTTTCCAGCCCTCTGGTTGGGCTGGCTGTCGGCCCCAGACTGGGCACCGACGCGCTATGGAGCTCCTGGCCACTGGGCCGTTGGGTCGGTGCGTTGAGCTGGCTCGGGTCGCGCCGGGCTGGGGAAACGCACCATAGGTTGGGTGCGAGGAGCAGGCACAGACCGTACCGGGCTGGGGGAACGCACCACTGGTCTGGTGCGAGTAGCTGGAACGGGCTGTACCTGGCTGGGGAAACGCACCGTTGGGTCGGTGCGTCTAGCTGGCACGGGTCGCTCCGGGCTGGAGACACGCACCATGGGGCTGGTGCGTGGAGCAGGCGCGGGCCGTACCGGGCTGGGGAAACGCACCGTTGGGTTGGTGCGTTTAGCTGGTACGGGACTCACCGGGCTAGCATTGCGCACCGATGGTTTGGTGCGCTGAGTCGGTCTCCTCCTCCTCCGACTTTGGACCGGCGCTGGTGGCTGTGTGTGGAGCCTAAATACTATCCCCAATCAGAGACAACGCTATACAGCTGTCTCTGATTGGGGATGATCATCTCCCTAATAATGTGTGAGAGCTTGGTTGTGTGCCTCTCTCCTCCCCTAGGTGGGAGTAAGAGGCCTTACCACAACCAAGCCCTCACAGTTATATTGCGCACCTATTGCAATAGACATTACTTTCTTTGCACACGTTATAACTAACTCTAGTCTGGTGTTGTCATCTAGGATCCCTTACTGTTAACTACAACTTTCAATTTCAAAACAGAACCACACCAGTCCCTTGTTGGCCAATAGAAATGTAGCAGTTCAGGATATACTTTCTATGCACCCATTATACTTTCTGGTGAAAAAACATTGTGAAACATTATCATTCCACTGTTACTTTAACTGTATCATAGACATTTTCTAATATTACATTGGAAACATCCTACATGTAGCCCCTTTAAATTAGATTTTTGCAGGTACATTTTTGTTAGTCAACATATTTCTCTGATCTCAAACATTGCAGAATATGAATGAAGGGAGTAGCCTTGCGCACGCACACATACAGGCTATTAAATCCACCAACTGCAGCATGCAGTCAAGAAACAGGCAGCTGATAAACACTTGACCAAAATGTTAGAACTTAATATTTTTACATTAGCATGTTGTAAGTTGCTTTTAAGTGAATGTTTGACACAGTATATGTAAAGTTTGAGGTCAAGAAATGTTTTTATTAAATGTCCTATGTTTGACATCGTAACTATCAAGTGTATAGTTCCACAAATGTTTGTACACTGAGATGACCTGATACGCCTCTTCTTAACACCACTCCCATCCTACCCCTTTACCTCTCTGTCATGTCACTGAACGTGTATTGAATAACTTAATATATGTAATAACTCTTGTAAAAAAAAATATATATAAGGACATCCCTGTGTAATGTCTGTTATTTCGTTTTTTTGCTGGAGAGTTCTTTATTTTCACAACCAATAATAGTTACATTGAGAGTAGGTTTTTGTAATATAATGATAATTATCTGTTTTCTAGCTTTATTTTGTCATTAATTAAGGAGTTCTTTAGGCCTTTTAGCCAATTCTTTATTATCACAACCAATGCAAGCAAAAAAAAGAGGATTCCAGGTAGAAATAGGAGTTCATGTCGTATAATTGCAGTAATATACTTTATTTGATTGAAAGTAAATCACCGTTTTTATACAGATTATTTATATACATTTTTAGTCTGTAGTTTTACATTCTATTTCTGGCACCTGTGCTGACATACTTTTACCGTGAATTAACAGAATTGAATATAATGGCATAAGAGACACTAACTGAACTCTTAAACATATAAACACCTGTCATATACAGTAGTTGTTTGCTGCTCTAAATGGTCATTATGGTGATTCTACAGTACCACAGTACGATTTACTCAGCAGTTCGTACAGACCAATTTTCCCTTTTTTTATTGTTTATTTGGGGTTCTTTTTTGTGTTCTTTTTTGTCTTGAATTATTTGTGGGGTTTTTTGTGTGTTTTTTTACCTTAGCCAGATAGGTTATTGGGGACAAATCCTCCTATCTCTTAGCTATTTGAAATACAGTATTTCTCTGAGGATATATTGAGGCGGTATTGGATCAGCAACTAGAGGATAAACAAAGATGGCTACACTTATAGATTAGGTGGTGGGTTACTTCCCTTTCCCCTGGGCCCAATTAGTTATGTTTATCGCCTGGAGATTCTGTTTCCTTCATAGAATGCATGAGGTCAGCAGTTTTAATCTGGAATCAGTCTGTGCGTGTCTTCTTTTTGGCTATGAACAAATAAGGACAGATAGGCTTATTTTATTTTCAGTACATATATTGTACTCTCAATTAAATGTAATAAATTGTCAAATCATATTATGACTTCAAAATAATTGGCACATAGGCCAACACTGATATTTTCTTTTTTATATGAAAATGCGTTTTCCTCATTTTTTATTCTAGTGTACAAAGAGAACTCACATATTGTAATATTGATGTTTCATTCTTAATTTTGAAAGAGATTGCACTTCCCATGGTATTTTCAAATAAAAAATATACTACTGTTTTCCATCCGTAAAAAGAATTAGAATAGAGAAATGGGCCTAAATTAAATAAAGACTTACACTTGACTGATAACTAGTAAGGTACAGTAGGCCCCTCTAGCACAAACTGCTACATGCCACAAATAATCTAAATAATTTAAACATATAATATCTTCAACGTTTTTCTCGTAATTTTTTCTGCAATATAGTAATGTGTTTGCAATTCAGCAGAAGAACACGTTCATGTCAGTTGAAGCCCAACGGAATGAAGTGTAGTGCAAATGGGGCCCTGCGGCGATCCATATATTGCTGGAAAACAAAATATATTCTAAAATGTGTTCCAGGCTTATGTTTTTTTTTATTGTGAGAGACTGTTGTCTTCCATGATTGATTATCGCTACAGGTGATTCCTGTTTTTTTGTTGTTTTTTTAAATCAAATTTGAGAGGAATGTTGTAGGCCTATAGGAGCCTATTTTTCATGTTTTTAATAATTTATAAAATTATAAATATATATATATTTTTAAGAGGCTTATGTTCACATGTTTTGGGGGAAATAAAAACAAAAATGTTGATCTACCTTGTTAATGTTTTTTCTAACGGTTTGGACATCTGACCTGGGTGGTCTTTCAGGTGATGGTTGACTCCACATCTCTCAGGCAAAGAGTGTTTCTGCTTTTAGTGAACAGTGCAGCAAATAATAGGCTACTGCAGTCATTGTGTATAGAATGATCTAAACCGCTGTGTAATATACAGTATGTTACATAGCCTAGACAAAATATTGTATTTTCAGCTGTTTGAAGCTTGTGTACAAAACCGAAAGTAAAAGATGCAAAAATGAAACATTGAAATAGTGCATAGATCTACCGTTTGTTAGACTTGCTTTCAATGAGAATGACAAATATATGACTCATATTTCTATGTCGCCCATATGGGGCGCAATGAGTGTCGAATTTAGTGAAGATAAAAATTAATTGATGTGAGGCTTATTTGATCTACTTGAAGTTTCTTAATGCTTAGGTTGTTATAAATGAGTGTGCTGGCTGGCTGGTGTACTGATATAAGTGTGATGGGTTCATAAGACATTCCGGCAACTTTGAGAAAAAACACTTAATATCGGGAATTGTCCTTGTTGAAATTCGAGACGTCTATCTATGCATAGCTACTCATGGGGCTAGCATAGGATCTCACTCTCCATTGAATACAGGCGGTGGTTGACGTCAACATCTCTCATGGAATATTTAAAAAAAAAATCAAATAATGAGATTTAGACCCCATCCACAAATCCAAAGAGAGGACTAGGCGGAAGCTTGACAGGCCGCCGTTCTGCGCTGCGGACAACGATTCCCATTCTAAGGGTGGAGACACAACATCTCGTCATTATATCCAGTATCTCTGACTGTACAGACAGAGCCTTTCCAAAATGTTGCCAAGTTTATGCAGTTCCATCCACAGACAAGTGAGAGGCGCTGTAGGGCTCCGTAGAAAGTAAAAGGGGAGGAGTGGTATCGGAGAGTAAAGTAGCCACAAGGTCTGTCTGTATGATTGTGTGACCAGGCATGCGCTCGCATCTGAGAACCAACCGACGCTGAGCAGGGAGCGGATGAAGCAGCGTTCTGTGGCATCTGCCAACTCCCGACCACTCCGCTTACTATTGGCAACGGAGAGACCGTAGCCTAGACAGATACAGCGGACACCTGACAGGCAGAAACAGAAGGCCTAAAGCTACAGGCAACATAATACGTTTAGCTGTAAAAAAAGAACAACAACAACCACAGCCTTTGCTGGATAGAGACAGCATTCACACACAAGGACCAACGCCGGTGCTGAAGCTCAGCTGCGACTAGAGAGGTAAGGATAAACTGCGTGTCAGCGCACGAAAAACTACTTTATGCATTTTTTATGTGCTCCGTGTCAGCCTAAGTTTACGCTTTATGCGAGGACCTGTCTCATTTTGAGAATTTCCCGTGCTTTGCCTGAATGTGTGTCAGAAGCAGGAGTCAGGTTCATCTGTGTCACCCCTTGCTGAGCACCATAATAACCAAATGGGGTGTGCGGCTCTCGTGTTGTGCGCATGCACCTCTGCTAGGAGCTAGGCTTATAGGGTCCGTGTAACGCTTATATGTCTAATGATCCAATACACTCGTTCAAATTGAATAATATTACTTTCTAATTTCTCAAGTAAACAATTTTCTGATCCACTCTTAAAATTGAATATTAGAAAACTGTTTTGAGATTTTTCAATGTCCAAATGTTCTACCCTATCAAATGTAAATTTATTGGTTTGAAATATTGGTGTGGCTGGGAAAACGGGATGATTTCTAAATCTGTGCTTCAAGTGGACGCTACCACTTCAGAGCAGGGGGAGATTAGCCTTGCCTGCACAATACAATAAAGTGGTAAATTAATGTTTGCATAGCCACAGGGTATGGGTTTGGGTAAAGCCCCATCTGAGACAGCAATTTTACGGTCCATTATTATAACCTATTACAGATATAGACACTAGTCTCTACACCAGGGATCATCAACTAGATTCAGCCGCAGGCCGAATTTTTTACATTTTAAATGTTTTATTTATTTTTCTTGAGTGGATGGTCAGGGGGCCAGAACATAATTACAAATAATTAGTAGACTGCAAATTGGCAGCAAGAATCCCAAACAGATCACTTTGTTCAGTTAGGGAAACCTGCTCTATATGGTGAACAAGTGGGTTCCTATGTTTGCAGGATAGCCTATTATGGAGACAATGCCCCTGTTTTTGGATAACCTATGTGTCGTTAATTTCTCCCATCCTTAAAGACATTTCCGATAGATGGATAGGTGAAAGGAGATTTTACGCTAGGCTAACAACCAACTCATGTCCGATCAGTGATTATTTCTATACCCTATGGTCATTGATCTAATATAGCCTATATATTTAGATCAATGATTATTTCAAGAAAGGGAGAATTCATCCATAAATATATCTCCACCCACAGATACGTTTGCATAAAATCCTTATTTCAATCCTGGATAGGCCTATAGGCCTACAGTATAATGCCAATAGGCTATAGTCTAATTTACTTTCACTTGCCCACTGTAACCTACTGTTAGTCAACAGGTTATGGGTACTCAATCAAGTGGGCTGATGTCGGTTTATAATGGGCAGTGTTGTAGCGAATTTGGAGGGCAGCTCGACATGGACACATATACACTCATAGGTCCAGCTCTCCAGGATCTCAAGATAATTAGCCTACAGTTGTAAAGAAGATGGCTGCCATAAGGGCGAAATACTGTTAGTAAAGCACCATTGTTAGTAAAGTTCTCCATAACTTAAAGATAAACAAATAAATGTGCCACTGCCCAAGTATTTAAGATACAATATGGTGGGTGTTAAGTTACGACACGGAGCGGGACACTTCCATTACATTGATAAAGCTAGCAGGTACTGTGAATCAAGCCTGGGATTAAGGGCTTTGGTAGCAGGCATCTGCAGTCGATGAGGTGAGACGAAGCATTTGTCTCAGAGCTGGGCTCATTTAACAGGGGCTTCTCACCTTTATATGGGCAGGATTGGCTCTGCATATTTACAATTTCTAGTCTTTGTGAAGGGATAAGGCTGTGGTGGCGTCAAAAGTAAGGGAGGCTGTGAGTATGTGCATGTGTTTGTGAAAGAGTGTGTGTACATACAAGTGTTTGTGTGCCTGTGTTAGCATTTGTGTTGTTATTGGAGTCTTATAAGGTTGCTTCAGTAAGAGCATAATTGAGTGTGTCTTTGCCTCTGCAGTGATAAACATGCAAACGATGCATCACCATCAGGGAATTATTAAAGTGAGCAGTGGGGAATGCTTAGTTTAGATGTATGATCTCTCAGGCAGAGAGCTCGGCTCTGTGTTACTTAGCTCTGTCTGTGGCAGAGCTGGGCGAACTTCTGTAGGAACTCGGATGAAGCATACGCAGGCAGGCAATCAATCTGTATGTTTTTGCAGTTTGTTACACTCTAATACACTTGGGGCCTGTTGCAAAGACTAACTGCCAGCCTAACACATTGTCATTTTTCGTTAAACCATCAATACTCGGTAAAATCACCTGCACAGCTGATCTCAATTGCAACCATCATTGGCCTCCAATTTACCCCTCCCTAATGTGAATGTCAAGGTTATATTTTAGTCCCGATTGCTGGCAACATTTTTTGACTATTTCGCTCTCTGGTGTGTATTATGAACAAATGTACCCTACTTTTTGAATAGACTAAGGGCAATTTATCTATTTGACAATCATTCCATACAACTGAAATAAAGGATTTCCTTATTTACCACGGCAAAGCTACTGTGGTAATTTACACTACATGTTGTATGAATGGAAACTCATGTTGGTGCAGCCTCTTCCTATTTATGTAATCCATTAATTACAATTTGTCTTTAAAAAGTATAGTAATTTCATATCAAGACTGTGGGGAAATATCCCTACTCTCTCCATATTTGAAATGTGTAACTTAATCAAGTAAATCTTGATGAGTTATACAGTATAATTTTTATCAAATGAAAATGTAGCATAATAAAGTAATGTCAAATGGCACACATTATTTTGCCATTTAAGATTAAGTATAGGCCTATTACTCTTATATTCTTTAGTATTTTACATTCATCAGCCTTACGGTTTATGATGCTTTCATTGTGGATGAGAATAGAGAACCTAGACAAGGAAAGTTGCAGCTGTCTGATGTCAATCACTAGTTAAAAAAATGTACATGATTTTCAAGAATAATTATTTCCCTAATAATCATCTTTACATGGACAAAAATTGAGAAAATCGCCAATTAAAATAACATTCTACCACAGTGACTAGGGAAGCCTATTTGATTCTGAGTTTGGATCGATTCTGAGTTCGAAAACTATCTCTGCGATGCATACTTTCAGTGTTTCCGAACACACACTGCTAGTGCTAGCACATGCGCAAATCAAATACACTTAAGGTGTTTAATAATTCAAAAGATTGGTCAGAAATCAAGTTTGATTATGACCTTTCGCCGATTTTTAGATGAGCATAGTAAGGTGTTCAAATGACTAATGCCATACTCGGCCTACTGCCATAATCAGGTGCATGTAAACATAGTCATTGGTTATAAACATTGATTTCGATTTAAAAAAATAGCAGGACTATTGACAGTCTCCTGAATCCCCTATGTCTTTTTTATATTAATCCTTTTGTCTTTACCCTGCTGTTTTAGGACTGTGTAGTCCAGTAGCTATGCCAGGCTGTATGGTCTTACAAACCAAGAGGATGCTAATGCTGTAACAACATCGTCAGAAACACATAAGGGAAGCTCTTTGGCTTTATAAATGAGAGAGTGGGTGTTAGAACAACGTGCTACAAAAGGCCAAATGGGACTTCTTTCTCTCTCTCTAAAAAAAATAGATTTATATTAGAGGCTCCGTTTCAGAATGTTTTTATCCCCAGATCTCTTGCATTCATCCCTAATCTCCCTCATTCAGCTCTGGTGATATTCACTGTGGATCAGTATGCAGAATATTTAGGTAGGGATTGAGGCTATTGCAAAAGGTTAATATACTTGCTAATGTAGATCCACGGTTTCTCAAGCCTCTTTAGAGACCAGTGAACTATGAAAGGCAGTCTCTTGTCTTTAGCTACTCTCTCCTATACAGGAGCTCCGGGGGTTGTGGCTGCGGTATCATAGCACTAAAAGCCTGTTGTTTGACTGCACAGAGACTAGAATGGTCTCATAGCGACACACAACTCTGAACGCCCAACAACCACAGACTGAGTCAGAAGCGCTCGCTCTGCTGTAAGGATGCAGACCCATGCTGTTTTTTTTTTTACAAAAAGTGACAAACCGCGTTTAACATAACAAAAGGCAGCACTTATGTGAGTGCCTCGATCTCTAGGAAGGTTTACTTTATTAGGATCCCCATTAGATACTGCATATGCAGCAGCTACTCTTCTTGGGGTCCACATAAAACATACAAATACATGACAAAGTACAGAACAGTTGTACAGTTAAATTAGATATTTAGAAATAGGAAAGGCGCTGTGATACAGAGTGTTTTTTTAAATGATTATTTTTTTTATATTTTTTGTACTTTCTACCCCTTTTTTCTCCCCAATTTGTTTGTGGTATCCAATTGGTAGTTACAGTCTTGTCCCGTCACTCAACTCCTGTACAGACGAAGGTCGAGACCCTGCCAAGCCGCACCGCTTCTTGACACACTGCTCGGTTAACCCGGAAGCTAGCCGCACCAATGTGTCAGAGGAAACAACTGGCGAGCATGTCGGCGTGTCAGCATGCGGCCAGCCCGCCACAGGAGTCACTAGAGCACGATGGGACAAGGACATCCCGGCCGGCCATCCCACTGGGCCAATTGTGCGTCATCTCATGGGTCTCCCGGTCGCGGCCGGCTGCGACACAGCCCCAGATCGAACCCGGATCTGTAGTGACGCCTCAAGCACTGCGATGCAATGCTTTAGACCGCTGCGCCACTCGGGAGGACGCATTAAAGGATGTTTTTTAAAGTAAATTTTTTTGCCTGGGTAGCGTCTGGTGGCAGAGTAATCCACGATGACATGGCTCGATACATAACTGAGCGTCACGCATTACATCTGTCTTTGGTTTGGGTAGAAAAATCCATAGTGGCGTGTCTGGTGGGGTAAGTATGCAAATTGATTATACAAGTGGTGAGACATTTTCAACACACAGATGTTTCTTAAAAAGGTGCTTTGTTTTGAGCCAGCTGCAGCTTTGCTAGGTCTTTCTTTGCGACACCATATTACCGGACAGTAATCACAATGGGACAAGATCGAAGCTTGAACAACTAGTACAGTTGATCTGTGTGTCAAAAACGCAGGCATGTGGCCTGGAATGGATTTAGCTTATTTTCTGTATTCTAGGATGTATATGACAGGAACAATGCAATGGACGCTAAGCTTTTATCCATACAGGCTCTAGCCAGCCTATACACATTTTTCAGCTTTGCCTTGGTGTGTGCCATTGTCGAAAAGGCATTGTCACTGTGGGCTATTTCATATAGCTATCATGGGTTGTGTGGTATCCCCTCCAGAAACTCGCACCAATGCTACCCTTCCCATCAATATGCTGCAGTTTTATTAGCCTCTGAGCTAACAGGCTGGCACCCTGGGGGCCAGGGCCAAGGGCTACACTGATTAGACTATCAACCAATTCCAAACCAACCCCTGGCTCCTTCCCCCTAGCCTCTTCACTTCATGTATATACATTTGAAATGATGTGATTGGTGTTATCTAAGCAATATAGCAAACATTCCATGTAGAGACCATCAGAGGGCAAGGTGAGGCTTCAAGCTATTATTGCTAATTCCAATCCAAACCTTTCTATTAAATTATATCCACAAATAGTATGACAACAATAGTCAGAGGCATTAGCTAAAGCACATAGGCCAACAGATCTGCAACCAGGCTAAAGCACATATACAGTAGATCTGGGACCAGGCTAAAGCTTATAGGCCAAAAGATCTGGGACCAGGCTAATGCAGTCATTTGGCTAATTCCTGTCCAAACCTTTCAGACCTCCATTAGGAGCCGAGGGGCTAGGGTGTGAGGAACTACGGGTTTGGTTTGGAACTGGGCCTGTATAAGCAGTCCCCTGCAGGTTTAAGCAAGGGGCAGCTTAAACCCGTTAGCTTCACATGATGACACAGCAGACTAGCTTCACACAGGAGGGAGAGTTGGGGGCCTGGAACACTGCCTGGTGGACATGGAAAATCTGAAATCTACCGTTACCTTCTGGCTCCTCCGGGCAAGCCTTTGTTTATTTATAAAGACTTGCGTTAAGACAAGGACACACCGGTAGCGTTTACCGGCCGAGAAAACTTAGCACCTCTGAACAGAGTGCCGGCTATAATTTGCAAACCGAGTGCAAATGGATTCTACATGTCGAATTGGGCGAAAATGTCCGCAGTCAGACGCCTACTGACGGGTGGTCCCTAAAACACACCGCGCCGAACCAATGGCGAACCAACGGATGACGAATGGCAGACCGTAACTATTTTTAAAGTAGTTTTAAAGCCTCAATCTGAAAGATTTCCACAGTGATTTAAAGTGAATGCATTTTACTTATAAATACATTTTAGGAGTTTCAGTACAACTGTCTTATCTTATTGTAGAAAATAAGAAATTGCAGTGTAAAAATGTTATGGGATGTATTGGCTCCATTTAAAAAAAAATTGTGAGTCTATCAGTGTGGCTTTCAGCTGTCTTGCTGTGTTGATTGCTGTTAGCCTGTGACTGTGACAGTGCTGCTCCCCTGGTATCTATCTACTTTATAGACCAAACTTTCTCTTTAATAAGGTGTGTTTTATTAGGTTGTCGCTGCTTCGGTATAAACATTGTCCATAATAAAATATTAAAATCTATTCCTGTGTGATGTGTGCTCTATGGGTTTTAAGAGAGCGGAGAAGATGTCAGACGTTGTTTGAGAGAGGGAGAGGGAGAGAATGCCGGCTGGCCCTTAGGAGGGGTGTGGCAGTGTTATGTAATAATTTATCTAAAATTGAATAATTTAATCTGCCTTCAGGAGGTGCTGTGTGAGAAGGAATGGAGAGTGGCCTAGCAAATCAATCCTGAGGTGGAGTGAAGTGTCATTCTCATACCAGCCTCCTCTCCTTCCTGCAGGCAGACCTGACCAGATATTACCCCGGTCGCCACCATCACACATCCTTACTAGTCTCCGGAACAAGTCACTGAAGCTCATTTCAATCCAAATTCGCACAACCCAGACTCATTAATCATCCCTCTATGAATAGACAGTACTTGAGGCTAGTTTTCTGTTGACTAGACAGTACTTGAGGCTAGTCAGTATCATGGCCTACTTGTGCAATCATGACAGTCCAATTTGACTGGGATTTCCTTTAGTAGAAGAACAGTTGATTGTGTTAGTAGGACAGACAGTTGATCGGTTAGTTGGGTTAAATGGTCCCACAAACAGAATGTCATTGAGTAAATGTTTAACGTTTGCTGCTGTTTCGAATACTAGACGAACTGGATCCGTCACATCATTGCTTAGGGAAAGAGCAAACGAACCACAAACTAGTGTGAAAAGATTCTAACCAATGAGGTGAGGGTTAAGGCAGGATAAATAAGATTAGGTTTGGAGCATTGCATGAAATTGCAATGGCAGCATACAGTAAATTACACTGAACAAAAACATAAACGCAACATGCAACAATTTCAAAGCTTTTACTGAGTTACAGTTCATATAAGGAAATCAGTCAGTTGAAATGTAATTCATTAGGCCGTAATCTATGGATTTCACATGACTGGGAATACAGATATGAATCTGTTGGTCACAGATACCTTAAAAAAAAGGTAGGGGTGTGGAGGAAAAAAAACAGTCAGTATCTGGTGTGACCACCATTTGTCTCATGCAGCTCGACACATCTCCTTGATCAGGCTGTTGATTGTGGAATGTTGTCCCAGTCCTCTTCAATTGCAAAGTTGCTGGATATTAGTAGGAACTGGAACACATGGTCGTACAAGTTGATCCAGAGCACCCCAGACATGCTCAATCGGTGACATGTCTGGTGAGTATTCAGGCCATGGAAGAACTGGGACATTTTCAGCTGTACTGTACTCTGCTCTACTCCACTGTACTGTGCTGTCCAAACAAGGGAAACAGACGTCTATGATTGATTTAGATTTGTACTGACCAAATTTCCACAACTCTTCAACGTTCATGGATGTCTGGTGTCGGTCAGTGCTCAGTGAGTGAGAGGGATGGTTAAAGTATACTGAACAAAAATATAAACTCAACATGTAAAGTGTTGGTTTCATGAGCTGAAATAATGTTGAATGTTAATTTCTTTACCATAAGCTGCCTCCAACGTTGTTTTTAGAGAATTTGGGAGGTTGTCCAACTAGCCTCACAACCACGGATCACGTGTAACAACGCCAGCCCAGGACCTACACATCAGGCTTCTTCACCTGTGGGATCGTCTGAGACCAGCCACCAGGACAGCTGATGAAACTGAGGGCTTGTGCAACCGAAGAATTTATGCTGTCAGAAACTGTCTCAGGGAAGCTCATCTGCGTGCTTGTTGTCCTCACCAGGGTCTTGACCTGACTGCAGTTTGGTGTCTAAACCGACTTAAGTGAGCAAATGCTTACCTTCGATGGCCACTGGCATGCAGACGAAGTGTGTTCTTCACGGATTAATCCCAGTTTCAACTGTATGGCGTCGTGTGGGCGAGTGGTTCGCTGATATCAACGTTGTGAACAGAGTGGCCCATGGTGGGCTTATGGTATGGGCAGGCATAAGCTACGGACAACAAACACAATTGCATTTTATCGATGGCAATTTGAATGCACAGAGATACCATGACGATGGGAGAGGTGACATTAACTGTAGAGAAAGAAGGGATGGAGGGGGTTTCACACTCTTGCTTTGACCACCACGCGACAGAAAGAGAATGAAAACAGCTATGAGATGAACATAATGGTATGCTAGTGAAAGGGAAGACAGTAGCAGGTGACCCAACTGTGGTTTGTGTCTACTAAGTTTTCCCATTGTAGCCAAATCAGTTGCAGTCTTTCTGTTACAGATTTTTAATCACTTAATAAATCATAAACCAAATTGTTTATCAGTAAAAACACTTGGTAGCTATACCTTTACTGTACCTTCTGTGAACTTTAATTATCCTCCATCCTTATAAGGGAGAACATTTTGAAAATATCTTAGACATGCACGTTTTTGGTAACAGAATGACAAGACTCTAGTCAATATTCCTTAAACTTACAGAAGGCAAATAAATTCTGCAAAACTAAATATACAATGCATTCAGAAAGTATTCAGACCCCTTCCACATTTTGTTACGTTACAGCCTTATTCTAAAATGATCCTCATCAATCTACACACAATACCCCATAACGATAAAGCAAAAACATCACAACTTTGTTATCTGTTACCTGTCAGCTCTTTTCAAAATAAAAAACAGATGCCTTAGACACTGAGTCAATCACTGCGCAACTAGAGAACATTACCAACCCCTACGCTTCGTATTTTCCGCTTGCTGCCCCACCACTACCATAGAAAACACTGAGCTAGGCTGAAACACCTGCATTTTGGAGCTGCCTTACTCAAGAAAGCAAACAACTCAATGTTTATTTTTTTTATAACATTGTTTGTAAACTGATATGTGACACATATTAATGCCAAAATAAGATGCAAAACAGGCAACCCACCCCCCCTTGAGTGGCCCAGCCAGAACCTGGACTTGAACTTGATCGAACATCTCTGGAGAGAGCTGAAAATAGATGAGCAGCGACAATACCCATCCAACCTGACAGAGCTTGAGAGGATCTGCAGAGAAAAATTGAAGAAACTCCCCAAATACAGGTGTGCCAAGCTTGCAGCGTCATAACCAAGAAGACTCAAGGCTGTAATCGCTGCCAAAGGTGCGTCAACAAATTACTAAGTAAAGGGTCTTATGTAAATGTGATATTTCATTATTTTTTTATTTATGCATTTGCAACAATTTCAAAAAACCTGTTTTGCTTTGTCATGATTGGGTATTGTGTGTAGATTGATGAGGAAAATAAACAATTTGAAACATTTTTGAATAAGGGTGTAATGTAACAAAATGTGGAAAAAGTCAAGGGGTCTGAATACTTCTGGGACAAGGTGGACGTGCCAACAGACCTGCTGTTTTCATCTCGCTCTCGCTCTATTGCACTGAAAAACCAAGTGACATTCACTCCTGATGTATTTACCTGTTGCAACCTCCACAACTACTTTTATTATTATTTGACCCTGCTGGTCATCTATGAACATTTGAACATCTTGGAGAAAGAACTGGCCTTAATTGTTATAATCTCCACCCGGCAAAGCCAGAAGAGGACTGGCCACCCCTCAGAGCCTGGTTCCTCTCTAGGTTTCTTCCTAGGTTTTGCATTTCTAGGGAGTTTTTCCTAGCCACCGTGCTTCTATATCTGCATTGCTTGCTGTTTGGGATTTTAGGCTGGGTTTCTGTATAGCACTTTGTGACATCGGCTGATGTAAAAAGCGCTTTATAAATAAATTTGATTTGATTAGAATTCTTTCCGAATGCACTGTAAAAGTCTATATTAGTAGGCAGGGGTCTTTACTCAACATTGTTGTTTTGATGTATTTCCAATACCTTTTTAATACTTTTTCCTGCTAGATGTTTTCCAAGACCCTTTTTTCCATGTGTTTGACCAGAAGTCAAAGCCTTAGCTTATTCCTAATTTTTTTTAGATGGAAAATGTTTGAAACATCTATACTGTATATGCCTTAACTTAAAAATATATAGACTTCCATTTGACACCAAATTTGATATGGGGCTTTTTACATGGAAATGAGTCTTCCATGAAACTACAAACTCTAGGTAAATGTATTTGTAACTAGTTTACAGCTAATGGAAGTATACACAAAATTGAGTTGCAGCAATACCTCATTTCCATACCCATGTGTAGGAGTTGAAAGGTGGCTCTTGAGTTAAAAGAGGATACTTAAATCATGGGTCCATGGGTGATGTGTGATCTGAATCTCTAATACTATGTATTTGCATCATGTTTATATTGTAGACCATGTACTTTAGCAATGGATTAAAATGGTATATCAAATTGGCTGTAACACACAGCCAACTATTATGATGCATGTGTTTTTCATTTGTGATTTATGTACACCATGCAGTATGCTGCTAATGCTGGGTAGGCAACATCCACTATTTAGTGAACAATTCTTCTGTCTAATTAATGTATAGAACATCTGGCAATGTATACAGATGGGCAATGTTAGAAAAAAGTATTTATACTGAACAAAAATATAAATGCAACATGCAACAAAATCAAAAGATTTTACTGAGTTACAGTTCATTTATGGAAATCAGTCAATTGAAATACATTCATTAGGCTCTAATCTATGGATTTCACGTCTGGGAATACAGGTATGCATCTGTTCGTCACAAAAGAATTGGCCTCATAATGGGTCTCAAGATCCCCTCACGGTATTTCTGTGCATTCAAATTGTCATCAATAAAATTGAGTTCGTTGTCCATAGCTTATGCCTTCCCATACCATAACCCCAGAGCCACCATCAGGCACTCTGTTCACAACGTTGACATTGGCAAACTGCTTGCCCACATGACGCCAGTGTAGTTTTTACTGAAATGCGTACTAGCTGCTCAGGTGAGTCCATACTAGCTCTGTGTGTCATTAATACAATTGTCTCCGCTGCGCTGTTCATAGTGTATGTTACCACATTCATTTAAAACATGTAGACGGAAGGATGCACAATTTATGAATGTGAAAATGGAACAAATGTCTATTTTATATTAGTCACTGTGGTATTTTTTTATTTTTATATTGGTGACATAAAGTTGCAGTTTCCAAACATAGCTTCAGAAAGTATTCATACCTCTTTCTTTTGTTACAGCCTGAATTCAAAACGGATTAAAAAAATAAAATAATAATTCACACCCATCTACACACAATACCCCATAATCATAAAGTGTAAACATATTTTCAGAAATGTTGCAAATTTATTAAATACAGAAATATCTAATTTACATAAGAATTCACACCCTTGAGTCAATACATGTTAGGATCACCTTTCGCAGCGATTACAGCTGTGAGTCTTTCTGGGTAAGTCTCTTAAGAGCACACCTGTATTGTACAGTATTTGCACAATATAATTTTTTTAAATACTTCAAGTTCTGTCAAGTTAAGTGGCTAGACAGCCATTTTCAAGTCTTGCCATAGATTTTCAAGTAGATTTAAGCCAAAACTGACTAGGCCTCTCAGGAACATTCAATGTCGTATTGGTATGCTCCAGTGTATATTGGCCTTCTATTTTCAGGTATTGTCCTGCTGAAAGGTGAATTTGTCTCCCAGTGTCTGTTGGAAAGCAGACTGAACCAGGTTTTGCTCTAGGATTTTTCCTGTGCATAGCTCTGTTCAGTTTATTTTTATTCTTAAAAAACATCCTAGTCCTTGCCGATGAAAAGCATACCCACAACATGATGCACCCACCACCATGCTTGAAAATATGAAGAGTGGTACTCAGTGATGTGTTGTGTTGGATTTGCCCCAAACATAACGGTTTGTATTCAAGACATAAAGTACATTTCTTAGCCACATTTTTAGCAGTTTTAGTTAGTGCCTTATTGCAAACGGGATGTGGAATAGCAACAATGTTCAGTTTTCTTCTATCACAGCCATTAAACTCTGTTACTGTTTTATAGTCACCATTGGCCTCAATCTCTGTGCGGTTCCCTTCCTCTCTGGCAACTGAGTTAGGAAGGACGCCTGTATCTTTGTAGTGACTTGGTGTATTGATACACCATCTGAAGTGTAATTAATAACTTCACCATGCTCAAAGGGACGTTATCTTTTTTTATGTTTTTACCCATCTACCAATAGGTGCCAACCTTTGCGAAGCATTGTAAACCTCCCTTGTCTTTGTGGTTGAATCTGTGTTTGAAATTCACTGCTCAACTGAGGGACCTTACAGATTATTGCATGTGTGGGGTACAGAGATGAGGTAGTCATTCCAAAATCATGATAAACACTATTGCGCACAGTGTGAGTCCATGCAACTTACTATGTGACCTATTAAGCAAATTCTTACTCCTGAACTTATTTACGCTTGCCATAAAAAAAATGTCTAAAAACATAATTCCACTTTGACATTATGGAGTATTCTATTTAGGCCAGTGACACTAAATGTCAGTTTAATCAATTTTAAATTAAATCTGTAACACAACAACCTTTGGGAAACGTTGAGGGGTGTGAAATACTTCTAAAGGCACTTACACACTCACTCATGCAAAAACATAAACACACACACGGGCAACACCCAGACATGGCTATCGGGGCTTCAGCCCAAAGGATTTTGTCAGCCCTTTGTGCGATGGTGTAAAAACACACACACACACACACACACACACATACACACAATTGTTACCTGATGAGCTTCCCCAATGTTTTCCTGAACCTTTCAATACTTTTCTGATGCATTTCAGTCAGTTACAGTAGGCTACTGATGCAAATACACATTTTTAGCCCTTTGACATATTTTATTATTAGCCTTATGAACATAGAAAAGTTTCTGTGCTATAATGGTTAAAAAGGCCATTAGGCCTACATCGTTTTTAACAATATAGCTAAAACAAACAGGAAAAATAAATGATTAGATATTGAAACATACTTGTTCATTGAAAGTATTCACTTGTAATTGTACTTGCTGATTTGATTGTTTTAAATATAATTGTAACAGTAGGCCTACCTATGCAATAACCTCATTTTCCTTGGGGTTGCATAAAAGGATTTTAGAAAAGGTATTTTTTTAAATCAGACCCGTAAATACAGTGATAGATGCATGCAATACTTTATTATAGGTGATTTATTTTTTTCCTAACCCTAACCCTAATTTTCATCGCCCCCCACCCCCAGTCAGCAGGGTTGAGCATCTGAATGTTCTGAAACTCTGACACACACACACACACACACACACACACACACACACACACACTACTATTCCAGTGGAGCAGTAGTTACTTCCCCAAACTTCACAGGTCCCTGTGTAGCATGATGTAGTGGACTTGAAAGGAGGGTAATTGTTGCTTGCATCTGAAGCCAAAGGAAAACAGAAATACTGCAATCATAGAACTGACCCTGGTTTTAATAAACATATTCTGAGCATAGTCAAAGCTATCGCTTATCGTTTCTCTGACGCCTGTGGGCCTTTGGTGTGTAATGCTATAGCCTTGGTGTGTAATGCTAAATCAAGATCAATTACAATTTATTTGATTTGACAGAAAAATAAAGTGCTTAAAATTCTGTGTCAGCTCTCAAACTTTTCATGTTCCCTGTTTGAATTTGAGTGAGTAGGCCTAGGACGTTTTGTAGATTATTAACAGTTGAAACACTTAAATCAACCCCAGCAGCTTGTCTCAAATGGAGTCAGTGGTGCTGGCCAAGTTAGATTATTAATGGTGAGTCACCATCTCTAAAACTCTAATTGGTCTCTGGTGATTGCGAAGCATTCTGATTAAGAAATGCCATTAAAATTGATGTATTATGCCTGCAAGTCTGTTTCTCAGTCAGATAGCTATTCTAATCAATTGATAATTACACACAATTTATTGCTTGAGTTCCTGTTGACAGCTTCACAATAATTGGTTACATGGCAAGTTTTGTGCTGTGCTGTTTGAATGACATCGAAGTGATATATTGTGCAAAATAAAGTTGGGAGAACGATATTACTTTTTACTCATTTAGCAATGCATCATGGGTAGTTTTAGCATTTGTTAACTCAAAGACGAGTTTGCTCTATATATTTTCTGTATCTCAGTTAAACTTCTAAACATGTTGAATAAGCAAAGGCTTAATTAGCAAATAAGAAACAAATAGAGGAACACAATACAATAACGAGGCGATATACGAGGAGTACCAATACCGAGCCAATGTGCAGGGGTACGAGGTAGTTGAGGTAATAATATTATTATGTACATGTAGGTAGGGGTAAAAGCGACAATCAGGATGGATAATAAACTGAGTAGCATCAGCTTGTTTGTGTGGAGTGTAGTGTGTGTGTGTGTGTGTGTGTGTGTGTGTGTGTGTGGGAGTGTAAAAAGGAAATGGGAGTCAATGCAAATAGTCTGGGTAGCCATTTGATTAACTGTTCTGAAGTCTTATGACTTGGGGGTAGAAGATGTTCAGGAGCCTTTTGGTCCCAGGCTTGGTGCCCCGTTACCGCTTGCCCTGTGGTAGCAGAGAGACTTGGGTAGCTGGAGTCTTTGACAATTTTTAGGGCCTTCCTCTGACACCGCTTGATGTAGAGGTCCCGTCAGTTACACGAATGTCTGCAGATAAAGAATATTATATCCTGGATAAATTAAACTATAGTATTTCAAGTGATTAGGTACGATAAGCCTAATTAATAAACAGTTAATGTCATAACATAACCATCATCAATATTTCACTTAAATACTGTTCGAAAGACAGAATACAACATACAGTGCCTTCGGAAAGTATTCTGACCCCTTGACCTTTTCCACATTTTGTTAGGTTACAGCCTTACAGCCTTTTTTTCCCCTAATTGTTGTGACTTGACTTTAACTTGAATCTGAAGACTGTTATTATCTAATTAACTAACTATGTTTAATTGTTACCCGATTAAATGAATCATGTAACAATTAACTCATTAGGGTCTGGGGCGCCACAAGAGCGGTTCATTAAATAGTTACAATTTCCCAAATTAAACTCGAAAAGGTCTTTACCTATCATATCTATAAACACTCCACTTATTAATCATAACCTTGTATCATATCATCATTCTGAGCAGTCGTAACCTCCTTGCATTTGCAAAAACCCGAGCCTTACTTATGATTCAGTAGTACACAAATTGGTTTAATTATTAATTTACTGTTTAATTAAATGGGAACACAGGACAAACACACACACACACACACACACACACACACACACACACACACACACACACACACACTGTACTGGTTATTGACTGGAAACTTAATACAATGAAAACGGGTCCTTAGCGGAATGACAACAACATTGATGCTTGTTAAAGAAGAGAGAGACACTTAACACTGCCACATTCAGAAACTACTCTCCTCTACAGTAACCATATACTTTGTACACGAACCACCGCCTTCTTTGAGTAAGAAATCATGAATGTATTTACGTGAAATACCTGGTTTGCCGTGTAACTCTCTCAGTGGACAGGGCTGCCTTGGAAAGGGGTTGGGCCTTTTCGCGGCACGCTAATAAGGCTCTTATTGTTCAAAATGGTTCCAAATGTCATTCTTCGTAGTTTTCCGGTCTCTGATAACTTGTCATGTAGTCCTGAACAGATACAGAATTGATTTTCCTTCCCGTCGCTCTTGAAGTTGCTTCTTTTAAGATAGCCAGCCATATTGATGGTTCCCCAGTGGTGCTACCACAACGTGGCAACCATTTTAAAAGTGTAGCGGCCGCTTCATGTTTTTCTGGTCTGGTCTGTTAATTTATTTGCCCACCATTTATACACTCTGCTTGAAAGGGGCGGTTCCGTCAGGCTGACATGCTCTCTGACCTCACTCGGGGGTGTCTTCTTACTGTGCAAAGTTTATGAAAAAAACATTATCTCTAAGAGCTTCTCAAATCACATCCCTATTTTAACAAAAACTATTTCATAATTGTTCATATTACATGCACAATGTAGTGGGTATACTTTCCAAGTTACAGTATTTCCTTTGTAACATGTTTAATGACATCACAAAATAACAAACAAAACAACATTAGTGTTCTATAGATCGCCTCCGACCATTATCCACATTAGGAATATTGTTCCGGTATTTGCTTTTGAACATGTTAAAGTTTCAGCGGGAAAAAGTCATTCCTTTGGTGGATCTTGAGAGGAAGACCCTGAATGTTCTCCTTTGATTTACAACAAGGTGTGAGCTGTTAACCCCCACTAGTTCTTTCCTTCCCCCCTCTGCGGGTGAGAGGAGGTCTGATGGAAATGATTAATTGCAAACCTGATCTGACCTATTTGGACTCTCGTGGACAGTCATGACATCATCAATATACACACAATACCCCATAATTACAAAGCAACAAACAACGAAAATATTACATTTACATAAGTATTCAGACCCTTTACTCAGTACTTTGTTGAACCACCTTTGGCAGCAATTACAGCATCGAGTCTTCTTGGGTATGACACTACAAGCTTGACACACTGTATTTGGGGAGTTTCTCACATTCTTCTCTGCAGATCTATTTTCAGGTCTCTCCAGTGATTTTTGATCAGGTTTATGTCCGGGCTCTGGCTGGGCCACTCAAGGACATTCAGAGACTTGTCCCGAAGCCACTCCTGCATTGTCTTGGCTGTGTGCTTAGGGTCATTGTCCTGTTGGAAGGTGAACCATCGCCCCAGTCTGAGGTCCTGAGAGCTCTGGAGCAGGTTTTCATCAAGAATCTCTCTGTACTTTGCTTTGTTCATCTTTGCCTCGATCCTGACTAGTCTCCCAGTCCCTGACGCTGAAAAACATCCCCACAGCATGATTCTGCTACTACCATGCTTCACTGTAGGGATGGTGTCAGATTTCCTCCAGATATGACGCTTGGCATGAATCTTGTTTCTCATGGTATGAGAGTCTTTAGGTGCCCTTTGGCAAACTTCAAGCAGGCTGTCATGTGCCTTTTACTGAGGAGTGGCTTCCATCTGGCCACTCTACCATAAAGGCCTGATTTGGTGGAGTGCTGCAGATATGGTTGTCCTTCTGGAAGGTTCTCCCATTCCACAGAGTGACCATCGGGTTCTTGGTCACCTCCCTGACCAAGTCTCTTCTCCCCCAATTGCTCAGTTTGGCTGGGCGGCCAGCTCTAGGAAAAGTCTTGGTGGTTCCAAACTTCTTCCATTTAAGAATGATGGAGGCCACTGTGTTCTTTGGGACCTTCAATGCTGCACACATTTTTGGGTACCTTTCCAAGATCTGTGACTCGAAACAATCCTGTCTTGGAGCTCTACGGACAATTCCTTTGACCTCATGGCTTGGTTTTTGCTCTGACATGCATTGGTACCTTATATAGACAGGTGTGTGCCTTTCCAAATCATGTCCAATCAATTGCATTTACCACAGGTGGACTCCAATCAAGTTGTAGAAACATCTCAAGGATGATTAATGGAAACGGGATGCACCTGAGCTTAATTTCAGGTCTCATAGCAAAGTGTCTGAATACTTATGTAAATAAGGTTTTTCTGTTTTACATTTTTTATACATTTGCAAAATAAGTTTTTCGCTTTGTCATTATGGGGTATTGTGTGCAGATTGCTGAGGATTTTTATTTTTTTAATCAATTTTAGAATAAGGCTGTAATGTAACAAAATGTGGAAAAAGTCAAGGGGTCTGAAGACATTTTCCGAAGGCACTGTATATGTGCAACTGCAGACAATACTCCAAAATATTAATAACATGAGTCTATTCACACTAGCAACCAAGCCACTGTTTTTATGATTCACTAAGGTAATATGTGCAGCATTTTGAGAGGTATTTCAAATCTTGCACAATCATCATAATGGAAATCATCCAGCCAGGGCTTTGAGGGGAAAATAAACATGTATAAATGTTCTCAGTTTCATTCTCTAACAGTTGCATGAATAACAGGCCCCTTAGAGAAGAATTGGATCGTTTCTCTGAGCTGTGGGTCATTTCTTATTGTTTACTTGCCAGATCTCCAACATCAACACCTTTAGCTTGGCTGAACCATCATTAACCTCTCAAACACCACTTTGAACGGCAGATGGAGACATGATAAGACAATCAATCAATCAAGTACAATTATGTCCTTGTATTTAGGCAAATTACCATTTAGGAAGTGCGATTGTCTGCATGTTTCCATAAAATGTCTGTTGGTAATATTGAAGGCAAATATTTGTATAAAAAAATGTAATTCTTTCTGTGATGCTGTTATATTTATGTTTCCGGGTTGGAGTGTATGCAATTGTTATTGAGCCATAGAGAAAACCCCTGTTTTCCAACCATTACCATCCTCTGGTTACCATCTCCCGGTCTCTCTGGGATGGATGGCATCATGAAATGAGATCATAAGATCATAGATCACGTTGTGGTAACTTCCAAACACTGCCACCGTGGACCAGTCAGAAACGGCATTGTTTACGAAACAACAAAGCATTGTTTACGTTCGTTCCACAACAGAGACCTTTGAAGTGCCATCACCCATACAGAATGTTGGCTTTGTTATCAGCTGATTAAAGACAAGCGTTCAGTTCTAAATGCAACATAAAAGACAATTTAATTCAGTTCTAAATGCAACATAAAAGACAGGTCATTTTCGTTCTAAATGCAACATAAAAGACAGGTCATTTTAGTTCTAAATGCAACATAAAAGACAGGTCATTTTAGTTTTAAATGCAACATAAAAGACAGGTCATTTTAGTTCTAAATGCAACATAAAAGACAGGTCATTTTAGTTCTAAATGCAACATAAAAGACTGGTTATTTAGTTGTAAATGAAATATTGTTGTATTTGTTGGATGGTGTCCCTGTGTGTAGCACCTCTGATCTGTATCATTTGTTCCAACTACTCCCTGAGAACATGTTCAATTCCAGCCATGCTTCCAAACTGACCTTTACCTCTCTCTCTCTGGTCTAACATTGACCTCTAAACGTGTATACACAGACACACACATGCCCGCACACATTCACAGTCCCGCTAGCGCAAGCGTGTACACACTCACACATACAGACGCATGCACACAGAGAAAGAGAGGGAGAGAAATATGTTTTATCAGTTAATATCTGCCAAGTTTAGCTGTAGTGTAGTGTATCACACACCATGGTTGGGTTGTAATTGGTCTGCACTCAATAAAGATTACCACAAACATGTGTTTGATGGAATTTTCCATATGGTCCAATTGGTTTGTGAGTGAACTGATGTCTGATTTGAAATAAAACCTGCTATTTTGGATGGATGATGGGGGCATGAGACTGATGCTAATTATCAGTATGAGTGTTTTTTCCTTTCCTCACCAATATGCTGTGGTGTTATTGTTTCTGCAGGTGTAGACGGCAATACTCAAAAGATCTAATTTGTCTGTGATGAGAATCGCCATCCACCAGAGACCTAAGGTACGGTAAGATATCAAACGCTCATTATCTCATCTATCAATAAACAATTCAACATGCCTGGAGAAAAAATCATTATATATCATATATATATATATATATATATATATATATACCAAATGACTAGGTAATCTGATGCAGTCAAGCTCACCATTTTCAAGCAAACATTGAAATATTAATGTTGATTTCTCTGTAACTGTCTCAATGACTGATGGTAATTTCATAGTATAGCTCTCTTTTGGCGTTTGAGGATTGTTTGAGGATTGTTGGAAAAACTGATCCTATTATTGTTTATTGCATATTTATGAGCCTTTTGTGAGCCGTTGAGGTTTATATGGTTGAAGTAATTCGTTCAGGGTCAGATGCATTCAAAATGACAAACAAATACCTAGTGCTGTATCTTCTGCGTATAATATTTGAGCAGACTTTAGTTTCATGTCTCTTGGTATTAGAACAGCAAGAAAAAAAGCGTGACAAGTTAGGCTCTAAATATTTGTGAGTTTGGTAATTAGACTTAAATTACGCTCCTTGATCCTGTAGTATGGTGTGCAGCGTGGGATTGTATGTGTACACATCTATGTGATTTGTTTAATTAGTGGGGGGTCAAATTACTTTATTCACAGCTTCATTAATTCGACTTGAGGGATGGAGAGAGGGGAGGATGACCTAGGTCTGTCTTTGTCTACTCCTACCTGCCAAGATCTTGGAATTCTGTCAGCAAGCAAAGAACTGCAGCCAGGCACCAAGCAATTATGGGTTTAGTGTCCGGTCTCGGGTCATTAAGAGATAGGATTACTGCTGGGCCGGAGGACCCCAGGAATGTGTCGTCCCCTCTGGTGGCCCGACTCACCACTGATGAAATGGAATTGAATTAATGGGAATGCCCACTGCGCTGCCTGATTAAAACGACACACGCCTTTGATCCAGGCTGGCCCCTCGAGGGACATGGGGTGAAGGGAGATAGGGGGGAGGAGGTTGTGTGTGTGATTTTTTTAAATTTTATTTAACCCTTATTTTACCAGGTGTCACTCGACTGTGCGCTTGGCTTGAGTCAGTGCACCACTGATTTAACACTATTCATTATGTGTGCTGGGTCCACCTCCCAACCCCACAACCTTCTTATTGGGGGGCTGAACCTCTCATGTGCAGAACTGGTTGCCTGGTTTCCGGTCAATGGGTTAGATCGGAGATGGGTGACTCCAAATACAACATTGTCAAGTAGAAATATGTTAAACCAAACAGAAACATTAACATGAATGTTTGACTGTGCAATGCTCCTTTGACTGTAAACATCTCAGTATACAGTTGAAGTCAAAAGTTTACATACACTTAAGATTTCATGTTAACAAACTATAGTTTTGGCAAGTCGGTTAGGACATCTACTTCGTGCATGACACAATTAATTCATCCAACAATTGTTTACAGACAGATTATTTCACTATATCACAATTCCAGTGGGTCAGAAGTTACATACACTAAGTTGACTGTTCCTTTTAAACAGCTTGGAAAATTCCAGAAAATGACATAATGGCTTTAGAAGCTTCTGATAGGCTAATTGACATCATTTGAGTCAATTGGAGGTGTACCTGTGGATGTATTTCAAGGCCTACCTTCAAACTCAGTGCCTCTTCGCTCAACATCATGGGATAATCTAGAAATCAGCCAAGACCTCAAACATTTTTTGTAGACCTCCACAAGTCTGGTTCATCCTTGGGAGTAACTTCCAAACACTTGAAGGTACCACGTTCATCTGCACAAACAATAGTACCAAGTATAAACACCATGGGACCACGCAGCCGACATACCGCTCAAGAAGGAGACGCGTTCTGTCTCCTAGAGATGAACGTACTTTGGTGCGAAAAGTGCAAATCAATCCCAGAACAACAGCAAAGGACCTTGTGAAGATGCTGGAGGAAACGGGTACAAAAGTGTCTATATCTACAGTAAAACGAAACCTATATCGCCATAACCTGAAAGGCCACTCAGCAAGGAAGAAGCCACTGCTCCGAAACCGCCATAAAAAAGCCAGACTACGGTTTGCAACTGCACATGGGGACAAAGATAATACTTTTTGGAGAAATGTCCTCTGGTCTGAAGAAACAAAAATATAACTGTTTGGCCATAATGACCATCGTTATGTTTTGAGGAAAAAGGGGGACGCTTGCAAGCCGAAGAACACCATCCCAACCGTGAAGCATGGGGTTGGCAGTATCATGTTGTGGGGGTGCTTTGCTGCAGGAGGGACTGGAGCACTTCACAAAATTGATGGCATCATGAGGAAGGAAAATTATGTGGCTATATTGAAGCAACATCTCAAGACATCAGTCAGGAAGTTGGTCGCAAATGGGTCTTCCAAATGGACAATGACCCCAAGCATACTTCCAAAGTTGTTGCAAAATGGCTTAAGGACAACAAAGTCAAGGTATTGGAGTGGCCATCACAAAGCCCTGACCTCAATCCTATAGAAAAGTTGTGGGCAGAACTGAAAAGCGTGTGCGAGCAAGGATGCCTACAAACCTGACTCAGTTACACCAGTTCTCTCAGGAGAAATGGGCCAAAATTCACCAAACTTATTGTGGGTAGCTTGTGGAAGGCTTCCCAAAACGTTTAAGGCAATGCTACTAAATACTAATTGAGTTTATGTAAACTTCTGACCAACTGGGAATGTGATTAAATAAATAAAAGCTGAAATAAATAATTATATTATTTTGACATTTCACATTCTTAAAATAAAGTTGTGATCCTAACTGACCTAAGACAGGGAATTTTTATGAGGATTAAATGTCAGGAATTGTGAAAAACTGAGATGTATGTAAACTTCCGACTTCAAATGTATATTTTTGTCTGAAATACTGCAAATAGAAGTAGATGTGTTGAAGAAAATGCAGTAATGTTTGTCTTTTGAGATGGAAAGTAAAATAAGAGATAGAGGTAGCTATATTAAATCAAACTAAACCAAGACAATACAGTAAGGTTTGAGTTGTACAATGCACCTTTTGACGTAATCGTCCTCACTGTTTCTGTTTGCGTTGTGGTGTGTTTGTGTTGTCATTCTAGACAATTAACTTGTGGAGTCACCCTAGTTAGGGCCACTGGTTTCTGCATACTCTGGTTAGCTAGGGCCACTGGTTTCTGCAAACTCCAGTTAGTAAGGGCCACTGGTTTCTACATATTCCGGTTAGATGAGGCCACTGGTTTCTGCATACTCCGGTTAGTAAGGGCCAATGGTTTATGCATATTCTGATTAGCTAGGGCCACTGGTTTCTGCATACTCCGGTTAGTTAGGGCCACTGGTTTCTGCGTACTCTGGTTAGCTAGGGCCACTGGTTTCTGCATACTCCGGTTAGTTAGGGCCACTGGTTTCTGCATACTCCGGTTCATTAGGGCCACTGGTTTCTGCATACTCCGGTTAGTTAGGGGCACTAGAAGGTGAAAACATCTGCTGTACCCTTGAGAAGTGTGTTTAGCTTGATTCAGCTTAGTGAAGTAATTAGCTGTATAGACGGAAAATCACAAGTGTTGTCTGTTGTTAAGGTGTTTGCTAAGCAGAACATTTAATAATTGTAAGATGGCGCCGACGGAGATGGCAGCATCGCGACTAGCTATTAGGAAACTTTGCAGTATTTTGTTTGTTTGTGTACTCTTTTTTTTTTACATTATTAGCTCAGGAATTGTTTTGTGTCATAACATACAACCGGGAAGAATTATTGGATATTAGAACAGCGTTAACTCACCAGAACTACCAGCATTACGACCAGGAATACGACTTCCCTGGAGCAGATCCTTTGTTCGCTCTCCTCAGAGCAATTTAACTTATTCCAGAGGCCGAACCAAAACAACACTGGCGGAGGAGAGGTAGAGGTACTCGGTGCGGTCTTCTGGGCTGACCTAGGAGGCGTGCACACCACCCACCGCTTCTGAGTATATTACTCGCTAATGTTCAGTCTCTGGATAATAAAGTTGATGAGCTCAAGGCGAGGGATGCTTTCCAGAGAGACAACAGGAAACATGGCTCTCTCAAACAGTCGGTACAGCCAGTTGGGTTCTCAGTGCATCGCGCTGACAGGAATAAACATCTCTTCGGGAAGCAGAAGGGTGGAGGATTATGTTTTATGATGAACGTTTCGTGGTGTAATTGTGATAACATACAGGAACTCAAGTCCTTCTGTTCACCCGACCTAGAATACCTCCCAATCAAATGGCGACCTTATTATCTCCCAAGAGAATTTTTGTCAATAATAGCCACAGCCGTCCCTCCTTAAGCTGATACCATGACAGAAAGAACTTCAAACTGGAAACCACATATCTTGAAGCTGCATTTATTGTAGCTGGGGATTTTAACAAAGCAAATTTGAGGAAAAGGCTCCCGAAGTTCTATCAACATATCGATTGTTGTACTTGCGCTACTAAAACTCTCTACCATTGCTATACGAACTTCTGGAATGTATATAAGGCCCTCCACCTTTCTGCAAATCTGACCACGATTCCATCTTGCTCCTGCCTTCCTATAGGCAGAAACTCAAAGAGGAAGCACCCGTGCTAAGGTCTATTCAACACTGGTCTGAGTTTATCAGGAAGTGCATAGGAGACGCTGTACCCACTATGACTATTAAAACCTAGCCCAACCAGAAACCCTGGATAGATGGGAGCATTCATGTAAAACTGAAAGCGCAAACCACCGTATTTAACCAGGGCAAGAAGACAGGGAATATGTCAAAATACAAACAGTGTAGTTATTCCCTCCGCAAGGCAATCAAACCGGCAAAAGGTCAGTATATGGAAAACCAGCCACGTCGCGGACACCGACGTCTTGCTTCCGGACAAGCTAAACACGCTCTTCGCTCACTATGAGGATAATACAGTGCCACTGACGCGGCCCGCTACCAAGGACTGTGGGCTCTCCTTCTCCGTGACCGACGTGAGTAAGACATTTCAGCGTGTTAACCCTAGCCGTGTCCTCAGAGCATGCGCAGACCAGCTGGCTGGTGTGTTTACAGATATATTAAATCTCTCCCTATACCAGTCTGCTTTCCCAACATGCTTTAAGATGACCACCATTGTCCCTGTACCTAAGAAAGCAAAGGTAACTGAACTAAATCACTATCGCCCAGTAGCACTCACCTCTGTCATCATAAAGTGCTTTGAGAGACTAGTCAAGGATCATATCACCTCCACCTTACCTGCCACCATAGACTCACTTCAATTTGCTTACCGCCCCAATAGATCCACAGACGATGCAATCGCCACCACACTGCACACTGCCCTAACCCATCTGGACAAGAGGCATACCTATGTAAGAATGCTGTTCATTGACTATAGCTTAGCATTCAACACCATAGTACCCTCCAAGCTCATCATTAAGCTTGAGGCCCTGGGTCTGAACCCCACCCTGTGCAACTGGGTCCTGGACATCCTGACGGGTTGCCCCCAGGTGGTGAAGGTAGGAAACAACACCTCCACTTCGCTGATCCTCAACACTGAGTACTCAGCCCCCTCCTGTACTCCCTGTTCACCCACGACTGTGTGGCCAAGCACGCCTCCAACTCAATCATCAAGTTTGCAGATGACACAACAGTAGTAGGCTTGATTACCAACAATGATGAGACCGCCTACAGGGAGGAGGTGCGAGCTCTGGGAGTGTGGTGCCAGGAAAATAACCTCTCACTCAACGTTAACAAAACAAAGGAGATGGTCGTGGACTTCAGGAAACAGCAGAGGGAGCACCCCCATATCCACATCGATGGGACCGCAGTGGAGAAGGTGGAAAGCTTTGTTCCTCTGCGTACACATCACTGACAAACTGAAATGGTCCACCCACACAGACAGTGTGGTGAAGAAGGTGCAATAGCGCCTCTTCAACCTCAGGAGGCTAAACCCTCACAAACTTTTACAGATGCACAATTCAGAGTATCCTGTTGGGCTGTATCACCGCCTGGTACGGCAACTGCACCGCCCACAACTGCAAAGCTCTCCAGAGGGTGGTGCAGTCTGCCCAATGCATTACTGGGGGCAAACTTCCCGCCCTCCTGGACACCTACAGCACCCGATGCCATAGGAAGGCCAAAAAGATCATCAAGGACATCAACCACCCGAGCAACTGCCTGTTCACCCCGCTATCATCCAGAAGGCGAGGTCAGTGCATGTGCATCAAAGCTGGGACCCGAGAGACTGAAACAGCTTCTACTTCAAGGCCATCAGACTGCTAAACAGCCATCACTAGCATATCAGAAGCTGCTGCCTATAGACATAGAAATCACAGGCCAAAAAAAAGAAATGGAACACTAGCCACTTTAATAATGTTTTCCTATCTTGCATAACTCATCTCATATGTATAAACTGTATTATATACTATTTTACGGTATCTTATTCACTTTAATTATGTTTACATATCTTGCATCACTCATCTCATATGTATATACTGTATTCTACTGTATACTATGCCACTGTATCTTCAGTCCAATGCTGCTCTGACATTGCTTGTCCATATACATGTATGTACAGCGGGTGAAATAAGTATTGAACACGTCACCATTTTTCTCAGTAAATATATTTCCAAAGGTGATATATTTCCAAATCCCATTGAAAATCTATGGAAAGAACTGAAGATCAAGATTCATAGAAGAGGCCCACGGAACCTTCAAGATTTGAAGACTGTTTGTGTGGAAGAATGGGCCAAAATCACACCAGAGCAATGCATGCGACTAGTTTCTCCATACAGGAGGCGTCTTGAAGCTGTCATTACCAACAAAGGCTTTTGTACAAAGTATTAAATAAATATCAGTAAGTGTGTTCAATACTTTTTCCCTATGTCATTTCACATTATTACACATAACTTAATTTCTGAAATTATTTGTATGTATGGATTACTTGGGTTGTTACCAACATCTGGTGAAAATGTCATGTCAATAGCACCTTTGGAAATATATTTACTGAGAAAAATGGTGACGTGTTCAATACTTATTTCACCCGCTGTTTATATTCTTAATTAATTCCTTACTTAAATGTATGTGTATTTGGGTATATGTTGTTTAACTTTTAGATATTACTTGTTAGATATTACTGCACTGTCGGAGGTAGAAGCTCAAGCATTTCGGTACACCCGCAATAACATCTGCTAAACACTTGTATGTGACCAATACAATCTGATTTGATTTGATTTGTAATGATATGACCTCTGACATGGAAACCATGCGGTGCATGTGTGATATGGTATTTGCTTAAATCAGCAAGGTGTGTGTGAATAGCAAGGTCATGTTTTCTACCAGCCCTTGGTCGTTAGTAGTAAAACTGCCTCTCTCCCTGCCTGCACATCCATTGTCATAATAAAGCGAAGACTTTCCACTAATTTAAAGCCTGAGCTCAAACTCACACACAGTATGCAGACTGCAACACACACATGTACGCGCAGACATTAACATTGAAGAATTGTCACTCAGCCGAGTGATTAAGACATTGCGCCCAGTGGGGGGTCCGGTGGTACTGCTGGGAGTGGAGACCCCTGGGGACAGAACACACAGCAGGGGTCACATGACAACACACACACACACACACACACACACACTCCCTCAGACCCCCAGGGCTGCACCACACAGGGGTCACAACATGACATCTCACCCAGGCCATTGAGCCTAATATCTGTGAAGGAGCTGCTGAGGCGCACACACACACACACACACACACAATCAATCAGCGTCAGCCTGTTCACCATCCATTAGTGACCATGGTTTACCATTAACACCATCTAAATGGAAATGAAATTCTATTATTACTCTATACGTTTGCATTACAACGTTGCCTGCTGTTTTCTTTTCTTCTAAAGTGCACTTCAGTAGGTGGTTGCAGTGAGAGAATGCGTATCATAGCAGTGGGTGATATAATGTCAGGAAAAACAGAAACTGAGTAACTTCAATCTACTTGACACCTGTATGTATGAATGTATCTAGCTGTGGAGTGCTGAGTGGATCCCTATAGCCTCTCTCTGTTTCTCGCTCTCTCAATTCAATTCAAAGGGCTTTATTGGCATGGGAAACATATGTTTACATTGCCAAAGCAAGTGAAATAGATAATAAACAAAAGTGAAATAAACAATTACACTCAAACATTTAAAAGGAATAGAGACATTTCAAATGTCATATTATGTGTATATATACAGTGTTGTAATGATGTGCAAATAGTTAAAGTACAAAATGAAATACATATGGGTTGTATTTACAGTGCTGTTTGGACTTCACTGGTTGCCCTTTACTTGTGGCAACAGATCACAAATCTTGCTGCTGTGATGTCACATTGGTATTTTCTCTAACTCTCTCTCGCTCTCTTTCAATTCAATTCAAGGGGCTTTATTGGCATGGGAAACATACAGTATGTTTACATTGCCAAAGCAAGTGAAATGGATAAACAAAAGTGAAATAAACAATAATAAGTAAATATTAGTCACACAAGTTCCAAAAGAATAAAGACATTTCAAATGTCATATTATGTCTATTTACAGTGTTGTAACAATGTGCAAATAGTAAAGTACAAAAGGGAAAATAAATAAACATCAATATGGGCTGTATTTACAATGGTGTTTGCTCCTTTTCTTGTGGCAACAGGTCACAGATATTGCTGCTGTGATGGCTCACTGTGGTATTTCACCCAATAGAATAAAAATAGGATTAGTTTTCTAATTCTTTGTTGGTCTTTGTAATCTGAGGGAAATATGTGTCTCATATGGTCATACATTTGGCAGGAGGTTAGGAAGTGCAGCTCAGTTTCCACCTCTTTTTGTGAGCAGTGTGCACATAGCCTGTCTTCTCTTGAGAGCCAGGTCTGCCTACAGCAACCTTTCTCAATAGCAAGGTGGTTGTAGAATTGAACGGCTCTTTTCTGGATTTTGATAATTAGCGGGTATCGATCTAATTCTACTCTGCATGCTGTACATTGAGGATATTTTTGCGGAATTCTGCATGCAGTGTCTCCATTTGGTATAGTTTTTTGTGTGCTCTAGGGCAACTGTGTCTAGATGGAATTTGTATATCTGGTCCTAGCAACTGGACCTTTTTTTGAACACCGTTATTTTTGTCTTACTGAGATTTACTGTCAGGGCCCAGGTCTGATAGAATCTCTGCAGAAGATCTAGGTACTGCTGTAGGTCCTCCTTGGTTGGGGACAGAAGCACCAGATAATCAGCAAACAGTAAACATTTGACTTCAGATTCTAGTAGGGTGAGGCCGTGTGCTGCAGACTGTTCTAGTGCCCTTGCCAATTCGTTGATATATATGTTGAAGAGGGTGGGGCTTAAGCTGCATACCTGTCTCACCACAGGACCCTATGGAAGACATTTGTCTTTTTTGCCCATTTTAACCGCATACTTGTTGTTTTGTGTTATTTGATTTTATAATGTCATATGTTTCTTCCCCAACACCACTTTCCATCAATTTGCATAGCAGACTCTAATGCCAAATTGAGTCAAAAGCTTTCAGTCAACAAAGCATGAGAAGACTTTGCCTTTGTTTTGGTTTGTTTGTTTGTCAATTAGGCTGGTCAGGGTGAATACGTGGTCTGTCGTAAGGTAATTTGGTAAAAAGCCAATTTGACATTTGCTTAGTACATTATTTTCACTGAGGAAATGTACAAGTCTGCTGTTAATGATAATGCAGAGGATTTTCCCAAGGTTGCTGTTTACGCATATCCCACGGTAGTTATTGGGGTCAGATTTGTCTCCACTTTTGTGGATTGGTCCTTGGTTCCAAATATTGGGGAATATGCCAGAGCTGAGGATGATTTTAAAGAGTTTAAGTATAGCCAATTGGAATTTGTGGTCTGTATATTTGATCATTTTATGTAGGGTACCACCAACACCACAGGCCTTTTGGGGTTGGAGGGTTTGTATTTTGTCCTGTAGTTCATTCAATGTAATTGGAGAATCCAGTGGGTTCTAGTAGTCTTTAATGGCTGATTCTAAGGTTTTTAATTTATTGATCATGTATATGTTTTTGCTGTTTGTTCTTTGTTATAGAGCCAAAAAGATTGGTGAAGTGGTTTATCCACACCTCCGTTTTGGATAGATAACTCTTCGTGTTGTTTGTTTAGTGTGTTCCAATTTTCTCAGAAGTGGTTAGATTCTATGGATTTTTCAATTACAATGAGCTGATTTCTGACGTACTGTTCCTTCTTTTCTGTAATGTTTTAGTGATTCACCATAGTGAAGTGTAGGCTCAGGTTTTCTGGGTCTCTATGTTTTTGGTTGGATAGGTTTCTCAATTTCTTTCTTAGGTTTTTCATTCTTCATCAAACCATTCCTCATTGTTGTAAATTTTCTTAGGTTGTCTGCTTGACATTTTTATATTTGATAGGGAAGCTGAGAGGTCAAATATACTGTTTAGATTTTCTACTGCCAAGTTTACAGTGAAATGTTTTGTCCAGGAAGTTGTCTAAAAGGGATTGAATTTGTTGTTGCCTAATTGTTTTTTGGTAGGTTTCTACACTACTTTCCTTCCATCTTTAGCATTTCTTAATATTATTCAGTTCCTTTGGCTTTGATGCTTCATGATTGAGCATAGCTCTGTTCAAGTAGTGTGATTTTGCTGTGATCTGATAGGGGTGTCAGGTTCTTGTCCAGTTCTGGCATTTAGGTCGCCACAGACTAATACATGTCTGGGTTCCTGTTCTTTAGGCCAAGGCAGATGACCACAGACCTTGTCATTAGTAAATGCATAGAATTTGGGAATTGATTGAGATATTTTGTTGAAAAAACATTATCTTATGTGGGAGTATTTCTCACAGTAGAGGAAAAAGTGCATCTCTGTCTCTACTTCCCCTGTCGTGCAGTGACCACATAGACACTCCTCTCTGTCTCTACCTCCCCTGTCGTGCAGTGACCACATAGACACTCCTCTCTGTCTCTACTTCCCCTGTCGTGCAGTGACCACATAGACACTCCTCTCTGTCTCTACCTCCCCTGTCGTGCAGTGACCACATAGACACTCCTCTCTGTCTCTACCTCCCCTGTCTTGCAGTGACCACATAGACACTCCTCTCTGTCTCTACCTCCCCTGTCGTGCAGTGACCACATAGACACTCCTCTCTGTCTCTACCTCCCCTGTCGTGCAGTGACCACATAGACACTCCTCTCTGTCTCTACCTCCCCTGTCGTGCAGTGACCACATAGACACTCCTCTCTGTCTCTACCTCCCCTGTCGTGCAGTGACCACATAGACGCTCCTCTTTGGGTAGCCGTGTCTTTATGTGTCTCCCTTTTTCTACGGTCTGGGTCTGTTTTCTTTCTCTATCTCTCTTTCTCTCTCTGTCTCTCTGTCTCTGTCTGTCTCTTTCTCTCAGTATCTTTCTCTGTCTCTCTATGTCTGTCTTACTTTGTCTCTCTCTGTTTCTGTCTCTCTCTGTTTCTCTCTCTGTTTCTCTCTCTGTTTCTCTCTCTGTTTCTCTCTCTCTCTGTCTCTCTCACTGTGTCTCTCTCTCTGTGTCTCTCTCTCTCTCCAGTGACTGTGAAGGAGAAAAGGAACATGCTATTATAACGCACATACAGAGTTCCATAAAAACAATATAAAAGGAAGTGAATTATGAAGTGCTCAACCTATTTTGACAAATGACATATTTTAAATAGCGTTATTGCTGTTCTGATACACTATTACACCATATAGTTCTTTATACTGGTAATAAAATAAGTCCCCAGTTCTTCTGAGAGCATTACAGGCACAGATATTGTTTCAGTGAATAACTACCGCTGCCGCTGTTACTCTAATGTGTCCTCTTCTCCAGTAGGCCTTAAGGGGACATTTTGAACATAAAACCATTTCCTTTGTCTGTTTCTTTGTCCAGTTGCAGTGGTTGGCAGGGGGATATGTTGCCAGACCTCTGCTACTGTGGCTCCAAAATGGTGGGGGCTCAATAGGAAGTGGCTGTGAGGGAAGGAGATCAAACAAAATACTGTATGCCTAACCGAGCAGTACCTTATGTGATTTGCCTGCTTTGTGTATGAGTATTGCTTACTGTATATCGATGATAATGGCCTTGATTTATTTAGTTTATTTAGCACTATATATCAGTACTGTAGTAGTTTAATTGAGCACTTAAATCACCAACCACCCCAAGAAGTCATGTTGATGTACCTGCTAATTCACCTCAAGAACAATTACAAGAGAGAGAAAAATTGCCTGTTGAGTAACTGCAAAGACAAAGTGTTGTTGACTATTGCAAAAGCTATGAGCTCTGGACAAAAGTATTGCTCTATACAGGGAATATGTTATAGCTCTTGTCAAAATTAGTGTACTTTGTAGGAAACTGGTTGTCATTTCAGAATGATGGCGGCGCGAGTATATCGCGAGGCTCGGGGTCTCTCCAGATTCTGCAATATTGCGGTATTTTTCTTGCTCATCTCGGATCTGTTCGTGCAGAACAGTTGTGCCTTAACATTGTACACCCGATGTGAGCTTTTGGATATTGGTAAGCGAATTTCCGACTGTTTTATGGAAACCTTCGACTCCTTCCTGAGATCGCCTGAACACCCAAGGCTATGCACTCTACCTGGCCGGGCGGAAGTGCTCGCAGGCGGCGTCGAGATCGTAAACAAAGGCGGGGGAAGCGCGGAGGACTAAGAGCTAAGTTAAATCTAACACCACACCGGCTCTCTTTACCCAGCATTTTCCTTGCCAATGTACGGTCGCTGGTGAACAAAATGGAGGAGATTCGACTCAGCATAGATAGATAGATAGATAGATAGATAGATAGATAGATAGATAGATAGATAGATAGATAGATAGATAGATAGATAGATAGATAGATAGATAGATAGATAGATAGATAGATAGATAGATAGATAGATAGATAGATAGATAGATAGATAGATAGATAGATAGATAGATAGATAGATAGGTACTTTATTGATCCCCCGGGGGGGAACTTTCATTGTCAAGCAGCTACAACAAAACACAGGGCAGGTGCAAAATGCCACAACGAAAGTACACAAAAGACAGATACACGGTACATGATACATAGAGCGGCAGTATGAAAAAGTATAGAAATACAAGATATCTGCGAAAAAATAAAAGCTATAAAAAAGACATAGCATAGTATGGGTGGTTGGCTGAATATGTACACTATACATTGGTGGATGATGGATGGTTAACTATACTATACAGGTCGATGACAGGAAGAGATACTTTAATAGCTAAATGTGTGTATGATATCATTTGGGGTAATAATAGTAATTCCCTTAAAATACAGTCCTTAGTGCGCAGGGTTTAATTACAGACAACTGCACGTAT
This sequence comes from Thymallus thymallus, assembly GCA_023634145.1. Lineage (NCBI taxonomy): Eukaryota > Metazoa > Chordata > Actinopteri > Salmoniformes > Salmonidae > Thymallus > Thymallus thymallus. The sequence goes on from CM042411.1 coordinate 15,767,975, forward strand.
TGCACATTTGATATACTAAAAGCAATGAGAAAAGGTGCAATTGACAGGATACTAATATGCATTCCTGAGTGAATGCCTACGTAAGTTAGGTCCAAGAATTACTAGCAATATTGCATGTGATATGATATAACAACTGTACATGAGTATGTATATACAGACCTGTATGAATAAATAAATAGGTCCTGAGTGAATGAGTGCTGACGGACCAGAGTTACTCACGGATGGATGCATAATTGTTAAACTAGGTTCTAGCACCCCAACAGTTCCAGATCTATGTTGCCGACGGCACGGCACCCCGGTGAGGCATTATATAGTCTAATAGCCGCCGGCAGGAAGGACCTCCTGTAGCGCTCTCTGGCACACCGTGGTGGGATCAGTCTGTGACTGAAAGTGCTCCTCTGCGTCATAACCATAACGTGCAGAGGGTGGGTGACGTTGTCCATGATGGCCAGCAGTTTGGCCAGGATCCGTCTCCCCGCCACCTCCTCTAGAGTGTCAAGGCTCATCCCCAGGACAGAGCTAGCCTTCCTGATCAGCTTATTTACCCGAGAAGCATCACCGGCTTTGATGTTTGCTCCCCAGCACACCACTGCAAAAACGATGGCACTGGCCACCACAGACTGGTAGAAGGTATGCAGTAGTTTACTGCACACGTTGAAGGACCTGAGCCTCCTCAGAAAGTAGAGTCGGCTCTGGCCCTTTTTGTACAGGGCCCCGGTGTTACCAGCCCATTCCAGCCTGTTGTCCATATGGACTCCCAGGAACTTGTATGACCCAACCATTTCCACATCCATCCCCTGTATAGGGACTGCAGTCAGTTGTGCCTTGGTTCTCCTGAAGTCCACCACCATCTCCTTTGTTTTGCTGATGTTTTGCTGATGTCAGGTAGTCCGTGACCCAGGAGACTAAGGGTGCTTCCACTTTCATCCTCCTCATCTTCTCACCCAGTAGCAGGGGCTGAATGGTATTGAAGGCACTGGAGAAGTCAAAAAACATAACCCTCACAGTGCAACCTGCGTTGTCCAGGTGAGAGTAGGCCCTCTGCAGAAGGTAGATGATTGCATCATCCACCCCGATGTTGCGCTGGTATGCAAACTGCAGGGGGTCCATTGATGAACACACCAGGGGTCTGAGGTGAGCGAGGACTAACCTTTCCAGGGTCTTCATGATGTGGGATGTTAGCGCTACGGGTCTGAAGTCATTCAGGACAGTGGGTTGTGCCTTCTTGGGCACTGGGACGAGGCAGGATGTTTTCCACAGCACAGGGACCCTAGGCTCAGGCTAAGGTTGAAAAGACGCTGGAGTATTCCACACAGTTGGTCAGCACAGACCCTAAGCACCCTTGGGCTGATGCCATCAGCTTGTCCTCCATCTTCTCCTTATACACTCTCTTCCCCTCAGCAATCCGCAACTTCAGCTCCCTCTGGACGCATTTCAATTTGTCCTTGTCCCTCTCCTTGAAGGCCCTCTTCTTCTCATTCAGCAGGGCCTTCAGGTCGCTGGTGACCCAGGGTTTATTGTTTAGGAAACAGCGTACCTTCCTGGTGGGTACAGTGTTGTCTACACAAAAATTAATATAGTCTGTTATGCAGTCAGTGAGTCCATCGATGTCCTCCCCATGAGCCTCACAGAGCACATCCCAGTCTGTTGTTTCAAAGCAGTCCTGTAGGGCCTCATTCGCCTCCGGGGACCATCTCCTAATGGTCCTGGTGGTTGCAGGCTGCTGTTGGACCAAAGGCCTGTAGAGTGGGGTGAGGTGGACAAGGTTGTGATCCGATCTACCGAGGGGAGGGAGTGCAGTGGAGTTGTATGCGTCCTTCACATTAGCATATAACAAGTCCAGAGTTTTATTATTCCTGGTTGGGCACTTCACAAACTGTTTGAACGTGGGCAGCATTGAAGAGAGAGATGCATGGTTAAAATCCCCCGAAATGGCAAAGAAAGCACTGGGATGCGCTGCCTGTAACCTCGCGATAACAGAGTGGATGACGTCACACGCTGTGTTTGCGTCCGCGGAGGGCGGGATGTAAACAATAACAGCAATGGCCGCCGTGAATTCCCTCGGCAGATAGTAGGGTCTCAGGCTAACGGCTAACAGTTCAATGTCCGGGCTACAAAACTTTTCCTTAAGAGTAATATGGTTCGGATGACACCATCTGTTGTTAACTAATAAAGGCAGCCCACCACCCTTACTCTTACCGGAAGAGACGCGATCCCTGTCTGCTCTGATGGTCTGGAAACCGTCGATAGTGACGTTCTCTATGGGGATGTTATCGTTCAGCTAAGTCTCTGTAAAAAGCATTAGGCTCGTTTCCCGATAAATCCTTTGTCCACGAACAAGTCCCTCCAACTCTTCCATCTTGTTATGTAGTGACCTCACATTGCCCATAATAATAGATGGTATAGCCGGCTTGTACTTGAACCTCCTCTGCTTTGCCTTACATTTCAATCCCGCCCTGCGTCCACGGCGTCGCCTTTTCAACTCGTCCGGAATATCAAACTTTTCCCTGTGCTAAATCCAGGAGCTGGGCTCTGTTGTAAACAATAACAGTTGACGACTCCTGTCGACGTTCAGCTGCGATAAAATCCATAAAATCCATAATCCCGAACTGTTATAGTTCAACTGTAGCAAAATAAAGAATTAAACTAAAGAAAAGAGACGGAAAAAAACGAACTAAAACAACAATTTATACACGAACAACGGGAGCTGCTTAACAGGCGACCACTCAGGGCGGTGCCAAACACTACTACTAGCATCACATACAGCAAGAGACTTTTGAACTGTAATGTCCTAATTTTCACGGAAACATGGTTAAACAGTGGAATACCGGACAACGCTATTGAGCTAGCGGGACGCCATACATTCCGGGCGGATAGAACATTAGATGGCTCCGGTAAGACCAGAGTTGGTGGATTGTGCATTTACATTAACAAAGCTTGGTGCACAAACTCTGCTATTGTTGGGAGACATTGTTCAGCTAACCTTGAGTTTCTCATGGTCAAATGTAGACCGTGTTATCTACTGCGGGAGTTCACTTCCACCATTATAACTGCAGCCTATATTCCCCCGGATGCTGATGCCAAGCTTGCTATGAAAGAACTTCACGCGGTCATCAGTAAACAACAGACTGTTCACCCGGAAGCTGCGTTTATTGTTGCGGGTGATTTTAATCATTCAAACTTAAAGTCAGTGCTACCGAAATTTCACCAGCATGTTTCCTGTCACACCAGAGGAAACAAAACCTTAGACCATGTTTACACAAATATGGCTGGAGCTTACGTTGCGACACCCCTCCCCCACCTGGGACAGTCAGATCACCTTTCTTTGTTCCTCACCCCCAAATATGCACCTCTCATCAATCGTGTGAAGCCATCAGTGAAGACCATCAAGGTGTGGCCTGCGGGGGCAGATTTCACACTCCAGGAAAGGTTTTTACACACAGACTGGAGTATGTTTGCTTCTCAAGCCACCAGTGGCTCTCACACGGACATTGACTGCTACACCTCCTCTGTACTGGATTATATCAATACCACCATTGACAGTGTTACAACCCAGAAGCAGATCACCACATACCCAAATCAGAAGCCATGGATGAACAGGGAAGTGCGACTCCTGTTGAAGACACGCAATACTGCCTTCAGATCAGGAGATGCACAAGCCTATAGTACATCCAGAGCAAATCTGAAGAGGGGCATCAAAGAGGCCAAGCACTGCTACAAGCTAAAGATAGAGGGACACTTTTCCAACTCTGAACCTCGACGCATGTGGCAGGGCATTCAGGCCATCAGTGACTATAAACCCACTCACTCCACCCCCGCAGCCATTGATGTCAACTTCCTGAACGAGCTAAATGACTTTTATGCTCGCTTTGAAAGAGACAACAGAGAAACTGCCACCAAGCTCAAACCCTCAGCTGACCACCCATGCACTGAGCCGGATCAGCGTGCACAAGGCTGCTGGACCAGACAACATCCCTGGATGCGTACTCAGGGCATGTGCGGAGCAGCTCGCTGGGGTTTTTACAGACATTTTCAACCTGTCTCTTGCCCAAGCAGCTGTACCAACATGCTTTAAATGCACTTCCATTGTGCCAGTGCCAAAACACTCCAGCCCGATGTGCCTTAACGACTACCGCCCTGTAGCACTCACACCCATCGTTATGAAGTGCTTTGAGCGGCTGGTCCTGGGACACCTAAAAGACTCTCTACCATCCACATTGGACTCACACCAGTTTGCCTACCGTAGTAATAGAAGCACAGAGGATGCAGTTTCCATGGCACTGCACTCTGTGCTCACACATCTGGACAATAAGAACACTTATGCACGCATGCTGTTTGTTGACTTCAGCTCAGCATTCAACACTGTCATCCCAACTAAGTTAATAGCCAAACTTGGAGACCTGGGCATCAACACCTCCATGTGCAACTGGATTTTGGACTTCTTGACTAACAGACCCCAGAATGTACGATCAGGCTCCACCTGCTCCACGTTCATCACACTTAACACTGGTGTACCACAGGGCTGTGTGCTAAGCCCGCTTCTCTACTCCCTCTTCACCTCCGACTGCAAGCCTGTGTATAGATCTAATTCCATCGTCAAGTTTGCGGACGACACTACGGTGATTGGTCTCATCAGCAACAACGATGAGACTGCCTATAGGGAGGAGATCAAGCACCTGGCCACATGGTGCACTGAAAATAACCAACTCCTCAACACCACCAAAACTAAGGAGCTCATCGTGGACTTCAGGAAAGAGTCAAGAGGCACACACGACACCATCCACATCAATGGAATGGTTGTTGAGCATGTCTCCAGTTTCAAGTTCCTGGGGATCCACATCTCGGCGGACATGTCTTGGACAATCAATACCTCCTGCCTGGTCAAGAAGGCTCACAAGCGCCTTTTCTTCCTGAGGACACTGAGGAAGAATCAGCTCTCCTCGACTATCCTGGTGAACTTCTATCGCTGCGCAATAGAAAGCATCCTGACCAACTGTGTTACAGTATGGTATGGGAGCTGCTCTGTTGCAGAGCGCAAGGCACTGCAGCGGGTGGTGAAAACCGCCCAGCGCATCACTGGGACTCCACTACCTGCCATCGAGCACATCCAGAGGAAACGCTGTCTGCATCGAGCTCGCAGCATCCTTAAGGACTCCTCTCACCCAGCCCACAGACTGTTTTCTCTCCTGCCCTCCGGCAGGCATTTCAGGTGCCTCCGGACCAGGACCAGCAGACTAAAGAACAGTTTTTTTCCCCAGAGCTTTATTGAACTCTAACCCTCGTTGATCCCACTCCCCTCATATACTGCTAGACTCTCCTCTCCCTCCTCACAGCTGCCTTAATTTTGTTATTTGCAATACTGGGATGTTCATTTGCACTGCCGACTGTTTATTACAGTAACAACTGTCTACATATGCATCTTGCACTACCTTACCTTAACTGCAATATGCTCAATTGCACTGCCGACTGTTTATTTTACCGACTGTTTATATATGCATTTTTTTAATACCGTATTTTAACTGTAATATGCAATCACTTTCCACTGCACTTTTACTCGGATAGCTTCTGTCCACACTTTATTTGCACTACTTTAAATCCATTGTTATACTGCTCATCTTAGCCTAACTTATCATTGTATATATCTATCTGTAAAATTCTGTTTATAGTAATAGCCATCTGTATATTATATTCACTGTTTATAGTAATAGCCATCTGTATATTATATTCAGTACATATCTATCTGTAAATTCTGTTTATAGTAATAGCCATCTGTATATTATATTCAGTACATATCTATCTGTAAATTCTGTTCATAGTAATAGTCATCTGTATATATATTAATACATATCCATGTCCTGCACTTATGAACCATTGTATATCCTGCACTTGCTGCTATTGCACTTCTGGTTATACCTAAACTGGATTTTGTTGCCTTGTACCTGTACTTGTGTAATGACAATAAAGTTGAATCTGGATCTGAATCTGAGATTAATCCATTGACTTTCTCTCTATACAGTGACAAAGGGTGGCTCTGTCATCCCAGTGTTATTGACAGAGAGCCTCCTGTGAGGACTAGCTTCCCCTGCTTTTGCTGACAGCTTGCATTACACACATATTCACACACTGTATATACACACACACCTCAGAAAACCCCTGGCTGCCATTCAACCTGTTGGGTATCCACATCTGCCCATCCATCCGTCCACGCTGTCAGTGTTTGCCTTTTTAGACAAGTATCCTTCAGTGGATATATCATGCGTAGCATCCCTGATATCCAGTAGCGTGCCTTTCAAAGACTATTGTATGTCAGTCATGTCAGCTAATTTATTCTCCAATCTCAACACATGATCTTCTCCATATGCATCCTGACAGACGTCCTGATGCTGCTTTTCTAGAACTGGATCTTGCACGAAGAAACATTAAAATTACGCTATATGGTTCATATTTGCGTATGCATAGAGTGCATGAGTAGCCTACTGTAAATCCCACATATTGTTAGATTACTATCAGTGTAGATATTGAATATGGTTTTACTTTAAATCATATACTGTACGACATGGCTTGTCATATCGAGCCCCAGTCTAGATAGAAAGCAGAGGCAGCAGCAGCACAATACCAGACTGGAAAGAATTGCATCCTGGGAGGACAGTGGACTATTCTATTCTAATACTAGCGTCAGAATATATATCTTATATAAGTATTTTTTCTGACAAACAGGTTGGCCCATTTGTTGTTATCTATCTCTGAATGAGGCAGTGTTATTCTGACTCTGTCTCTGAGCCGTACAGGGCAGACCCACTGGTAAGGAAAGAGAGTGATTGCCCTGCTCTGAACAGTCCTCCTGCTAAAATGTTCATTACATCTCTCTCCTCTAACTACCCAATGTCCTCCAGATTAAATGAATTCTCCTAACAGAGGGACCTCTTATGGAAAAATAATTCAAATATTCTATTTTATCGTTCACGGTCAACTGGTCTACTTAGTGAAAAATATATTGGTGCGCCAAAGTGATTTAGCATATCTCCTTATGTTGACAGGTTTTAATGTCCAGCTGCGGAGTACCTATCTCTAGCCTACATATGTAGAGGAAGGTCTGTCATGTTTATGGTATGTTCAGCAGTGTGACTAAGGCCGTAAGGGAGTAAAGGAGGCAGGGAGGTTGGTTGTTTAGGGCTCTGGTCTGCTGGAGGCGTGAAGGGAATTATAACTGTGCAGCTTCCTCACAAACAAGAGCCAGTTCACATACATTATTTTGTATAGATAGATAGATAGATAGATAGATAGATAGATAGATAGATAGATAGATAGATAGATAGATAGATAGATAGATAGATAGATAGATAGATAGATAGATAGATAGATAGATAGATAGATAGATAGATAGATAGATAGATAGATACTGGCAGTATTGTTGCTTTCTAGCTTTTTGCATAGTGTTTGTATGACTTTCCAGTAGTTTGTCTTGGGTCTTCTCATCCCAGGAGATTATTTGAAAGAAAATTATTCATTCAAATTCAAGCAAACAATTTTATTGATATAGATACGCAGACAATCACTCCTCTCTAGATCTATGGGTTGTCCATGGAATACAATTCAATTGAAAACATAAATAGCTTTGTTTTTTATTATAAAAGAGAATCTGGTCATATTGATACAGTAGGAAAGTAAAGGGAATACCTCAGTCAGTAATCACTCTTCTAGATCCACAGGCTGTCCATGTGCTGCCGTGTAGAACCATTTAAACAGATCCACACACAGATTTATGGACAGGAAACATGTGCCATACAGATGTCAAGTCAACATTATAGGGGGAAAAAGAGGTGCCCCGATGCAGGAGACTTGGCGAGGTGCATTCCTACCCGAGTATGACATTTCACGTAATTGTGCCCCCAAACTTTTTTCCTAACCAGCATGTTTTCAGAGCAGTCAACCATAACAAATCCTCTGTCCGTTTTAACCCCATCCACTCCTGGCATGAGATGGAGATTTTATATACGTACACAGCTTTCTGAACGAATCGCCCGGCTGTCTCTCTTTCTCTCCAAGTAGTAAACTTAAGAATGACAGCGTGGCTTGTAAAGTTTTTGGTTTTTCCAGCAGGCTTTTTTGTTTTTCCAGCAGGCTGATTTAAAAGGCATAACACAAAACGAATAGACTGTTGTTTTGTAGGACAATGTTAATGAAGAAATTGCTGCTTGTGTTTTTGCAATTTGAGGCAAAGCTTTAGTTTAGTTTACAATAAACTAATGAGACTATTCTACAGTGTTGGCTAGTAGCAGTAGTAAACTGGAAAATGTAAACATGGCTTGTAAAGTTGTTTTTCATATGGAAGCTTTGATATTATAATTTTTTTCAGCAGCCATTTATAAACCAGTGAGCATTCAGATGTACAGAACATTGTGTGATAGTCTAGTCTAGAGAACAGAACATAGTTCATGTTACCTTGAGGATCCCTCAGATATTGGCAGGTAGCAGGTTCACTTGCCTTTCCACGGAAGACAGACAACAGATATAAAAAGCAACACTTAAATGGGCAGATACCCTGGCCTACCCTTCAACTGTCAGGAGGATGAAAGGAAAACAGTAAGGATCACACAGAGAGAACAGACGATACCTGAAATACCAGAACCTCTTGATGTTTGCTGTGGTGGCTTTTATGTTAGACTTAAGGGTAATGTTGACAGTGCTATTCAAATACTGTTAAAATTTCCTCATAAACACAGCATCGAAAGTGCCCATTTTTAACTCATGGTTCTATTTGATATTTTATGCACATATAATAATAATAATAATAATAATAATAATAATAATAACAATAATAATAACAATAATAATAGGCATTCACAGGTGCATAGCTAAAAATCACTAGTTGTCCTTCAGTCATGTGTCAATCACTCCAATCATGTTTGATCAAATCGGAAGACATCAGACAGGTCAAACAGAACACCTGCAATCAGCTGGACCGCAGTGTTCCATCAGGACCTAACCCCCTGGAGCAATGCATCCTGGGATTGAACAGAACGATACCTGCCCTGTCTGTGCAGTGTGACTGGTATGATGATTGAAGCGAAGCGGTCTCTTATAATCGCTTCAAATCAGATTTAGCCCTACGATTCATGGCCTATTATAACTCAGACATACTGTAATATGTTTTTATGAGATTTTGCCCGTAATCTTGTTCGCTTTCTGATTGCTTGCTGCACATCTGTCATTCCATCCCTGGTCCGTTCCATTTCATTTGAGAGTGAAGGTGATTGTCATGTCTTTAAGGAGAGGATTATATCCAGATAGCACGCCGCTGCCCCGCCCTGTCACTTGCACACATACAGTACACACTCCCAATGCCATGAGGAATATGAAAACCAGACTTTCAAGAAAATTAAACGAACAAAACAAATAAACTAACAAACAAAAAAGGCTTAGAATATGGTCCTCTTTTATTAGCAAAACTTGAGTTTACTGAATTCATTTATGTTCTGTTTGTATGTGTAAGCTTTGTTGTTTTTTAGCACGGACTGTATTATTTACTTTGTGCTGACATTGTTGCATGTGGGACATATTTAGGGGACGGACGGGTTGCCAGGCAACAGTCCAATGAGAGTGTGTTGAGGAGAATATTTCAGTTCATGAAGCATGGGACCAACACTTTACATGCTGCGTTTATAATTTTGTTCAGTAGAGATGAGCTAGTTATTAGATTGAAAAGTTATAAGTGGACTCCAATGGTCGCGGGTGTTCTCCTTAACACTCTCTGGTGGACTGTTGCCTAGAAACCCTTCCATCCCCCAAATATGACCCACATGCAACAATGTCAGCACACAGTAAATAATACAGCAAAGAATCCGGGGGTTACATATTTTATGTGGCGTGCTATTATTGTTGGCTAATTCATTTTTCATAAAAAGATGTATGTTGTGTTTCAATGCAGTTTGGCCTTGCAGATCACCCTTATCTCATTTTTAATTCAGCTAATTAGTGAAGCTGAGTCTGAAACCGTGGAAGACGCTGCAGCTCGATGTTCTTTCTCTTGCATTGTTTTTGAGTCTTTTATAGTTCCCACACATTTTGTTCAGAAAGAAAACAACCACTGCAAAAATGAATTGAATTCTGACATAAAGAGCCTTTCTCCCCCGTCCTCTTCCTCAGTGTTGATCCTCTGCTCTGAGCATATCAGAAAGGTTATCCCCTGGAGTGATGCGGCAGGGTCACTACCCTTCTACCCCGCCGTTCTGGCAGATCTCATCCACACCACGTCTGTCTCACGCTTCACATCTCTTTCATTCATTCTTTCATTTCAAAACTTTTTCTCCTTATACCAATTCGGTGGCGGCCACTTCTGGCTCTTGTTTTGGCAGTAGAAATCAATAGCCATTACAGGGTAGAGAGACTGTGCTATCCCTCTCAGGTCTGGCACTGCGCCTAACGGCATGCCCTTCTTGACGGCTGTCATCTCACTAAATTGCTTTGCTAATCTCATCCACTACTCTGACTGACTGGAACTGGGTCAGCAAAGACTTGTTGGAGCAGGCCTGGATATAATGCTGTCCCTGTACTCTCTCTCTAGTTATTTTACTATGGGACCCTATTTGTTACTTTGGGCCGTAGGCCTACTTAATTTGCTTGGCTTTACTCAGTTAAACAAGTTTTACGATGAGAAAGAATAATTCCCCCAAAAATATTACAATGGTGTTAGGCCTACATCAGAAAATGTTTTGATTCAATAGAGCACATACAGTGGGGAGAACAAGTATTTGATACACTGCCGATTTTGCAGGTTTTCCCACTTACAAAGCATGTAGAAGTCTGTAATTTTTATCATAGGTACTCTTCAACTGTGAGTGACTGAATCTAAAACAAAAATCCAGAAAATCACATTGTATGATTTTTAAGTAATTAATTTGCATTTTATTGCATACTTTTATTGCATACCATTAAAGTGGTCAAATAAAATGCAGGTGCGTCTCTCATCTTTAGGCTGTAATTGGACAAATACTGAGCCTAAGACAGAACCTAATGTTGTTTTGTGGAAACAAAGTAAAGGGTGCAGTTCCAGCCTGTTGTTCCTGTCCTCCTATGTGCTGTTAAATGGTTGTTTGGAAAATCCTGTTGACAACAAAGTTACAACCTGCCATCTTAGATTATAAGAGTTGCCAAGAAATGAGAGCTCCACCATAAAACTGTACATACAGTATATCTGTTTTTCTGAATCCCAAGTCCTTAGAGCTGCAGTTTTCCCTGTTGTTTTTGTTCTCAGTGTTGGCTACAGGCGGCCATTTTAAACAAACTAGTCTTAGTGTAGACAAGGGGTTAGTCGCTTTCTGGAAAAATAAGAAAATACCTCTGCAGTTAATTATTTTTTTTATTTTTTTGATGTTGTTAATAAACTACTAGACCATCTTAACAATGTGCAGGTATTTATCCTGTTCTACCATGGTATTTCTATACCCCAAACCTGTGAAGGTTTGTTGGATGTGTGTACACTGTCTTCATTCTGAAGGAACATTCCTTAATAGTTACAGACACTTGAAACAACCCAGCCCAAGCGTAGACGAGGGACAAGAGGCTAGTTGTCCTGTCGAAGGCAGTGGTGGCAGGGCTTGGGCCAGGAACCGTCAAGGCTTCATTCTTTCCCCTGCTCCTTGTTTAATGGACTGTGCAGAGGGCCAAGGTGTACTTGCTTCTGCCCTGGCCCTGGTTGTAGAGTCAAAATGGCCTCTGTCCTTCCGTCCCGCGATAGGCATAGTGGAACAATGAGGCCAAGGTGGAGCAGCTGGACAAGCCATTAAAGTAAAGAGGCTTTCTGCAGGTTACTGCTGTTCCAGACTCTCTGCCTTCCTGCCCTCCACATGCACTTCCTCTCCCTACCCACAAAAGAAAGACTTTCCTTTCATGGTAAAAAAATGACACAAGCCCCGTCTCACCGCCAACATAGTTCGCCCCCTCACCCCCCAAGGTGTGTTATGATGGAGTACCGGATTCAGATGTAAAAGCTCACATCATACAGCCCTAATGGATACCCAGATGTAGGCCTAATATTAGTTTTCACACCTCCACGCCTGTTGCCTGTAGGAGCGTTAGCAACCTAATGCTTGATTCACACGATAAGGCTGACCCAAACCGTATTTTGCTGGTTCTGATATTTTCATTGCCAGCCCAGTACAGCTCTGCTTGGCTTGGTTTGGCCCTCATCCCATTTAGCTTTATTCCAGCCTTCCCTAAGAGAACAGGGCAGAGGATTTCACCCATTTCCCCCACCAGCTCTCTGGTGAACCCTAATCTTTTGCCTTTGCTGTATCTCGCAGATTCCAAAGACAATCTGAGCAAAGCTCCTTTTGATGGTGGAAAGTGAGAGCCCAGCTGTTGCCCCGACAACGTGTTTGTTTTGGCGGATTCTGGGATTCTGGGGGCTGAACTGAAGCAAAGCGTTGTGGGTAGCGCAGCCGCCGGGCTGCGTTGTTTTGGAACTCTTTGTCATGAGAACTCATCCCAGACACTTACTGTACATCTTTGTGAAAAAAACTCACTATTCTGTCTGTCACTTATTTTTGTAATTTGCAGTTCCCCAAAAAATAGAGGAATTTCTCTGAGAATTTAGCCTATCCTCAAACCCGTTATCCTCAAACCATTTTCTCTCACTCTGATTTTTATTGTTTTGCTGAACTGCTGATTACATCCAAAAGACTTCAAGAGAACAATTTAAGAAATCTTCCTTTAGCGTCCCTGTCTCGCTCCACACACACACATCTACATCCTCTCGCTCGCTCGCTGATTAGCCACGGCGTGTCTGGTGGCTGAATTCTCTCCAGTCACTTTAACGTCGGTCAGAGCACCATCTGCGCCGCTCTCTCACACTGTTTGCCTTGCTCTCCAGATCCTATTCAGACGTGAATGCCAAAGCAATCAGATGGGGAGGCATTGACATGTACACCCGGAGGTCACATTTGCGAGTCAAATTCCCCCCTCCGCTATTCTGGCTTGCTGGTAAACAGATTTTGAAGATAAATTTGTTGAGTGGTTCCTTTTCACCTCGCGACAAGGCCCATGGTCTCGCTCCTGTTTGGGGAGGGAGGAAGAGAGGAGATGTATTGGACGGCGACTGAGATGATGATAAGTCTTCAATTAGGATAATCTTTTCACCGCCTTCTGAAATGGCTTCATTTATATTCATGTGTGCATTTGGCCTGTCGGTATTTTATATTCATGTGTGTACAGCTGTATGCCATTGTTGGTGTATGCCCTCTTCTGACAATGGCCATTTTGAGTCAATCAGTTAGACAGTGGGCTGGACAGTGGTGGTTGGTTCTACTTAGAAACTGGAAGGGAAAAAATGAGAGGCACAGCATTCCGAGGAAAGGCAACGAGGCGCAGCATCTGAGATTTGTACCTCCTTTGAGGCAATTTTGAACATTCCCCCTGGATTTTATCAAACTAGCTTTCCCACTGTGTTAGCCTTGCAAATCTTTGATGTGAGGCGCAATGAAATTGTTCAAATCAATCTTTAATCATTCTGTGATGTTGGCCTGCGGGGAGGAACAGAACAGCTCAAACAAAGCAGTCCAAAATACATAACGGTATAAAAACATCAGCACTTTACTTTTCTCTCAGCTCTTTATTGTTATGAAATAATAAGTTCAGAGGTTGTTAAGCAGCCGGCAAAGCTTTGTGAGGTGTAATCCTCCTAGAATTATGATAATATTCATGGAATTGTGTTAGAGTCCTAAATGGTACCCTATTCCTTATATAGTGCAGTGCACTACTTTTGGACACAGTTGTGCACTAGGCCTATATGTAATAGGGTGCCATTACAGTTTCAGCCAATATGAAACCTAGCTGAGGTGAGATGGTATTTTACCAGATAATAATGGACACATTGGAGAGATTTCATTGAGATCAAAACTAGCTGAGCGTTTAAAGGCTGTTCACGGTGGACTAGGTCAGAGTCCAAAGCAAATGGATTCTACAGAATGTCTTCTGTACTAATCACGTTAATTACAGTGATGACATGTCTTTCCTGGACTATTGGACTGTTATAAAACTTCAAATGGATTAAAATAGATAGATAGATAGATAGATAGATAGATAGATAGATAGATAGATAGATAGATAGATAGATAGATAGATAGATAGATAGATAGATAGATAGATAGATAGATAGATAGATAGATAGATACTTTATTGATCCCGAGGGGAAATTTCTTTGTCAAGCAGCTACGAAAAAACACAGGGCAGGTGCAAAATGCCAGAACGAACATACACAAAAGACAGATACACGATACATGATACATAAAAACTGACGAAAAACATACTAAAACAACAATTAATGCACAAACAAAATTAAGGAACCGAGACCATTTTAAAATATTTGAGGTGGCTTTATTGGAAATACTGACAGAATTGTATGATTTCCCATTCTATCCATACACAATCCTCACACCCTTTTACCTTTAGTGCCTTTTTAGCTATGAATATAGACCGGTTGACTCCCTGAAACCCCTACTGAACAGTTGTCGTGGAGAAACTCTATTTGGGTCAACAAATTGTTGAAAGCATGAATCCAGTCAATCAACTAGAATATGGGGCATGTAGGGATCTGTAGCCACCAGTCCATAAAAGTATTCTAAAACAGTTTTTATCATATTATACAGCAGCTGATAAAACTAACATTTGTTAGATTTTTTAAATCTGTTTTATTTCCTGATAGTTGCTGGTTTAAAATACTGTCTACACAGGGCATTCTAATCAGCAGGTTTTGCTTGGGTGAAGTTTTGGCTTGCCTGGTGACATCACCAGGTCGTATACGTTTTAATAGACCTATATCAAGCCTCTCTGTCAATAACAAATAGGTTTCAGTTTTTCCTTCCCCACTCAGACCACTCCCAGACAGTCCTAGCTAAATTATGCTTGAGAATGTTTTTTGGCGTATTTTTGTTTATTTTTGACGATTTTATTATAGTAATGTACTAAATTGTTACCCAGACATTATTTTCTATTGAGATAAAAACAGCTGCATTGGGCCTTGAATACCCTCAGAGTTAATTTAAATCAACCTAAAGTAGTAGCACTAAAGTTTCAGACGGTTTAACTCCTCAACTTTGAAGTCAAGTTTGATAGCAGGTCTTAAACTATGTTTTATGATTGCTCTAATTGGAGTGACCAGTGATTAGCCTTGTTTTATGACTCAGTGTTCACTCAGTAGTCCATTTTATGGTTCCCTCTGAGCTGAGGACAGTCATGATGAGTCATCTGTACAAGGATAAGACATGAAACAGCGTTGGAAGGACATGACGAGAGGCTTCAGCTCCATCCATCCTTCATTACTTAAGTCCTCCAGTCCTCCTCACCATAACCTGATTCCCCCTCTCTCATCCGCAGACAAAACAAGCTCTATATTAAGTTACTTTTCAAAGTCTCTGTGGCATCCTTTATAAAGATGGCCAGAGTATTAGAAGGATTAAATTTCTGCCTTTGGACAAGGAGGTCTGTAGCTTCCCATTTTAGTCATAAGTCAGCATGCAAGGACCTAATCGACTTAGTTTTTGGTTTGTAAAGGCTTTTGTAAGGACTGTGAAATACAATTGGACCAAGTCTAATGTGCAGTAGTATACCCAAATGCAATACTTCAACAAGTATATCAGCTTTATTTGTTATTAGACATCAATTATAGTCTCTCTGTGAAGATATGATTCACTAAGCAATGTAGTGTTTATTACTGCTGTGTCCAGTCAGTCCCTGATATGATTAAGTCAAGACGGGTGTATGAATCAGAGGCGATGGTCAGTTTTAATGTAGTACTCCATTGCTGCTTTTCGACTGTAACACCAATGTTACACTAGTGTATATGTAATACTAGGGAAATTGTGTTTCCATATCTAGAGCTGACAGTGAGAATTTGTGAATAGCAGAATCAACAACTTCTGCATTATCAAAACATTTACCATTGTTATTTAAATGCTAGCTGAAAAGTACCAGTGTTCTGGCTTTGGCTTCAAGTGAGAGCAGGTCCACCGGCGCCATGGCCCAGTGAGACACAGGTGCCGGCCCATGTAGATGGAAACAGAAAAGACTGGGGTACACTGGGGTAAATCTTGAATGGAAATGTGTGTGTGTGTGTGTGTGTGTGTGTGTGTGTGTGTGTGTGTGTGTGTGTGTGTGTGTGTGTGTACGCGTCTTGTGCACTGTTGCAGTGATAAGCCGATGGTTTGATATAGGGCTTGCTACAGGGGGATATGGGGAGGAGAAAGGGGAGTACATTCTAGTTACCACCTAGAGAACGACCAAATTGGGTTTTTAAGGGCCGATACCGATGTTTAGGAGTCATGGAGGCCGATGTCGGATATTTTATGCTGATAATAAATATAAATATAGGTGCTAGCAGCCATGCCAGGGTTCAAGCGTTGGCCCCACATCACCACCATCAGGACAAATTGAGCACAGTGCCCTTGGATGAGCTACTTCTGTACTGTTACTAGGGCTATGGCGGTCATGAAATTGTGTCAGCCAGTAACTGTCATGCAAGTAACTGCTGGTCTCACGGTAATTTATCATTTTTAATTAACATAAACATGTTTAGCATTTCCGGGCTTCGGTGCGTAGCCTACAAGCCACTCATGTGGACCTTTTGGAACCGCTACATAAAAAATAAAAAATGTCATATAGCCTACACAATCACAATAAAACCATTATTTATGTATTTTTATAATTATTATGGATCAGCAGCTACACTTCCGGGGGTCCGGCAAAATAAAGGCAGTTATACAATTTTAAAAACATTACAATACATTCGTAGCAGATTTCACAACACACTGTGTGTACCCTCAGGCCTCTACTCCACTACCACCTATCTCCAACACATAATCCATGTGTGTGTACCCAGACATTATTTATGTTATTTTTGTTTGTGTATGCATGTGTCTATGCCTATGTTTGTGTGGCTTCACAGTCCCCGCTGTTCCATAAGGTGTATTTTATCTGTTTTTTAAATCCGATTCTACTGCTTGCATCAGTTAGCTGATGTGGAATAGAGTTCCATGTAGTCATGGCTTTATGTAGTACTGTGCACCTCCCATAGTCTATTCTGGACTTGGGGACTGTGAAGAGACCTCTGGTGGCATGTCTTGTGGGGTATGCATGGGTGTCTGAGCTGTGTGCTAGTCGTTTAAACAGACAGCTCAGTGCTTTTAACATGTCAATACCTCTCACAAATACAAGTAGTGATAAAGTCAATCTCTCCTCCACTTTGAGCCAGGAGAGATTGACATGCATATTATTAATGTTTGCTCTCTGTGTACATCCAAGGGCCAGCCGTGCTGCCCTGTTCTGAGCCAATTGTAATTTTCATAAGTCCCTCTTTGTGGCACCTGACCACACGACTGAACAGTAGTCCAGGTGCGTCAAAACTAGAGCCTGTAGGACCTGCCTTGTTGATAGTGCTGTTAAGAAGTTAGAGCAGTGCTTTATTAGAGACAGACTTCTCCCCATCTTAGCTACTGTTGTATCAATATGTTTTGACCATGACAGTTTACAATCCAGGGTTACTCCAAGCAGTTTAGTCACCTCCCAAATACAATGCTTTTAGTTTTTTGAAATATTTAGGACTAACTTATTCCTTGCCACTCATTCTGAAACTAACTGCAGCTCTTTGTTCAGTATTGCAGTCATTTCAGTTGCTGTAATAGCTGACGTGTATAGTGTTGAGTCAATCGCATACATAGACACACTGGCATGTCGTTAGTAAAGATTGAAAAAGGTAAGGGGCCTAGACAGCTGCCCTGGTTAATAACTGATTCTACCTAGATTATGTTGAAGAGGCTTCCATTAAAGAACACCCTTTGTGTTCTGCTAGACAGGTAACTCTTTATCCACATTATAGCAGGGGGTGTAAAGCCATAAAACATACGTTTTTCCAGCAGCAGACTATGATCGACAATGTCAAAAACAACAGTGAAGTCTAACAAAACAGCCCCCACAGTCTTTTTGACATCAGTCATTTGTGTAAATTCTGTGCTTGTTAAATTTCAGATTGGGGTTGGGTAATCTGTGGTGAAGTGCAACTTGTACCTCAAGTGTGTGTGTGTGCATGTGCGAATGTGTGTGCGAGAGGAAAGCTAGGGGTCAGCCTATGTGGGCCAAACCCAATTTCCCCTAAAGATTGAGGCTGGCTGATGTAGGTCTTGGGGGCTAACTTGCTCTGGGCAACGAGTTGAACTCTTCTCTGGTTCTCTGCCTTTAGAATTGCATCAGTCTTTTAATTATTTCATGAACCAAACTTTTAATGAAGGAACAAAGAGATTGAGATTGCAACAGAAGAAAATCTTTCCTTGTACTCTGGTACTTGGGCTCCACTGTGCTAGAGGGTATTCCATATTTCAGGGGTTGGGGGACTTTGACTGATGGAGCCATGATGACCCACACAGACAAATACAGCACCTAATTATAGTGGTGGCGATATACCTAATATATACAGTATAAATAATACATTTCATTACTGCCAGTAATCACAAACTGATCAATGTCAATTGATCAATGTCAGTTCTTATTAACAGTTGACCTCTTGAACAATCAGGTTATTATTATTAAAGAAAATGACAAATTCTCAATGATATATATATATATATATATATACAGTGGGGAGAACAAGTATTTGATACACTGACGAATTTGCAGGTTTTCCCACTTACAAAGCATGTAGAAGTCTGTAATTTTTATCATAGGTACACTTCAACTGTGAGAGATGGCATCTAAAACAAAAATCCAGAAAATCACATTGTATGATTTTTAAGTAATTAATTTGCATTTTATTGCATGACATAAGTATTTGATCACCTACCAACCAGTAAGAATTCCGGCTCTCACAGACCTGTTAGTTTTTCTTTAAGAAGCCCTCCTGTTCTCCACTAATAACCTGTATTAACTGCACCTGTTTGAACTCGTTACCTGTATAAAAGACACCTGTCCACAAACAGACTCCAACCTCTCCACAATGGCCAAGACCAGAGAGCTGTGTAAGGACATCAGGGATAAAATTGTAGACCTGCACAAGGCTGGGATGGGAGACAGGACAATAGGCAAGCAGCTTGGTGAGAAGGCAACAACTGTTGGCGCAATTATTAGAAAATGGAAGAAGTTCAAGATGACGGTCAATCTCCCTCGGTGTTGGGCACCATGCAAGATCTCACCTCGTGGGGCATCAATGATCATGAGGAAGGTGAGGGATCAGCCCAGAACTACACGGCAGGACCTGGTCAATGACCTGAAGAGAGCTGGGACCACAGTCTCAAAGAAAACCATTAGTAACACACTACGCCGTCATGGATTAAAATCCTGCAACGCACGCAAGGTCCCCCTGCTCAAGCCAGCGCATTTCCAGGCCCATCTGAAGTTTGCCAATGACCATCTGGATGATCCAGAGGAGGAATGGGAGAAGGTCATGTGGTCTGATGAGACAAAAATAGAGCTTTTTGGTCTAAACTCCACTCGCTGTGTTTGGAGGAAGAAGAAGGATGAGTACAACCCCAAGAACACCATCCCAACCATGAAGCATGGAAGTGGAAACATCATTCTTTGGGGATGCTTTTCTGCAAAGGGGACAGGACGACTGCACCGTATTGAGGGGAGGATGGATGGGGCCATGTATCGCGAGATCTTGGCCAACAACCTCCTTCCCTCAGTAAGAGCATTGAAGATGGGTCGTGGCTGGGTCTTCCAGCATGACAACGACCCGAAACACACAGCCAGGGCAACTAAGGAGTGGCTCCGTAAGAAGCATCTCAAGGTCCTGGAGTGGCCTAGCCAGTCTCCAGACCTGAACCCAATAGAAAATCTTTGGAGGGAGCTGAAAGTCCGTATTGCCCAGCGACAGCCCCGAAAACTGAAGGTCTGTATGGAGGAGTGGGCCAAAATCCCTGCTGCAGTGTGTGCAAACCTGGTCAAGAACTACAGGAAACGTATGATCTCTGTAATTGCAATCAAAGGTTTCTGTACCAAATATTAAGTTCTGCTTTTCTGATGTATCAAATACTTATGTCATGCAATAAAATGCAAATTAATTACTTAAAAATCATACAATGTGATTTTCTGGATTTTTGTTTTAGATTCCGTCACTCACAGTTGAAGAGCACCTATGATAAAAATTACAGACTTCTACATGCTTTTTAAGTGGGAAAACCTGCAAAATCGGCAGTGTATCAAATACTTGTTCTCCCCACTGTATATATATATAGATTAATCAAATACCTCTCACGTAGATGATGAATGTATATGATCAGTGTGTATACAGCCTGTGTGTGGGTGGGTTGAGTGTTTTGAAGCAGTAATCCTGTCAGGGGAAAGTGTAGTAAAATGTGTCTGTCTGTGTGGGCTACTCTCTGTGTTTCAGATGAACTGTCTGAGATTAATAAGGCCCCAGACTCTCAGACCATGCCTGGCCCACACACATACATACAGTACATACACATGCTCGCACACACACGCATGCACATACACACAAACACATACGTGCGCACACACACCTTTCTTACCTTGAAAAGGTCAAACACGGCCACCTAGTATTTTAACTTCATATAATTTACCTTGTCTAACGTTTCGGGCCGTGTCTTATGTCAAACACTCTAATGATCTAAGATCTCACTCTCTCTCTCTCTCTCTCTGCCTGTATTTGTCTTTGATTAGCTCAGAGATATTTCGTATGTAGTGACATGAATGGCTCAGCCGTCCTTGGCTGACAGACAATAGATGTAATGTCTTTGAGACTGTCTGTCCTGCACATCGTTTGATGGTGAATCATTATTACCGAGATATGTTTGGGGTCCTTTGTTTGTACTGGTAGGTCTTCTTTGGAGACAAGTAATGTCAAGTCTTCATACTTGACTTGACTGTGTACTGAGCCTGAAGAGAGTCATACAATGCATTGTGATAAGGAAAGCTAATATTATCAGTGTTAAGTAGTAGCACAATAGTGGTCATAGTACTGTTATTATAATGTTGCATTCTAATCATGCACAAATGTCACGTTCCACAACAAACAACACATAGGCTTGTGCCTTACAGCAGTGGCGCCAGTTGAGCTAAACCTAGGGTATGGCAAGTGGGCTCATTTTCTGTATTTCTATACAATTTTAAAATACTATCTGGAGAACAGCAAAAACAAACAAAAATGATCCCAGACATTAATTATCACCGCAATATTAGGTTTAAAGGTCTGTGGAACAGCGTGTACAATGTCAACCACCACTCAACGTCATCATAAATTGACTCATTTATTTATGGAACGGCGCAAGAGCAAACAATTCCTACACATGCATTGAAATAAAAGGCATAGCCTACATCAAAGGACTTAGGCTCTGAGAATATTGACACTTTGTATCATCAAGGCAGATCTGAGAATATTGATATTGCAACATAGTAGCCAATGAATGGGCGGCTCACCCAAATTTTTCTCCGGGGCCAGCTTGTCTCTGTCTGATATTATTGTGTTGCCCACGCAGCAGTTGCACTATCTGGGTGCTCATTATACAGTGCATTTGGAAAGTATTCAGACCCCTTGAGTTTTTCCATATTTTGTTACTTTACAGCTTTATTCTAAAATTGATCAAATAAAATAAAAACCTCAACAATCTACACACAATACCCCATAAGGACAAAGTGAAAGCAGGTTTTGGGAAATTTTACCTAATGTATTAAAATAGAAAACAGAAATACCTTATTTACATAAGTATTCAGACCCTTTGCTATGAGACTCGAAATTGAGCTCAGGTGCATTCTGTTTCCATTGATCATCCTTGAGATGTTTCTACAAGTTGATTGGAGTCAACCTGTGGTAAATTCAAATGATTGGACATGATTTGGAAATGCACACCTGTCTATAAAAGGTCCCACAGTTGACAGTGCATGTCACAGCAAAAACCAAGGCATGAGGTCGAAGGACTTGTCAGAACACAAAACCACCAAGACTCTTCCTAGAAATGCCCACCCAGCCAAACTGAACAATCGGGGGGAGAAGGGCCTTGTTCAAGGAGTTGACCAAGAAACCGATGGTCATCTCTGCAGCACTCCACCAATCAGGCCTTCATGGTAGTGGCCAGACGGAAGCCACTCCTCAGTAAAAGGAACGTGACAGCCCGTTTGGATGATAAAACCAAGATTGAACTCTTTGGCCTGAATGCCAAGCGTCACGTCTGGAGGAAACGGGGAGACTAGTCAGGATCGGGGCAAAGATGAACGGAGCAAAGTACAGAGAGATCCTTGATGAAAACCTGCTCCATAGGGCTCAGAACCTCAGACTGGGGGGAAGGTTTACCTTCCAACAGGACAACGACCCTAAGCACAGCCAAGACAACGCAGGAGTGGCTTCTGGACAAGTCTCTCAATGTCCTTGAGTGGCCCAGTCAGAGCCTGGATTTGAACCCAATCGAACATCTCTAGAGAGACCTGAAAATAGCTGTGCAGAAACGCTCCCCATCCACTCTGACAGAGCTTGAGAGGATCTGCAGAGAAGAATGTGAGAAACTCCCCAAATACAGGTGTGCCAAGCTTGTAGCATCATACCCAAAAAGACTAGGCTGTAGTTGCTGCTAAAGGTGCTTCAACAAAGAACTGTTTTTGCTTCATCATTGTGGGGTATTGTGTTTAGATTGATGAGGGATTTTTTTTTTAAATTAATTTTTGAATAAGGCTGTAACGTAACAAAATGTGGAAAAACAGCCCTACGGCTACACTATAGCTAAATAACTTAGCAATATTTAATGACAGCAATATTGATCTATTTAATTCAGAAAGATGGCCAAGCAAGAATGATAGAGTGAGAGGTGGAAATGCATTATACCAGCAGGTAAGCTACAGGTAGGGATTAGGGATGCAGGCAGAGGATGATTATGAAGTGATTTGCATTATCTCAGTGAACATTCTGTCACTACATGACAATGCACATTTGTTATAGCCTACAATTGTTATATTCTTAGAAGCCAAAGGCAGGACATGTACTTTGAGGAATTGCTCTAAATACACTATATATACTCAAAAGCATTTGGACACCACTTCAAATGAGTGGATTTGGCTTATTTTTTAGCTACACCCATTGATGACAGGTGTATAAAATCAAGCACACAGCCATGCAATCTCCATAGAGAAACATTGGAAGTAGAATGGCTTACTGATGAGCTCAGTGACTTTCAATGTGGCAACGTCATAGGATGCCACCTTTCCAAGAAGTCAGTTCATCAAATGTCTCTCCTGCTAGAGCTGCCCGGTCCACTTTAAGTGCTGTTATCATAAAGTGGAAACATCTAGGAGCAGCAACGGCTCAGCCGCGACGTGGTAGGCCACACAAGCTCACAGAACCAGACCGAGTGCTGAAGTGCGTAGTACATAAAAATCGTCTGTCCAACACTCTGGAAGTAACGTCAGCACAATAACTGTTTGTTGGGACTTCATGAAATCAGTTTCCATGGCCGTGCAGCCGCACACAAGCCTAAGATCACCATGCGCAATGCCAAGCATTGGCTAGGGTGGTGTAAAGCTCGCCGCCATTGGACTCTGGAAAAGTGGAAACGTGTTCTCTGGAGTGGCAGTCCGATGGACAAATCTCGGTTTGGCGGATGCCAGGAGAACACTACCTGCCCGAATGCATAGTGCCTGTAAAGTTTGGTGGAGGAGAAATAAAGGTCTGGGGCTGTTTTTCATGGTTTGGGTTAGGACCCTTAGATCCAGTGAAGGGAAATCATTGTAGACGATTCTGTGTTTCCAACTTTGTGGCAACAATTTAGGGAAGGCCCTTTTCCTGTTTCAGCACGAGGGAATTCACGGCGGCCATTGCTGTTATTGTTTACATCCCGCCCTCTGCTGACGCAAACACAGCGTGTGATGTCATCCACTCTGTTATCACGAGGTTACAGACAGCGCATCCCAGTGCTTTCTTTGCCATTTCGGGGGATTTTAACCATGCATCTCTCTCTTCAACGCTGCCCACGTTCAAACAGTTCGTAAAGTGCCCAACCAGGAATAATAAAACTCTGGACTTGTTATATGCTAATGTGAAGGACGCATGCAACTCCACTGCACTCCCTCCCCTCGGTAGATCGGATCACAACCTTGTCCACCTCACCCCACTCTACAGGCCTTTTGTCCAACAGCAGCCTGCGACCACCAGGACCATTAGGAGATGGTCCACGGAGGCGAATGAGGCCCTACAGGACTGCTTTGAAACAACAGACTGGGATGTGCTCTGTGAGGCTCATGGGGAGGACATCGATGGACTCACTGACAGACTATATTAATTGTTGTGTAGACAACACTGTACCCACCAGGAAGGTACGCTGTTTCCCAAACAATAAACCCTGGGTCACCAGCGACCTGAAGGCCCTGCTGAATGAGAAGAAGAGGGCATTCAAGGAGAGGGACAAGGACAAGGACAAATTGAAATGCGTCCAGAGGGAGCTGAAGTTGCGGATTGCTGAGGGGAAGAGAGTGGAGAAGATGGAGGACAAGCTGAGGCAGAGCCAGGTGAGAGAGGTGTGGAAGGGTATGAGAAATATCACTGGCTTCAAAAAGTCAAACAGCTCCCCAGACCACACACCCTCACGGCTGTCCCACCCCCACTTTGCTCACAACACCTCTGCTGAGACAATCAGTGACCCCACCTCCGTCCCTGCTCCCCCTGGACTGATCCTCAACACCCCCATTCCCCCCACCCCCCCACCTGGGCTGGCTTTCACCACCAACCAAGTGAAGAGAAAGCTGGAGAGACTACATCAGTGGAAAGCGGCGGGCCCTGATGGCATCAGCCCAAGGGTGCTTAGGGTCTGTGCTGACCAACTGTGTGGAATACTCCAGCGTCCCTTCAACCTTAGCCTGAGCCTAGAAAGGGTCTCTGTGCTGTGGAAAACATCCTGCCTCGTCCCAGTGCCCAAGAAGGCACACCCCACTGTCCTGAATGACTTCAGACCTGTAGCGCTAACATCCCACATCATGAAGACCCTGGAAAGGTTAGTCCTCGCTCACCTCAGACCCCTGGTGTGTGTACATCACTGGACCCCCTGCAGTTTGCATACCAGCGCAACATCAGGGTGGATGATGCAATCATCTACCTTCTGCAGAGGGCCTACTCTCACCTGGACAACGCAGGTTGCACTGTGAGGGTTATGTTTTTTGACTTCTCCAGTGCCTTCAATACCATTCAGCCCCTGCTACTGGGTGAGAAGATAAGGAGGATGAAAGTGGAAGCACCCTTAGTTTCCTGGGTCACGGACTACCTGACCGGTAGGCCACAATTTGTGCGACTACAGAGCTGTGTGTCAGAACAGGCAGTTCGCAACGCAGGGGCCCCCCAGGGAATGGTCCTGTCCCCCTTCCTGTTCACCCTCTACACCTCCGACTTCAGATATAACTCTGAAACATGCCACCTACAGAAGTTCTCGGATGACTCTGCTATTGTAGGGTGCATCAGGGGTGGGCAGGAGGAGGAGTACAGGAGCACAATCAGTGACTTTGTGTTGTGGTGTGAGCAGAACCACCTTCAGCTCAACATCAGCAAAACAAAGGAGATGGTGGTGGACTTCAGGAGAACCAAGGCACAACTGACTGCAGTCCCTATACAGGGGATGGATGTGGAAATGGTTGGGTCATACAAGTTCCTGGGAGTCCATATGGACAACAGGCTGGAATGGGTTGGTAACACCGGGGCCCTGTACAAAAAGGGCCAGAGCCGACTCTACTTTCTGAGGAGGCTCAGGTCCTTCAACGTGTGCAGTAAACTACTGCATACCTTCTACCAGTCTGTGGTGGCCAGTGCCATCGTTTTTGCAGTGGTGTGCTGGGGAGCAAACATCAAAGCCGGTGATGCTTCTCGGGTAAATAAGCTGATCAGGAAGGCTAGCTCTGTCCTGGGGATGAGCCTTGACACTCTAGAGGAGGTGGCGAAGAGACGGATCCTGGCCAAACTGCTGGCCATCATGGACAACGTCACCCACCCTCTGCACACTATGGTTATGACGCCGAGGAGCACTTTCAGTCACAGACTGATCCCACCACGGTGCGCCAGAGAGCGCACCGTGTCCTTCCTGCCGGCGGCTATTAGACTATATAATGCCTCACCGGCGTGCCGTCGGCAACATAGATCTGGAACTGTTGGGGTGCTAGGACCTAGTTTAACAATTATGCATCCATCCGTGAGTAACTCTGGTCTGTCATCACTCATTCACTCAGGACCTATTTATTCATGCAGGTCTGTATATACATACTCATGTACAGTTGTTATATCATATCACGTGCAATATTGCTAGTAATTCTTGGACCTAACCTACGTAGGCATTCACTCATATTAGTATCCTGTCAGTTGCACCTTTTCTCATTGCTTTTAGTATATCGAATGTGCAATACGTGCAGTTGTCTGTAATTAAACCCTGCGCACTAAGGACTGTATTTTAAGGGAATTACTATTATTACACCAAATTAGGCCTACAACTATCACAACCTATATTTTAATAGCAATAAAAAAGCTGTGTTCGCCCAAAGGAGGGCTCCCCCACTTTTCAATTCAATTAACACCTGGCTATCAGATTACAAATGGCTTACAAGGCAGAGTTCAAATGCCGACATCAAATTCAAAGCAATCGGCTCACTGCCTAAACGGCTGACCGCCAAAGCAAACTGGCACAGTCTCTGCACTCTGCTTTCTAAAAGTGAGAGATAATGCCGCAGGGTGGCAGCTGCTCTCCGAGCGATGCTCCGCATTGTCCTAAATCCCGCCACCCAATACGCTAAACAGCCATTGCATTTTAATTGGGATTGGAAGGATTTTATTCATTTTAAAAGCCAGGCATCGGAACACATTTCAGCAAATAAACAACTGTTTCTATCAAGGCTCCGGTTAAGACCCAGATGCAGACACGAGGCGGATAGTACAAGTCAAAACAAGGGGCAGGCAAAAAGTCGGAATCCAAATCAGTGAGGCAGGTAAAGGACGGCAGACAGTATCAGGGTCAGGACAGGCAGAAAGGTCAGAACTGGGAAGACTAGGAACAAAAAAAACTAGAGCACTGGAAACATGGGAACACGCTGGTAAGACTTCACGGGACAAGGTGAACAGGCAACAGACAAACAGAAAATGCAAGGGATTATGGGGGAAAATGGGAGACACCTGGTGGGGGATGGAGAAAGGCACAAAGACAGGTGAAACAAATCAGGGTGTGACAGTACCCCCCCTCTAGGGACGCCACCTGGCATCCTACCTGGGCGCATACCTGGTTGACCAGGGTGTTGGCAGTGGAACTCAGTAATGAGGGCTGGGTCCAGGATGTCCCTAACGGGGACCCTGCACCTCTCCTCCGGGCCATAACCCTCCCAGTCAACCAGGTACTGGAGTCCCCTGCCCTGCGGTCAACCCTTCAGGAGGGGCCTCACCGTGTATACCAGTTGGCCGTTGATGAGACGGTGGAGAGGGGTGGGCCTGGAAACAGGAGACAAAGAGCTGTGAGACAGAGGTTTAATCATAGACACATGATAAGTGGGATTTGTGCGGACGGTGCGGGTTAACAGTAGAGAGGCGAAGGATTTTAGAGATGGAGAAAGGGCCGATGGAATGGGGGGGGGGAGTTTACAGGACTCCACCCATAGTGACTTCTTCCTCTTTCTCAGGGAAGAAAGGGGGCTGATATCCCAATGAACACTCGAAGGGTGAGAGACCAGTGTCCGAGCAAGGTGTTACTGGAGTATTCCACCCACACACGTTTCTGGCTCCAGGTGGTAGGGCAACGAAGAGCCGTCTCCAGGTCCTGATTGGCTCGCTCCGACAGGCCGTTATATTTGGGGTGAAAACCAGAGGACATGCTGGCCGACGACCCAATGAGGATGCAGAACGCCTTCCAGAACCGGGAAGAGAACTGAGGACCGTGATCGGAGACCATCTCGACCAGAAGTCCATAGATCCGGAAGACGTGCTGTACCATGAGCTGAGCCATCTCCTTGGCTGAGGGTAACTTGGGAAGGGGAATAAAATGGGCGGCTTTAGAAAATCTATCCACCACCGTCGGGATCGTGGTGTTGCCAACTGACGGAGGAAGACCAGTAACAAAGTCCAGGGATATATGGGACCAAGGTCGGTGTGGAACAGGGAGGGATTAAAGAAGGCCAGCAGCGGTTTGCCACAGAGTCTTATTTTGTGCACACACATTTCAGGCGGCGATGAATGCGGAGACATCAGGAACCATGGAAGGCCACCAAAAGCGTTGTTGGATGAAAGCCAGGGTCCAATGGGAGCCTGGATGTCAGTCTCGAGGAATGTGCCTATTCCAGGACCGGGGAACAGGCAGAGTTCGGGACAAACATCTGTTTAGCCGGACCACCCTTGGGGTTAGCCGGACCAGGCTCTCTATATCCCAGATGAGTGCAGACGCTTGACATAAGTTAGGGAGGAGGGTCTCAGGGTCAGACGGAGAAGCAGCGGGGCAATACAAACGTGAGAGTGTCAGGCTTCACATTCTTAGACCCCGGGCGGTAGGAGAGAGTGAAATTGAAACAGGTGAAAAACAGGGCCCGACGAGCCTGCCTAGAGTTGAGGTGCTTGGCGGTGTGGAGATATTCAAGGTTCTTATGGTCAGTCCACACTACGAATGGGTGTTCTGCCCCCTCCAACCAGTGCCTTCACTCCTCCAACGCCATCTTGACGGCGAGGAGTTCTCGATTTACCACATCATAGTTCCTCTCAGCAGGGGTAAGACGATAGAAGAGAAAAGTGCAGGGGTGCAGCTTTTGGTCCTGGGCAGAACCGAGGCGTCGACCTCCACCACAAACTGACGGGACGGGTACGGATGGATTAAGATAGGGGCTGTATTGAATCGATGTTTGAGGTCCAAGAACGCCCGGTCAGCTGCTGGAGACCACGTGAATGGAACCTTTGGAGCAGTGAGTGCTGAGGGGGAAAGCCATGGTGCTGTTACCCCAGATGAAGCGGCAGTAGAAGTTAGCAAATCCCAGGAAACATTGCAGCTGAACTCTGGATGTGGGTTGAGGCCAATCCACCACCGCTCTCACCTTGTCTGGATCCATCTGTATGTGTCCTACCGCGATGACGTATCTTAGGAAGGAGATGGTGGGGCGATGGAATTCACACTTCTCCACTTTCACGAAAAGCTGTTTCTCCAGGATACGCTGAAAGACCTGTCGGACGTGGAGGATGTGCTCTTGAGCTGAACGGGAAATAACAAGGATGTCGTCGAGGTAGACAAACACATCGTTGACCAGGGCCTGGAACACAGTAGGAGCGTTGGTCAGCCCGAATGGCATAACCAAGTACTCATAGTGCACGCTAGCAGTGTTAAAGGCTGTCTTTCACTCGTCTCCTTCCCGTATCCAAACCAGATGGTAGGCATTCCTAAGGTCTAACTTTGAGAAGATGGTTGCTCCCTGAAGAGGTTTGAAAGCCGAGGAGAGTGGTAGAGGGTAACGGTTTTTAACCGTGATGTCTTCTGGAGCCATGAATACCCCAAAACCAGAGGTACATGGGGCCATTCTTTGAGCAGGAACTGCATACACTCACTGTGACTTCTTGATACTTGTAAGTTGATAGGAACCGTATTGTGGGTGACTCTGCCAATAGAGCGCCCATCCAGCGCTCTGTCGTCTATGGGAATGGAGAGGGGTTGTACGGCTCACCAGAGTACTCGTACCTACTGATGAGTCCGGCCTCTTTATTGGACAGGTGGAAATATAATGTCCTGTAGTCCCGCAATACAGACAGCTCCTGGTGCTCAATCTGTTCATCCGGAGACAATCTAGCCCTTCCCAGTAGCTTGGCCTCTGGAGGAGGCGAGTTGACCGCCCTCTGTGTTTCCCGTGTGCACTCGGGTGACATCGGATTCTCTCGGTAATGTGAACGTCGGGAACTTCCAGGATTCCTCAGAGGCGAGGTGGGAGCAATGGACGAGCGAAGTGTGACTGGGAACAGACCTCCCCTCCCTCCTACGTTCCCGTAGCCATCCATCGATCCGTAAGATCTAGGTGATGAGGGAATCTCCTGGGCTGCGAGCTCATCTTTAACCTCCTCCGATAATCTGTGAAGAAACGTGTCAAAAGGTTTCAGTCCATGTTTCAGGCACTCTCAGCGGCCAACATGAGCAGCCTCTCTCCCAGACAACGAAGAGTCGAACACCTTCCTTGCTTCTGCCACAAAATCCTCCAGTTTAAGGCAAACGGTGGATTGCTGCACCCACACCACCTTAGCCCAGGTGAGTGCCCTCCCGGACATCAGCGTTATAAGATATGCTATCTTTGAACGGTCCGACGGAAACTAAAAGGGCTGCAGCTCGAAAATGAGGGAGCACTGGGAGAGAAATGCCCGACAGGTTCCGGGATCCCCAACGTAGCACTCCGGAGGAGATTAACGGGGTTCTCGGGAAGCCGGGTAGGCTGGTGAGAAGCACTGCTGGTAGTGGGGTTACTGAGAGTCTGGGAGGTTTCCATTGTGCCTTGCTTCCTAATAGATTGTTCCAACAATGTCCTGACGGCAAGGTCATGGTGTTCCGCCAAGGTGTGGAATCCTTCCATAAGTTTAAGTAGTAACTCTTTGTGTCTTCCAATGGTGGCTCCTTGTGAGGAGACAGTGTTGCAGAGCTGGTCTGAGTCTGCTGGGTCAGCCATGGCCAGTTCGTACTATCAAGGCTCAGGCTAAGACCCAGATGCAGACACAGGAGACGGATAGTACGAGTCTCAGAGTTTACTACTGAACAAGGGGCAGGCAAAAAGGTAAGTCAAGGCAGGCAAGAGTCGTAATCCAAATCAGAATCAGGCAGGTACAAAAACTAGAGCACTGGAAACACAGGAACACGCTGGTAGGACTTGACGGGACAAGGGGATAATGGGGGGAATGGGAGACACCTGCTGGGGGGTGGAGACGAGCACAAAGACAGGTGAAACAGATCAGGGTGTGACCGTTTCAAATAAATGCTGGGTCTAAATGAATTGTTTTACGAAGTTACCATGGACACAGCTCTGATGTTCCCATATTTGTATTTATTTTTTAATCTGTTAAAAAGAAAACACAACATAAAATTCAAGCTAGCAGTGATCAAATTCACAGAGCAGCCAGGCAATTTGGAATTGATCCAAAACGAGTGAGAGAATGGTAAAGTCAAACTTCAACTTTTGTCTGAGGTAGATAGATAGATAGATAGATAGATAGATAGATAGATAGATAGATAGATAGATAGATAGATAGATAGATAGATAGATAGATAGATAGATAGATAGATAGATAGATAGATAGATAGATAGATAGATAGATAGATAGATAGATAGATAGATAGATAGATAGATAGATAGATAGATAGATAGATGGATGGATGGATGGATGGATGGATGGATGGATGGATGGATGGATGGATGGATGGATGGATGGATGGATGGATGGATGGATGGATGGATGGATGGATGGATGGATGGATGGATGGATGGATGGATGGATGGATGGATGGATGGATGGATGGATGGATGGATGGATGGATGGATGGATGGATGGATGGATGGATGGATGGATAGGTACTTTATTGATCCCCGGGGGGAAATTTCTTTGTCAAGCAGCTACAACAAAACATAGGGCGGGTGCAAAATGCCAGAACGAAAATACACAAAAGACCGATACACGATAAATGATACATAGAGCGTCAGTATGGAAAAGTATAGAAATACAAGAAGTCTGGAGTGCTAAAAAAGCTATAAAAAGACATTGCATAGTATGGGTGGTTGGCTGAATATGCACACTATACATTGGCGGATGGTGCATGGTTAACTATACTATACAGGTCGATCGCAGAGCAATACTTCAATAGCTAAAAATGCGTATGATATGAGGGTAATAATAGTTTACTTAATAGACATAATGGTTAAATGAACAGGTAAGTGAACATTTTGCATCGTTAAATTAACTGTACAGGTAAATATACAGTTAAATTTACAGGTAAGTGAATATTTGCATGGTTATATTAAGATAGACCTTGGAGCTGCTCGATGCTGTCATCTGAAACATACATACCACTAATGACTGCACTGCAGAAGCTAGGATGGAGAGAGATAGAATACAGATGTGCTAGAGCTAAATTTAATTTGCTTTATTTCGTTCTCTGAACGACGGACGGACGGACGGACGGACGAAACGGACGGACGGACGGAGAATAGAGAAACCGATAAGGGAATATAGAGAGAGACCTGTGAAAGAGAGAAACAGATAAGGGAATATAGAGAGAGACCCGTGAAAGAGAGAAACAGATAAGGGAATATAGAGAGAGACCCGTGAAAGAGAGAAACAGAGAGGGAGAGAGAGATGTTAGGGCTATCAATAGTTTTATTGTTCTTTCTTTCTCTGAACACCTAATCAGAGAGAGTGAGATGTGCTCGAACTACACCCATCTTTTTTTTTTTTTTTGTCTGAACCCCAAAAAAAGTTTTACAGCAGCCTGAGAGGTTAACACATCAAAATGGCCTGCTGGTTCAATAATCTCACTGTCACCACCAGCCTAATGTGATCTGGGATTGGTTCTGAGGGAGAAAATGAATATGAATGACCACAATTCTAAAGGAAAGCCTCTCGTTGGTTGAAAAATAGTGATTCTCGCCACTTGGCTGCCTATTAAACACTCACTCCTGTTAATGCCATCGTGAACACAGTCAACACATGCCCGGAATAGAACCACGCATCAGCAGTCAACAGTCATCAGATCACATTCTTTGTAAGTGAAGCTTATTGATGTTTACTTCGCTCAGTCATACCCGTCTGCAATTTATACCCAAAACACAATTTTGAAGTATTTGAACACTTTTATATTTTGTTTTGGAGAATGTTTCTGCCTTTAAGTATAACCCTCCCATTGCCCTGTCTGGGTCAGGATGACCCTGCCATGTTAGAGTATCAACCCTGGGCTAACACATGGCTGCTAACTTGTTAGAGAGAGTGGTAGTCACTGGAGCCGTTCAGTAGGCTTGTTGTCTTACATGTATGTATGTATGGCAAATAATAAAGTAAGTGTCAAAAGCGAACGTGTAAGGTTGTTGTTGTTATAAATGGTAAAACCAAAGAGAAACTCTGGGTGTAGAGAGAGAGAGAGAGAGAGAGAGAGAGAGAGAGAGAGAGAGAGAGAGAGAGAGAGAGAGAGAGAGAGAGAGAGAGAACCACTTGACTTTTCTTTATTGTAGAAAAAGGTACATGGTGTGAAATAAATGCGACAGAGTTGGCTGAAAACAACATAGGTGTCGTTGAAAGTAGACACAATGTCCATGGGTTTGCGGAGCCGGGGTTCCCCCCCATCACGATGCCAATCTACCTACTAGGCCATGGGCGGCGCGGCGGCTGGGTGGTAATTGTCACCGAAGGTAGGACACCTAGAAAGACAAGTGTGTCGTCTGTGTTGTTTGACGCTGAAGCCAGTAGTGTAGAGGGAGGATAGGAAACGCTACATCTGCTGCTGCGTATCCTTGATAAAGTACGGGCTGTCGTCGTCGTCGTCGTGGTCGTCGTGGTGGTGGTGGTCCTTCTTCTTCTTCTTCTTCTCCTCCTCAGGCCCCCAAGAGAACAGGGAGCACTCGCCAACCCGGTGGTGGCAGACGTCTAGCAGCTGACCGTTCTCGTCCAAAGACACATTGACCAAGTCTCTGCACGGTATCAAGGGGGATTTGTTGTTGTTCCTGTCCGAGTTGCCTGCTGCTGCTGCTGCGCGTCGTCGTCGTCGTAGTAGAGGATTGACAAAGTCTCTGTGCGGTAGTATCAAGGGGGATTTGTTGTTGGTGTCCGAGTTGCCTGCTGCTGCGCGTCGTCGTAGTAGTAGAGGAGCAGCAGCATTGGTACTGCGAGGCACAGGAGGCTCCTCATCGTCGACAACACCAACAAAGGACTCTGCGTCGTCGTCGTCATTGCCAGGCACCCGCGTTGAACGTTTGGGCCTCAGCAGCAGCAGGGAAAGACTATTTCGCTCAGGCTCATCGATGTCTGAGGCGCCCGGCGGGGCAGGTGGCTTGAAGTCATCGTCATCACCATCACCATCATCGAGGAGGAGCATGGAGAAGGCGCTGGCACACAGAGCCTCGATCCTGTCGAGCAGTTGTGCGTACCGCCCGACAAAGACATCCCCTAGGGCCTCGTACCTGTCCAAAGGCATGCGGATGAAACGGGTGAAGCTCATCTGGTGGTCGTCAACAAAGAAGCCGGCACACTGGGGCATTCCCATGACCCTGAGGCACTTGACAAGCAGCGGATCGAGCTGACGACTACTCTGTTCCCTGGGGCACTGCCTCTTTCGCCTCTCTAGCAGCCGCTGCTGCTGCTGCTGCTGCTGCTGCTGCTGCTGCTCCAGAAGGACGTTAGACAGAGAATACATGTTGTTGGTGTTGTTGTATTATTGTGTGATAGATATACACAGGTCCAGTCCGGGGAGTCTGCAGTGTATGTTTATATAAAAGTATTATTATCTTTCTTTTCTTTGGTTTTGTTTAGTTTTCTTTGCAAAAAAAAAAGGTTCTCCTCCTATTTCTACTGAGAATATTTTTACTTTGACTGTGAACACTGGGCACCACCCCCGTATCCCTTTAGTCAAGCATAACCCGTTGTCCTCCCGGCTGTGGTGGTGGTGGTGGTGGTGGTGGTGGTGGGGGTTGTGGAGCTGCCAACCCAGCCGGGGCCCTGTCCTCTGAGGGTCAAAAGGACCCAGGTCAGGGTCAAACCGACCCAGGGCAAGCAGGCAATGTGTTAGCTAGCTAGAGAGAGTGGTGGCGGCCAACCCAGCCAGGGCCCTGTCCTCTGAGGGTCAGAACGACCCAGGTCAGGGTCTTAGCTAGCTAGAGAGAGTGGTTGCGGCCAACCCAGCCGGGGCCCTGTCCTCTGAGGGTCAGAACGACCCAGGTCAGGGTCAAAACGACCCAGGGCAGGCAGGCAGGCAGGCAATGTGTTAGCTAGCTAGAGAGAGTGGTGGCGGCCAACCCTGCCGGGGCCCTGTCCTCTGAGGGTCAAAACGACCCAGGGCAGGGTCAAAACGACCCAGGGCAGGCATGCAGGCAGGCAGGCAATGTGTTAGCTAGCTAGAGAGAGTGGTGGCGGCCAACCCAGCCGGGGCCCTGTCCTCTGAGGGTCAAAACGACCCAGGGCAGGGTCAAAACGACCCAGGGCAGGCAGGCAGGCAGGCAGGCAGGCAATGTGTTAGCTAACTAGAGCGAGTGGCCTGTGGCTGTGGAGCGCCACCAACCCCAGCCGGGGCAACAAAAACAATGTGTTTTACAGCAGCCAGAAGCTGCGGACGGACGGAGCAACGATAACCCTCAGTACCTTGTCCTCGGGTCAAAACGACCCCGCCGCCGCCGCTAACTGACTAACTAACTAAGTAACGAAGTAAGAGCCAGAGGCTTTTTCTTTAGCACGTCTTAGAGCAGCAGAAGCAGCAGCACTACCGAGGCCAACGTTATTATAGCAAAAGTGAGTGAAAGCGTCCCCTCCTGAGGGGTACGGCCAGGCCATCATGTAAGCCAATAGGGGGGGGGAAAAAAACAACAAGATACTACTAATAAAATATTGCAGCAGCAGCAGCCGCAGAGGCCTGAGGCGGCGGCAGGACACCGCAACATCAAGACACGTCCCGACGTGGTGAGAGGTCTTTGGAGGGGGCTCCCCAAGCCTAGGTTAGGTGCCTACTAAGCCATGAGTGTTCCTCGTCGTTTCACCGCCAAACAGGTCATAGAACAGATATTTTCCCAAGAAGAGTTTGACTGCGAAGAGGAGGAAGCTGAGGAGGCGTCAGAAGAAGAAGATTGTGAGGAATACAACCCGGCAGACGACGACAACGACGACGACACTGCCGAAGGGTTAGAAGAAGGCGAACGAGGAGCCTTAGAAGAACGAGACGAAGAAGCAGAAGCAGAATCAGAAGCAGAGTGAGACGAAGAAGCAGAAGCAGAAGCAGAGCGAGGAGACCGCAGCCGCCGACGACGACAACACCAACAACAACAACATGACATCCCTCGAGTGGAAAGAGAGACTTTCGTGTCGAGAAATGGCCAAATCGAATGGTCCTCGGTGCCCTGCTGCGACGACGACGACGACGACAACGACGACGGCAATCGGGGCGGCGGGGCTTCACAATATAATAGGCCGTCGCCGCAGATGAGGCCGGGGCCTACGGAGCACGCCCTTGGCCAGGCCAGCGACATCCTCTCGATGTTCCGCCTGTTTGTCACACCTCAGATAGAAGACATCATCCTAGACATGACCAATCTGGAGGGCTTTCGAAAATACGGAGACTGCGGCGACGGCGGCGGCGGCTGGAAGGGGATGGACGCCACCGACCTGCGCACCTACATAGGGCTGCTCATCCTAGCCGGAGTGTACAGGTCCCGAGGCGAGGCCGCCTCTTCTCTGTGGGACGCCGAGAGCGGGAGGACCATTTTCCGCGCTACCATGCCGCTCAAAGTCTTTCACGCTTACTCGAGACTCCTTCGATTCGACGACCGGCGAGCCTCGGACAAACTGGCCGCCGTCAGAGAGGTCTGGGACAAGTGGGTCGAGCGGCTGCCGCTCCTCTACAACCCCGGGCCCGACGTGACGGTGGACGAGCAACTGGTCACCTTCAGAGGGCGCTGTCCTTTCCGTCAGTACATTCCCAGCAAGCCGGCCAAATACGGCATCAAGTCCTGGGTGGCCTGCGACTCCAAATCCAGTCGCAGGCCACCCAGGACTGCGAGTCGTGCTCGATTTGACGCAGGGACTCGGCAGGGGTCACACCGTCACCTGCGACAATTTCTTCACCTCCTACGAACTCGCGCGCCAGCTCCTGCTGAGGAGGAACGTCACCCCGGCACCGTCAGAAAGAACAAGCCCGAGCTACCGCCCGCGCTGCTCGTCGCCTCCAAGGACAGCGAGAAGAGGAGCCTCTTCTCCTCCAAGTTCACCTTCACGCCCACCACAGCTCTAGTGTCATACGTCCCAAAGAAGAACAAGAACGTGTTACTCCTCAGCACTCTGCACGCTGCCCGGGCTCACGTTAGCCGGCGCCACGACAAGAAGCCCGCCATCATCCTAGACTACAACAGCAACAAAGGAGGGGTCGACAACCTAGATAAGGAACCTACAGCTGCAGGAGGATGACCGCCCGCTGGCCCCTGGTCGTCTTCCACAACATCCTCGACGTTTCCTCCTACAACGCCTTTGTCATATGGAGAGAGATCAACCCCACTTGGATGCCCGGTAAGCGCAACAAGAGGAGGGTGTTCCTCGAGCAGCTGGGGAAGGCGCTCGTCACTCCCTTCATCCAAAGAAGGGCCCGACTCCCTCGCACCGAAGCCTCCGCGGCACTCGTCAAAGCCCT
Source organism: Thymallus thymallus (assembly GCA_023634145.1). Taxonomy (NCBI): domain Eukaryota; kingdom Metazoa; phylum Chordata; class Actinopteri; order Salmoniformes; family Salmonidae; genus Thymallus; species Thymallus thymallus. Next base: position 15,805,300 of record CM042411.1, read on the forward strand.
TCAACAAAGAACGTCACTTCGTCCACCCCCTCAGGAGCCGTCCGCCCGCGCAGCAGCAGCAGCAGCCGCCCCAGCAGCAGCCCCAGCCACAGCCACTGCTCATCTGCAAGCAAGTAAGATGAAGAGGTGTCAGGTCTGCCCGACGAAGAAGGACTGTAAAACACACACTATGTGCTCCAGGTGTAACAAATATATCTGCAAAGGCTGTTCACACACCTACTGTCCCTCCTGTTCCAATTCGGCCTTTAGTCAGAGCGGGACACTTCGACCCGGAGGGCACGGCGAGTGCACTGACAGCCACAGCCAGAGCCAGAATAGTGGGACACTTCGACCCGGAGGGCACGGCGTGTACACTGACAGCCACAGCCAGAGCCAGAATAGCGGGACACTTCGACCCGGAGGGCACGGTGAGTGCACTGACAGCCACAGCCAGAGCCAGAATAGCGGGACACTTCGACCCGGAGGGCACGGCGTGTACACTGACAGCCACAGCCAGAATATCGGGACACTTCGACCCGGAGGCCACGGCGTGTGCACAGAATACCAGGACAACGGGAGGGTTATGAAAGTCTGTTACCGAAAACCCATATAATTTTGTAATTTCTCTCCCTCACTGATATAGATTTTGTTTATGATTTATTAAAAAGCTAGACATTTGAAATGAAATTTCTGCAATTTAATTGGCTACAATGGGAAATCATAGTCACAAATAACAGTTCTGCTCACAAGTTTGGACAGTACAGTAGAGTTCAGTACAGTACACTAGAGTTGTGTACACTAATGTATTGTACTGAACAATACTTTTACTGTACTGGGCGGCAGGTAGCCTAGCGGTTAAGAGCGTTGGGCCAGTAACCGAACGGTCGCTGGTTTGAATCCCCGAGCTGACGATGTTGTCCTTTACCCTTATTGTGCCTGTAAGTCGCTCTGTATGATAAGCATGTCTGCTAAATTACTAAAATGTTAAATGTACTGAACTCTACTCTGCTGTACTGGGCTGTACTTTGATGTCTAAATTTCACATATTTGTCCACATTGTGGTGGCCAAGTCTAATGATGTCTTCCAGTCAATGTCTGTGGGTTATTTACATTTTGAAATGGCCATTTATGAGGTAGCAAAATGTGGTGGCAGTTGACTACACCTGCACGAGTACACACTCAAACACGCTAACACGCACAAAAACGTACTTTCACATGAGTGGAAACGCACATCTACACACACACACACACACACACACACACACACACACACACACACACACACACACACACACACACACACACACACACACACACACACACACACACACACACACACACACACACACACACACACACACACACAGTTACTGTGGCATCTCATGTGACATTCAGCACTCAAAGATGGCATTTGAGACACTAACAGAGTTGCTCACAGTCAGTTGTAGCCATATATTCACCGGATGGGCTTATCTAGACATCCCAGGCCCAGACAGCTGCCATGAAGAATATGTTCTCCAAGTATTCTCACATTGTCACCCCTCTCTGTGACTGCATGATTTTATCACAGTAGAATCTAGTGATGCTTAGTTTGAGTTTTATCACAGTGTGTACTTAGTTCTTACAGTATATAGGATATGTGCCAGTACTTTCACACTTTCAAAGCATGTGTGTGAAAATGCATTGTTTTATTACACTACACATCTACAGGGTTGGTTAAGAACATAGATCTACTACTCTTGCTGCTAAGAGCTTTTTACACACACACACACACACACACACACACACAAAATTAGCCCATGGTCTCCCTTATCACAACGATGATGTCAAGAGTAGTAGAGTGTTAGGTGTGTGCGAGCAGTTTGGTCTGTGTGCATGTGTACTCCAATTTGCTCTGGCCACATGGGGACACCTTTATGTACTAGTGTGTACTACCTTCCATACGAGCTGTGAGTCTACAGAGGGTTCTCTACACAGCCATGCAGTTTACATCTCTAAATGCAATAATCCTCCTTCCCCACTGCTTCTTCCCATTTCCCCCGTCTACCCTCGCCCCTCTCCCCCTGGCTACCAGGACAGCAGAGTCAGCTCTGTGTATGGAGAGTGACTCCCTCAAGTGAGACCTTATCGGTTTGCTCCATTTGTAATGTTTCCAAACCACTCCGGCATGTTCTAGCAAACCAGGTGCTGGGCAGCAGAGATTTGATTGAAATAGGGCGGCAGGTAGCCTAGTGGTTAGAGCGTTTGGCCCAGTATCCGAAAGGTCGCTGGTTCGAATACCTGTGCCAACAAGGTGAAAAACCTGTCTGTGTCCTTGAGCAAGGCACGTAACCCTAATTTACTCCAGGGGCGCCGTACTGACACTTGCCATGGTATAAACGTGGACGGTGTGGTTTCCATATCTACAAACAGTTTGATGAAAGTAGAACAGCTGTATGCGCGTGCGCACGTGAACCCTACCTATGGATGCATCCAGCTCCATCTACTCTATTAGAGTAACATCCTCTTTGTTCACTAGTGTCTGAAAATACAAGACTACATGCCTTGAAAGCAGCAGTTCAATGTCTCAAGAGACATAATTTGAGAATTTCCAGGAAAAATTACTCAATTAAAAGTCGCTGTTCGCGTCACGCTTCATATTTCCTCTGCCGATCGAAGTTCATTAGGAGTATTTTATTCTGTAATTGCGGGCTGGCTACCGCTGTGCAATAGAGCTGAACTTACCAATATCAGGGAGGTTTGCTACCATGGCTACAGAGAAGTACACACACACACACATACACACACACACACACACACACACACACACACACACACACACACACACACACACACACACACACAGACACACAGACACAAACACACTGACACAAATAGACACAGGCATGTGTGCACACAGACATAGCACTCTCTTACACACACACACTTGACTTCAATAGGGGTGCGGGCCAGTGAGCCACATCATTGCTTAATTTGGATCAAACTCCAGAGCCTTGGAATCATTTATCTACATATAATGTGTGTCTAACCAAGGGGCTGTGGACATACACACACTGTACTGAGGGGAACCAGTGCCTTCAGAAAGTATTCACACCCCTTTTTCCACATTTTGTTGTGTTACTTCCTGAATTTAAATTTTAGATTTTGTGTCACTGGCCTACACACAATACCCCATAATGGATAAAGGCATCCTTCCTAACTCAGTTGCTGGAGAGAAAGGAAACCGCTCAGGGATTTCACAATGAGGCCAATGTTGACTTTTAAACAGTTACAGAGTATAGTGGCTGTGATAGGAGAAAACTGAGGATGGATCAATGACACTGTAGTTATTCCACAATACTAACCTAAATGAAAGAGTGAATAAAAGGAAGCCTGTAAAGAATAAAAAATATTCCAAAACATGCATCCTGTTTGCAATAAGGCACCAAAGTAAAACTGCAAAAAATGTGGCAAAGAAATTAACTGTATGTCCTGAATACAAAGCATTACGTTTGGGGCAAATCCTACACAACACATCACTGAGTACCACTCTTCAAAACTTCAAGCATGGTGTTGGCTGCATCATGTTATTGGGAGGCTTGTCATCGGCAAGGACTAGGGAGTTTTTTAGGATAAAAATAAATGGAATAGAGCTAAGCACAGGCAAAATCCTTGAGGATAACCTGGATCAGTCTGCTTTCCAAGGCCAAGACCAAGACAACAACATTGAATGTTCCTAGTTACAGTTTTGACTTAAATCGGGTTGAAAATGTATGCCACGACGTGAAAATGGCAGTCTAGCAATGATCAACAACCAACTTGACAGAGTTAAAAAAAATATATATAATAATAATATTGTGCAAATATTGTACAATCCAGGTGTGCAAAGCTCTTAGAGACTTACTGCCAAAGGTAATTTTACCTTTATTCACTCGGGTGAGATTATTGTATTTAATTTTCAATTAATTTGCAAACATTTCTAAAAACATGTTTTCACTTTGTCTTTATGGGATATTGTGTGTAGATGGGTGAGAGAAAATCTATTTCATCCATTTTGAATTCAGGCTGTAACAAAACAAAATGTGGAATAAGGGTATGAATACTTTCTGAATACACTGTTTGTGGAAGACAAATAGAAAAACATTGATGTTTAAACAAATTTGACACTGAAAAAAATAGTTATTCAAGAGCTGCACCCCCTCCTTCTTCCGATCACTATAACTCAACCTGCTTCCCACTGTTTATCAGTCTGAACAGAGAACATGGCAGAGCATGCCAAAACCAGACCATGCTCTCATGGAAATGTCAAGGAGATTTAACCAGCTGCAAAATTGGGCTGGCATTTCCCCACTATCTCCTGCTCCATGTGCTCCTATAAGCCCTGAGTTCTTCAAAACTTACACAAAAGTAACTGTGTGTGTGTGTGTGTGTGTGTGTGTGTGTGTGTGTGTGTGTGTGTGTGTGTGTGTGTGTGTGTGTGTGTGTGTGTGTGTGTGTGTGTGTGTGTGTGTGTGTGTGTGTGTGTGTGTGCACGCGCCATAAGAGATCCCAGTGTGTGTACTAGCCGTCTGGTGGCATGAGAATAACTGATGATATCTCAATAGACCTCGCCTGTCCGAAAATAAATAAATAAATATATATATATATACACACACATATACACACACACACACACACACACTGCTGCTTTCCCATCTCCTATCTGTCTGTAGTTTGGCCGTGGATGAGTGACGGCTCTCCGTGTTTCTGTGTATCCGTGGTTACACCCGGGGGCCTGAGCCCTGGGACTCCGACCTGTCAGCACTCTCTGAATCCTGAAACCAGAGACGGACACACACACACACACACCAGGCTGCCCTTTTTCGCCCAACATCCCCAATGGCACTAACAAAACACAAGCATTAACCCTAAAAGCGCCAACATATTTTTTGCTTAAAAGCTCCAACTGGTGTAATTAAAAAAAAAAAAAAAAAATTAACCTTTTGTAACAGGTTAAAATTACCAAAAATAAGCATGTATCTACATTTTTACAGTCAAATTTGATGTTTTCAAAATATGTTTTTGTATGTTCATGTTTTGAACAGTTATTTTGATAAATTTCATCTATAGCCTCTTGTTGTGAAAATTATTAATTCAACGTGTTTCTGTAAAACTCAAAGGCTGAGAAATTGGTAAACGGGGAGATTATTATTTTTCCTCCTCCAAAACAGGGGGCAGGTAAACGACATGTCAAGAGCAGGCAGAGGTCAGTAATCCAGGTACAGAACAGCAGGCAGGCAGAATAGTTAAATCCGGGAGAACTAGAAAACATTTACATTTTAGTCATTTAGCAGATGCTCGTATCCAGAGCGACTTACAAATTGGTGCATTCAACTTAGGATAGCCAGTGGGACAACCACACCTCAATCACAGTAAGTACATTTCTTTAAACAAGCAGCTGTGAGCAAAGTCAGTGCTATCAGGGAAATAAGTCAGGTGTTAGTTTAGACAAAAGTCTACATTTATTTATTTATTTATTTAATGGTGGGGGTAGAATGATTACTGTTATACTATTCCAGGTATTCCTTAAAGAGGTAGGGTTTCAAGTGTCTCCGGAAGGTGGTCAGTGACTCTGCTGTCGTGGGGGAGCTTGTTCCACCATTGGGGTGCCAAAGCAGTGAATAGCTTTGACTGGGATGAGCCCGAACTGTGCTTCCGTAGAGGTAGTGGGGCTAGCAGGCCAGAGGTGGATGAACGTAGTGTCCTCATTTGGGTGTAGGGTCCTGATCAGAGCCTGGAGGTACCGTTCCCCTCTTGGGAACTGTGAGGTTCCACTAGAAGTAGCTGTGAGGTTCCACTAGAAGCCAGTGGAGTGTGCGGAGGAGCGGGGTGACATGAGAGAACTTGGGGAGGTTGAACACCAGACGGGCTGCAGAGTTCTGGATAAGTTGTAGGGGTTTAATGGCACAGGCAGGGAGCCCAGCCAACAGCGACTTGCGGTAATCCAGACGACAAGTGCCTGGACCTGTGCTGCTTTCTGTGTAAGATAGGGTCATACTCTGCAAATGTTTGGAGCATGAACCTGCATGATCGGGTCACTGCTTTGATGTTAGCAGAGAACGACCCTACCTGTCCAGGGTCACACCAAGGTTCTTTGCACTCTGGGAGGAGGACACAATGGAGTTGTCAATCGTGATGATGAGATCATGGAGCGGGCAGGCATTCCCCGGGAAGAAGAGCAGCTTTGTCTTGCTGAGGTTCAGATTGAGGTGGTGATCCGACAAACTGCCAAACTGATATGGCATACAGAAATGCGATTCGCCACCTGGTTATCAGAAGGGGGAGAGGAGAAAATTAGTTGAGTGTCGTCTGCGTAGCAATCATAGGAGAGACCATGTGAGGCTATGACAGAGCCAAGTAACTTGGTGTATAGAGAGAATAGGAGAGGGCCTAGAACTGAGCCCTGGGGGACACCAGTGGTGAGAGCACGTGGTGCGGAGACGGATTCTCGCCACGCCACCTGATGGGAGCGACCTGTCAGGTAGGACGCAATCCAAGAGTGTACCCAACTCGGAGAGGGTGGAGAAGAGGATCTGATGGTTCACAGTATCAAAGGCAGCAGATACGTCTAGAAGGATAAGAGCAGAGGAGAGAGAGTTAGATTTGGCAGTACGGAGATCCTCCGTGACACAGTGAAGAGCAGTCTCAATTGAAACCTGACTGGTTAGCATCAAGAAGGTCATTCTGAGAGAGATAGCAGGGGAGTTGATTAGAGACAGCATGCTCAAGGGTTTGAGAGAAAATAAAGAAGGGATACTGGTCTGTAGTTGTTGACGTCGGAGGGATCGAGTGTAGGTTTTTTGACGAGGGGTGCAACTTTCGCCGCCTTGAAGACGGAAGGGACAAAGCCACCGGTCAAGGATGAGTTGATGAGCAAGGTGAGGTAAAGGAAATGGTCTGGAGAAGAGAGGAGAGGATAGGGTCAAACAGGCAGGTTGTTGGGCTGCCGGCCATCACAAGTCGCAAGAAAGATGTCAAAGCATAGGGTAGGGCAGTGTGAGCAGGACCAGTGGTGTCAATAGGCTTAGTAAATGAGGATCGGATGTCGTCAACCTTCTTTTCCACAGAGAGGGAGGAGGGAGGGGGAGGAGGATTCAGCAGGGAGGAGAAGGGTTAGAGGCAGAGGCATTGCATTTATAGTGGTAGAAAGTGGCTTTAGCAGCAGAAACAGAGGAAGAAAAAGTAGAGAGGAGAGAGTGAAAAGATGATAGGTCCACAGGGAGTTTAGTTTTCCTCCATTTCCGCTCGGCCGCCCGAAGCCCTCTTCTGTGAGCTCGCAATGAGTCGTCTAGCCACGGAGCAGGAGGGGAGGAGGAGGGTCGAGGAGTCAGAATCAGGAGACAGGAGGGAGAAGGATTTAGCCGAGGGAAGAGATGATAGGATGGAAGAGGAGAGAGTAGCGGGAGAGAGAGAGCGAAGATTGCGACAGCGCATTACCATCTGAGTAGGGGCAGAGTGAGTAGTGTTGGAGGAGAGCGAGAGAGAAAAGGACACAAAGTAGTGGGCAGAGATTTGGAGGGGAGTTTCAGTGAGGTTAGTAGAAGAACAGCATCTAGTAAAGATGAGGTCAACCATATTGCCTGCCTTGTGAGTAGTGGGGGACGGTGATAAGGTCAGGTCAAAAGAGGAAAGGAGTGGAAAGAAGGAGGCAGAGGGAAATTAGTCAAAGGCAGACGTCAGGAGGTTAAAGTCACCCAGAACTGTGATGGGTGAGCCATCATCAGGAAATGATCAATGAGCATCAAGCTCATTGATGAACTCTCCAAGGGAACCTGGAGGGCGATAAATGACAAGGATGTTAAGTTTGAATGAGCTAGTGACTGTGACAGCATGGAATTCAAATGAGGAGACAGATGGGTCAGGGGGAAAGGAGAGAATGTCTACTTGGGAGAGATTAGAATTCCTGTGCCACCGCCACGCTGACCAGATGCTCTCGGGTATGCGAGAACACATGATCAGACGAGGAAAGAGCAGTAGGAGTAGCAGTGTTTTCTGTGGTAATCCATGTTTCTGTCAGCGCCAAGAAGTCAAGGGACTGGAGGGCAGCAGAGGCTGAGATGAACTCTGCTTTGTTGGCCGCAGAACGGCAGTTCCAAAGGCTGCCGGAGACCTGGAACTCCATGTGGGTCATGTGCGCAGGGACCACCAGATTAGAGTGGTTGCAGCCATGCAATGTGAAGCGTTTGAAAGGCCTGTACAGAGAGGAGAGAACAGGGATAGACAGACACATCGTTGACATGCTACAGAAAAGGCTACTATAATGCAAAAGAGATCAGAATAAAATTAACTAAACATATGGGCAAGCGAGAGAGCGGGGCCACCCTCGACTAACTCCTGCAGAACAACTCGGCAGAACGGTCTTTGTTTCAGGGACAATCTGCCGCAAAACAAGGTGGCTGTGCTAATAACACTAAGCTAATTGCTTAGCACAGGTGTAGCCACTCCCCCTCCTATTAAATTGTAATCTGCAGAGAACAAAAGAAGAAGTGAATGGACCTGCACCCACTTTGAATGAGTAGCAATTACTAACACTTCTTAAGCCAAATTAGCAGTTCACACAGACTATGTAGTTTACTAACTAACTGGGACAGACAGACAAAACCAACACAGTTCAAACAAATTATACTTACCCTGCTTGGGTCCTTCCAGGAGTACGAAAAATTTGTACGAAATTACTTTGTGTATAGAGAAAAGTGTAGAGGCCCTACAACCGAAACCATGCGGATACCAGTAGTGAGAGCATGTGGTGCAGACACAAATCCTCTCCACATCACCTGGTAGGAACGACCTGCCAGGTAGGATGCGATCCAAGAGTGTGCAGAGCCTGAGACACCAGCATTGAGAGGGTGTAAAGATGGTTCACTGTGTCAAAGGCAGCGGATAGATCTAGGAGGATGAGAACAGAGGCAGAGCGGAGAGCCTCTGTAACATAGAGGAGTGGGGTGTCCGTTGTGTGTGCCGTCTTGAAGCCTGACTGGTTAGGGTCAAGAAGATCGTTCTGAGAGAGATAATGAGAAAGTTGGTCAAGAGATGGCACGCTCAATTGTTTTGGAAAGAAAAGAAAGAATGGATACCGGTCTATTGTTTTTGACATAAGAGGGGTCAAGAGTTGGTTTCTTTAGTAGGGGAGTGACTCTCGCCATTGAAGTCGGAAGGGACGGAGCCAGTGGTCAAGGATGAGTTTATGAGGAATTGGAGAAGGTCTCCAGAGATGGTTGAAGGATTTCATCTGGAGAGGGAGGGGAGAAATAGGTCAAGGTGTAGGGTAGTTCTGTGTGAGTGGTACGAGTGGACTCAATAGGTTGAGTGAATGAGGAGCGGAGGTTGTTGACCTTCTTTTCAAAGACAGGAAGGAAGGAGGTGGAGGACGTGGAGGGTTAAGGAAGGAGGAGAAGGTGGAAAAACATTTCTATGGTTAGAGGCAGAAGCCAGAAATTTTGAGTGATAGAAAGCGGCTTTAGCAGCAGATACAGAGGAGTGGGGGATTGGAAGGATTATAGGTCGTCTGGAAGTTTAGTATTCCTCCATTTTTGCTAGTGATGGGGGAAATAATTGATAGTTACATATTGCAATATTATTTTGGATAATATTATATTGATACTTTGACTCTAAGTATTCATTTATAAAAGGTATGTAGTCTATAACTCTGGTAATTTTCATTCACTTTTATTTCCATAACTGATCAGAAAACTGTCTCTTGTCTCTTTGCTGCAGACATGTACACTGAGTGTACAAAACATTAGGAACTTCTTAATATTGAAGCCCTTTTTGCCCTCAGAACAGCCTCAATTCATCGGGCCATGGACTCTACAAGTTGTTGAAAGCATTCCACATGGATCCTGGCCCATGTTGACTCCAATGCTTCCCACAGTTGTCAAGTTAGCTGGATGTCCTTTGGGTGGTGGACAATTCTTGATACACACGGGAAACTGTTGAGCATGAAAAACCCAGCAGCGTTGCAGTTCTTGACTCAAACTGGTGGGCCTGGCACCTACAACCATACCCCATCAAAAGCACTTCAATCTTTTTTCTTGCCCATTCACCCTCTGAATGGCACACATACACAATCCATGTCTCAACCTGTCTCCTCCCCTTCATCGACACTGATTGAAGTGGACTTAACAAGTGACATCAATAAACGATTATAGCTTTCACCTGGTCAGTCTGTTATGGAAAGAGAATGTTTTATACACTGTGTAGTGAGCAATATGTTTGGAATATCAAGTCGCAATAAAATCGCATAATATCTCAATAGACCTGACGCCCAGTGAGGGGGCCCTGCAGTGCTGCTTTCACATCACCTGTCTTTTGTCTGAATATATACACAAACCACTGTTTTCCCATCTTCTATCTGTCTGTAGTCTGGCCATAGATGAGTGATGGCTCTCCATGTATCCGTGGTTACGCCCAGGGGCCTGATCCCTGGGTCTCCGACCTGTCAGCACTCTGAATCTTGAAACCAGAGATGGAAACACACATACACACACACACGACTGCCCACCATCCCGATGGCACATACAAAACACAAGCATTAACGAACACCCAGACACCACACAGCCAGATAGATTTTAATTGCTAAATATGTGTGTGTTTGTCTTCGAAGTGTAGTTGTGTGTGTGTGTGTGTGCGTGATTTGTTTTTGTTTTTCTGCATAGAACATTTATTTTCAGATAGTATGTGGAACAGATAATGAAAGTTTTTTGAGAATTTGAGAACTACCATACACCAAAATATAAGCTAGACTAAATTCCAAAAAACAATGAATTCGGGAGTATTTTTGGCATGACCTTATTACCGAGCAGACACGCAGGGAACATGTCCAGGTGCATTGGTTTTTAATGTTTGAGCATAAGAACAGCATTAGCCATGGCAAATTGCATCAAATTGTTGGAATTAGCTTTAAAACGGTACAAATTTCTCTCAGCTACATGGAAAAATTTGTAGAATTCAAAGACAGTAGCTTTAAAACAGCAACGTTAGCGTGCCGACAGGCCAACTGCGCCTATAGCCATGCCTCCCGTCACTCCCACCACCTAAGCCCATTAAAAATATATATATATATCCAGAAAAACAACACAGAATTCTATGGTGTCACACGGACCCAGAAGGAGGTATGGAGGATCTGAAAGGTGTGTGAGTAGGTACGCCTGTGGTGTGTGTGTGTGTGTGTGTGTGTGTGTGTGTGTGTGTGTGTGTGTGTGTGTGTGTGTGTGTGTGTGTGTGTGTGTGTGTGTGTGTGTGTGTGTGTGTGTGTGTGTGCTTGCGTGCGTGCGTGCGTGCGTGCGTGCAAGTGAAAGGGCAGCGGATCGGCTATCAGATACCCCACTACCCCAGACGGCTTGCCACGTCTGCTATGACAGAGACATGTATGACAGCTCACTGTCTGGTGTCACATTACCTATCACCCATCCCTCCCTCCGTCCCCCTGCCCCTCCGCGTACTGATGAAGGGGAGGAAAAGTCTCCCTCCTCTTCTCAGGGCTCAGATGAGTGGTGTGTGTGTGATCTCTCAACCGCCTAATGAGAATATTTAACATTCGCTGAGTCCACATTGTGTTCAGCTCATTCATCACTCCACTGATTCAGTCTTCTAGGGGGATAGCCTATGTGTTGACTGTGCAAGTTGCCTGCCCGCCTGTCTGTCTGGGGGAAGGGAAGTGTAGTTGGTTGGTGCTGAAAGCAGTGCTAGGAAATGAAGGTCATGAGGATTGTGTGCTATGGAAGGGAGATGTTGTCACTGCAGAATAGGAATGGTGGCTGTTTCTGGGAATTAGTGAGCAAATTTGTCTGTCACCAGCCAGGCATACTAACCCAGTCCCAGTGTTGGATGGCATAATTTCTTTGAACTAAACAACAACCGTCTGGGGGTTCTCTTAATGCCTCTTCTTACCAAGGGAGTTTCTTCATAACACCGGCACCTCTGTTTACTCTTTAGGGGTTTTACTGGGTTATCCACAGCTACTAGTCAATACACCCTCCAGTCAAGTGTTCCCATAACAAATATCCTTTCTCTCCCTACTCTCTCCCCTGTTGTCCTTTCTCTCCCAGGCTGTGACTATACTGTGAATGTCACACGCTTTAACCCCTTAAAGGGCTAGTTTTGCTTTAACTGACCACAAACAGAAATTTTTGTCCACCCCACCAAGAGGTCAGCACTGAGAGGGAGAGGGTCATTCCTTCATGACCTTCGCTGCTCGCCACACACATGCTTGCAAGCTCACAGACAGACATGGAAATAGAAGGCAGCTTTTCAAAAGGCAGAAGAGACCGTTTTTGCTTTTTACACTCAAACCCTCAGTGACTGATCTGACCGTGGTCCTCAGAGGCCGGATGGAGTTACGTCGGTGTGTGTGTGTCTGACTGGTGTGTTTGTATTTGAGATGTGTCAGTGTGTGTGTGTTAGCGAGCATGTTTCCATATGGGTGTGTCTCGGGTGAGGTTGACTGGTCCAGTAAACTAGAGGAGTACCCTACACTTACCCTCACCCCCCCTTACACAGACACACACACATACACACTGAGACACACGCACTTTCCCTGACCCCCTGCGACGATGAGCACAAGCCGTGACCCTGAGCCATATGCATCCCCATCCTCATCCCACCAGCCCACCAGTGTAGTACCGTACAGAAATGACATGACCAACATCAGTTTGCCTCTGGGACCTCTCCTTTCTCCTAACATTCAGCCACTTTCACAGGATAGAGAGTAGAGAAATGCGTTTTGTATAGCTCAAAGAGGGTGAAGACCACCTAGTCCTTGCCGATGTCAAGCATACCCATAACATGATGCATCACCACCATGCTTGAAAATATAAAGAGTGGTACTCAGTCATGTGTTGTGATGAATTTGCCCCAAACATAACACTATGTATTCAGTACATAAAGTTAATTTCTTTGCTACATTTTTTGCAGTTTTACTTCAGTGCCTTATTGCAAACAGGATGCATGTATTGGAATATTTTTATTCTGTACAGGCTTCCTTCTTTCCACTCATTTAGCTTAGATTTGTGGAGTAACTACAATGTTGATGATACATCCTCAGTTTTCTAATATCACAGTGTTGATACACTGTCCAAAGTGTAATTAATAACTTCCCCATGCTCTAAGGGATATTCAATATATATATATATATTTTTTTTTTTACCCCTCTACCAATTGGTGCCCTTTTACGAGGCATTAGAAAACCTCCCTGGTCTTTGTGGTTGAATCTGTGTTGGAAATGTATTGCTTGACTGAGGGACCTTACAGATAATTCTATGGGGTACAGAGATGAGGTAGTCATTCAAAACTCATGTTAAACACTATTATTGTACACTTTGAGTCTGTGCAACTTATTATGTGACTTGTTAAGCACATTTTTACTCCTGAACTTATTAAGGCTTGCTATAATAAAGGGGTTGAATACTTATTAACACAAGACATTTCAGCTTTTCATTTTTAATTAATTTGTAAAAATGTCTAAAAACATAATTCCACTTTGACATTATGGGGTATTGTGTGTAGGCCAGTGACACAAAATCTCAATTTAATAAATGTTTAATTCAGGCTGTAACACAACAAAATGTGGAATAAGTAAATGGGTATGAATACATTCTGAAAGCACTGTAAGTGGTTGCAATAGGTGATGGTGGTGTAGGTGGTGGTGGGGATAAGTCCCTTTGGGGAAAGCTGTCGTACCTGACTCTCCCGTTTGGTATGTGACTTCACCCTGGTGAACTGTAAAATGAGAGGTTACATTTTTTAAAATCAGAGCTGATGTTGGAAGTGAGCGAGCGAATAAAATCATGTGTGTGTCTTTATGATGGGACTTACACAGGTCCCTATATGCCACCTGCTCACCATCACAGACCCACTCTGCTCAAATCTGACAAGTCATTCTCTTCCTCTAAGACACTGTAATTTATCAGCACTTGAGGCAGCTTTGGTTGATTGCATTTTCGACAGAGCAATCTCCGCAGTGTCATAGAGAGTTTGGCTCTTGTGCAAAGGCGGAACTGTCATTTCCAAATGTAGGGGGTGAGGGGGAATGGGAGAGACTGTCCACCTATGGAATATTTCGGGCTGGAGATTTTGTCGGATACTTTGTTGTGACTGAAGTATTAAAACATTATTTTATTTTTTTACGATTAGTGAAACAAAATACATAATCATACATCACAGAATGACCACCCTTCCCTCTTGCTTCTTTACCTTTTTGTATATTTATTACCACTGTAAATTAAATCTAGCCTCTGGCGCTTAGTTTATATTGCATTATATGAAAACAACCAGCAGCTAAATCTGTCGCGTCTCACTCAGTCCGTCTGCAAAATTAAAAAGCAGTTTTGAATATTTCACCTTTCTGCTCTCTTGTGTGTTAAATCAATAAAAACATTCAACTAAAATGTTTTGCTGAAGGTATAGATAACATACCAATGAGCCACAAACAACTCTATTAAGACAAAACATGGAAATATGCTGATATTTTGTACAAAATACATGCATGTTATAAGAGTATCAAAATGTGTCAATCTTAACGCGGACTGTAAGTTCATTATACACTCCGGCGCATAATGAATGCTATATTAGATTGTGTCAAGACCTTTCTGTTCTTCAAACAGGTGTTTTCTCTGTATTAGAAAGGTTTTGCAGTGGAAATGTCAATAGTTTTTACTTATTACTCTCCATGATAAAGTAATTGTGTGTGTGTGTGTCACCGCCATTGGAACCATTTGTTTGTCACAGGCTTTAGTAGTGATGGTTTTAGTTAACCTATAACGGCTTTAATCAAACTATCCTCTTATTTATCTTCCTCTAATGTGTAATCAAAGCCAGATCTGATCTTTGTTTAATTAAGCCTTATATTCAGCCTCCTGAACACAACAATGACTACTGGAGAGGGCCAACTAGCTGAAGGGGCTTCAACAACGCTGCACTGTTGTGGCTGGCTAATCAATGCTTTCCAGCCTGCCATTTCCACAACAATACTGCCTTTTTAATTTAGTGATAATGCCCGGAAAGCTGGTGTTTGGAGGATGTATTGGCAAAGGTGTTGTCAGTATCCTCCAAACACCAGCTTTGAGGGCATTATCACTTTTGTACAATGGGTTACCAACATATTCAAATAAGCCGGCTGGTCGTTCGTTTTATCAGTTCGGTTGCCAGAGACACAACACTGTCTCTCAGTCTTTTTGTTCTGTATCTATGGACGTGACCCAATCGTTCGTTCTTATCCATTGCTTTCTAGCTAGCTGCATTTGCGTTTGTTTAAGCTGTTTTCTAGTGACATTTATTTGGATACATCCATAACAATGAGCTAATGATGCGCGATTTCAACTGGTTCAGAAAAGTTGCCTGCCCGTCTGTCTCATCACAATGTGCTCACTCGTCAGGACACTGTTGTTCAGAGGAGCTAGCCAACAACACAGCTAACACAATCCCTTCAAACTGAAGCTGGAAAGACTGAAAAATAGCTGCACTTTGTTTCATTTGACCAGTTTTCTATTGATAGTTTGTATATATCCATAAAAATGATGCTGATTCATGATTTCGACTGGCTGAGAAAAGATGCCTGCATGTCTGTCTCATCCCGACTCCCGACATGTTCATTACTATGGGACAGCTGGAGATCGAATTTGAATATTTAAACAATGTTGCAAATATCGGAGAGAGACAGCAAGGTTTATACAAATCTCTGCTGTTGAAAACTAAATGTTAGTCTAAAAGAAATGTGAGATAATGTCTTGATGCTTTTTATAGTGGAGATCCAGTTTATAATTTGCTTGGCTGGGCTGATGAGACAGTGGATAGTGCAGTGAGATGGAACAGAGTAAATAGGCATTTTAACATCATAGATTTAGCCGGTGGTAACTTGTGGAATAGACACCGGCTGGAATGCGGTTTTAACCAATCAGCATTTAGGATTAGACCCACCGTTGTATAAATAAATATCTCCCCGAGGATACACCATGAAATCACACAGAACTTGATGTCAGTGATAGCTGTGTTGACTACTACAGTATACCATAGGACTTCATTGTCATGTTACAAAATGCTACTGTATGATGGATATGGATGGTAAAACTTTAGGTGGAAGGTGTTGGACCGGCATCTGGCGCCTAAAATAGTATTAATGTATTGAATTGATTTATAAAGATGTTTTAACTACTGTAGGCCTAAGTCTCAAAGCCCTTTATATTATAAGTGGGTATCTCACCTCATCTGCTAGCAATGTGTAGCACAGATGTGTAGCATCAATGTGCAGCACCCACCTGCTTGAAGTTAGGATTTCAGCTTTGTAATGACAACACACTCAAGGACCATGGTCATAGCAAAATTCCAGACACACGGTCACAGCGTGGTCATGGTCAAGGCTGTCCACCAGTCATCATGACAGCTGGTTCTGGTTTGACACGACCGTCAACTGTCTCTGTTAGGACCGTTCAAGGTCGGGTTGAACTGTGGTCTAAAACCCTAACAGATGGAGCACAGAATCAGCCTGCAGGATTCAAATAAGCTACATGTAGATATTTTGTCACCATTTATTGATTAGAAGATTGTGCCTCCATCCCAAAGATTTTCACCCAGCATGTATTTATTAGGTAATTTTTGTAATTTTCATGATTATTATTTTTTTTAACCTTCACTACAGTACTGTAGAATCAATGGACATTTGGTTGGCATGTTGTGGCTTTGATAAGCAAAAGGTACAGTGGAACCACATTAAAACCCCACTGAGACCTATCATGGCTACATTAGCACAATGTCATGACCACATGCAGACTGTGTGTCATTGATGATGGCAGGGCAGGGGGACAAACACAGACATGTGCTGGGGAGGAATTAAATTAGTCAAGCCATAAAAAAATATATCTAGTAATTAAACCAGCTTGTTATCTATGCCGCTAAACCTGACCTTTTTAGAGCTTTCAACCAGAAACCATATCAGTGAACACCTTCCTAATATTGAGTTGCACCCCCCTTTCGCCCCCAGAACAGCCTCAATTCATCTGGGCATGGACTCTACAAGGTGTTGAAAGCGTTCCACAGGGATGCTGGCCCATGTTGAAGCCAATGCTTCCCACAGTTGTGTCAAGTTGGCTGGATGTCCTTTGGGTGGTGGACCGTTCTTGATACACACAGGAAACTGTTAAGCGTGAAAAACCCAGAAGTGTTGCAGTTCTTGACACAAACTTGTATGCCTGTTCTTGACATCTACACTGATTGAAGTGACATCAATAAGGGATCTTCGCTTTCACCTGGATTCAGCTGGTCAGTCTGTCATGGAAAGAGCAGGTGTTTTGTATACTCAATGTATGTGTGGAAGTGGGGTGTGTGCACGCAGTGTGTGTTCATAGACAAAATGACTGAATCATCAAAAGGAAAGGAAATTCACTGGAGCCATATAGAGAGTTTAGAGTCAGAGTCGACAGACACTAATTGTGAGAGGAAACAGTTCCTGACTCACTTCTGTTTGTGTGTGTGTGTCTTGCTAACTCTGTAATTGAGGATGGTTCGTGGGCAAGACCTTGTCATTCCAATCAGTTTATGTGGTGCATATTTTAATATTTTGACACATATTTCCATGATTGTACTAGGCTATTCATACAAATTTACTGAATCAGAATATGAGATAAAGCTTTCAATGTCTTTATGTAAATTAATGTAAATTTTTTTGTGGCGTGGAGTGATTTGAAAGCTGCTTATTCCATTGAAATTATCCAGACTGACTCTGTCCATTTCCTGTAGGTAGAAGGAAAACCAAAATGCTGAATCCAACATTTTCTTATTAACATGCTCTGTTGAGATTTCAACATTTACAGGGTCAACTGTTTTAGTCCCTTGGCTACCACTTTAACTATCAGCAGGATAAAAACAACAACTTCACCTTTCACTGGAGTAGAATTTCTTTTTCTGTCTATTTTCTTAAATGCTTACGGTATAGCCTTACCTTGAACTGTAAAACCATGAATGGAATCATTGCTGAGGCGTACACTCACTTTTCCTGGAAAATCTATATTATGGGTTGAGGGAGAAAGAGAGGGAAGAGAGAGAGCGATTCCTGGCATATCTAGTTATTGGCCAGTGAGGGGTCCATCGCAGTCTGTGCTCTAGTTTGGCCTGAAAAGGAGGTATGAGTGGAAGAGAAAAATACTGTCTCACTGAGTGCAAGCCAGGCCTGGCAGGAACACACACGCGTCGAATACACGCACACACAACCACACACATGTAAGCTTGCACCACTTATGGCTTGGGGTTAAAAGCTGTTGAGAAGCCTTTTGGACCTAGACCTGTTCCGGTACCGCTTGCCATGCGGTAGCAGAGAGAACAGTCTATGACTGGGGTGGCTGGAGTCTTTGACGATTTTTAGGGCCTTCCTCTGACACCGCCTGGTATAGAGGTCCTGGATGGCAGTAAGCTTGGCCCCAGTGATGTACTGGGCCGTACTCACTACTCTCTGTAGTGCCTTGCTGTCGGAGGCAGAGCAGTTGCTGTACCAGGCAGTGATGCAGCCAGTCAGGATGCTCTCGATGTTCCAGCTGTAGAACCTTTTGAGGATTTGAGGACCCATGCCAAATCTCCTGGGGGGGAATAGGCTTTGTCATGCACTCTTCAAGACTGTCTGGGTGTGTTTGGACCATTCTAGTTTGTTGGTGATGTGGACACACCAAGGAACTTTAAGCTCTCAACCTGCTCCACTACAGCCCCGTCGATGAGAATGGGGGCGTGTTCGGTCCTCCATTTCCTATAGTCCACAATCATCTCCTTTGTCTTGATTACGTTGAGGGAGAGGTTGTTATCCGGGCACCACACGGCCAGGTCTCTGACCTCCTCCCTACAGGCTGTCTCTGACTGTTGTGTCGTCTGCAAACTTAATGATGGTGTTGGAGTCGTGCCTGGCCATGCAGTCGTGGTTGAACAGGGAGTACAGGAGAGGACTGAGCACGCACCACTGAGGGGCCCCAGTGTTGAGGATCAGCGTGGCAGATGTGATGTTACCTACCCTTACCACCTGGGGGTAACCCGTCAGGAAGTCCAGGATCCAATTGCAGAGGGAGATGTTTAGTCCCAGGATCCTTAACAAAGCGCAATAAGCACACTGTCATTATAGAAATAGACATGATTGTTGTATGTATATCAGGGCGCTTGGTATACTGCAGTGGTACAGATGAACACACACACACAAAAACCCATTGGCAGACTGAGAGGAAAGATGGCTGAAGTGAACTTAATCCTCAACTGATCCGTCTGACTGAGAGTTTTGGGCCACGCTTCTGACAGGCACACATGATGGGAGACACACTCACACACACACTGGAAGAATACTATCATTTCTCCACTGATTTAGATCCAGTAACAGTGTGTTGTCACTGCTCTAACTAATCAGCTCTGACATCCTTCTCGCTTTACTTTACGCTCTATCGATTATTGAAATGCTCTTGAGACCCACTGCCATGTTTATTACCTTGCCTTGTCTTCCTCCCCTCCTTTCTCTCAATCTTTTCACTCCATCTGCAATAAAGTCAAGTTTTAGCCTTTCCTTATTTTATCCTCATTTTCCTAATTTGATAGTTGGAGCTGATCATTTTGAATGGAGATCCATGTTTTCACATGTGTCTCCTCACTCCAGCTATCCCTCTTCCTATCTCTCTTCCTCTCTCTCCCTCTTTCTCTCTCTCCCTCTTCCTATCTCTTCCTTTCTCTCCCTCTTCTTCTCCCCCTTCCTCTCTCTCCCTCTTCCTCTCCCCCTTCCTCTCTCTCTTCCTCTCTCTCCATCTTCCTATCTCTCTTCCTCTCTCTCCCTCTTCCTGTCCCCCTTCCTCTCTCTCCCTCTTCCTCTCCCCCTTCCCGTCTCTCTCCCTCTCTCTCCCTCTTCCTATCTCTTCCTCTCTCTCTCGTTCTTCCTTTCAGAAGAGATAATGAAATCAGAACGCAACTCCTTAATCTGCATTAGCTCAGTTAGACGACTAACAGCCTGATAATTGTGTGTGTGTGTGTGTGTGTGCACGCGCTTGTGTGTGGATGACAGATGTGAGCAGTAGCAGGCTAGCTGAGCTCTGAGGCATTTCACTGAGATGGACAGCTTCCTTTGTACAGCTGAGGCTCCTAGCGCGCTTCAGCGGTGCTCCTATTGACACACGCACGCACACATTTCACAGGCGTGTGGATACACACACACACCTCCCCAGCCCCTGTCATGCTCCGGCCTCCCGAGCCCCCATGACTGTGTGCATACAGGTGTTACATTAACCTTGTAGCTGCTCTGACACACACACACTCTCCTGGTGCCTTCAGCATGATTAGCTCTAAACTAGACTGCTGTTACTGCCTTCACTACAGGGCTCCAGAGAATCAACACAACCTGCCACCACACCTCCCTTCTCTTGCCGCCTCCCTCCTGCCTCCGTCTCCCCCTCCCTCTCCGTCCTCTCTCGCCACTCTCATCTCCCTCCGTCTCCTCCCTCCCTCTCCCCTGCCTGTGTCTTAATATAATGGAGGTTAAGCTCTATTGTTGAAGGGCACTGAGGACTTGGTCATGCCTTTCACTGTGGATAAGCAGTGATGTAAAGGAATGGAGGAGAGCCTGCGTTAATTTCTCTCTGCTAATAAAGAGACGTGATACAGGTGAAAGAGAGGGAGGAGAAGGAGGGGGATTTCTGCTCTCCCGGTTTTCCTAATGTGGATCTGTCTCTGCGGGGTTAGTCGTCCGCGGCGGCGCGTCATGCTCCGTAAAGCGGGAAAACCCGAGGGAGGGTCGTGCTGAGAGGGACAGGGTTGCCAGATTGGCTGAAAAGTGTCAGGAGAGAGAGAGGGAAAGGTGGAAGAAAGCTGAGGGAGGAATAGCTAGGGAGAGGGAAATATAGAGATTTTTAAATGGGGGAGTGATAGAAAGAGATTGTCAGAAGAGTGATGGAAAGGTGGAAGAAGGCCTGAAGGTATGCAACCTTATCAAAGTGACATGGCCCCTGGGGGGAAGCATGAATGACAACCCTTAACTCATTGTTGTGTTCTCTAGCTCTGGAGCAGGTTTAGCTTGGCAAAGCAGACTGGGGCTATAGGATCAGATGGGGCAAAAACAGACAGGAGTGTATACAGTAGTTAAGATATTTACACTCAAATGTTTATGAGTAGGCTATCTTATGTTTATGAGTCTCTTATGTAGTGTCAGAGTCAGATAAATAGTTGACAAAGCTTTATCAATTACAGCTTTTATGGCCTGTCACTGCTTACGGTTTCTACATTTTGTTTTCTTTTATTAAATGGTTACCATACAAGGTTACCTACAGACAGTATTTGCAGAACAAAAATGTCCAGGAAAAACATATTCCCCTATTGCCATACAAACTGAACTTTAATAGGCAATTAGGAAAATAGGTTCCACAGACAGTGCCCTGGCCTAGTTGAGGTGCATTGTGGGACCGTTTGACAAACTGTTCCGTCCTGTGAAGGGAGGAATATCTTGTGAAATGTGTTAAAGCTGTGGTTCTCTGGAGGGGAATTTGTGTTTAACTGTCTGGCTCCGTTTTTATACTCTGGTAATTTATCCTCTTGCTATCAAGCGCCTCACATAGCGCTCTCTTCTCCTGGCACGCTATCCATCGCTCTCTCTCTCCATCGCTATATAAATTGCTCTCTCTCTCTCCCTCCCCTTTCTCTCTCTCCGCCTTTCTCCCTCCATCCCTCTCTCCTGGCCCCAAACTTAGTGATGTAGCACATGCCGTACTAAACTAAGACCACTGATGCCTCTCTCACACAATCTGCTAGATATTGTTGTGTTCGCCCTTTTTTGCATTCAACATTTTTATAGCATTTCTATACAGTAACAATTAATGCTACATTGTTCAGCTCATATATACAGATACTTTCCATAACTCGGGGACACATTTATGAATGCTGGTGTGCTTGCTATTCCTAACACACCGAAGCAAAAGCATTCTCTTACAAATCAGTCCATTTCCTTGCAACCTGCCCTTCCGTCACTCTCAGTGAATATATCTCTGACCCATAAACCCTATCAAATTCGCTTTTTACACCAGCTCTGCTGAGTGGGGGAAATATTATACCTGTGTGTTACAGCTATCTCTTTCAGTGGCATGCACGTGCACGCACACGCAGGCACGCGCACACACACACGGGCGCGCGCGCACACACACAGAAGGTCGTAGTAGCATCCCGCCTATCTCTTTCTGTACCATTAGCATTGATTTGATATTCTGTCCAACCGAATATTTAATAGCAGACCAATCCTAGCCTTCTTTTATTGATGAACCACGTGTAGCAGGCCTATGGAGACATCAGTCATCTCAACCGGTTACAAAGCACCCACAGTGTGTCCATTTGATTTAAGCGCATGGTTGTGGCTCTGTGGAGAAGGAGCATATCACTAGGTGACATTGTTAATGTATAATATTAAAATGCCCAGTTTACACATTAGGCCTTTTACACAGTAGATATGAGACGCTGGTGGCTTAACAAAGCGTGTTTAGACTCTGACTGTGTCAGATGAAATCCCTCTGTGATGAAAGCTTTGTTATAGAATTGAATCATACTTGATTGATCCCCGTGGAGAAATACTCAACATTACAAACATGTCAACATGGAGATGAATGGCGTTCTCAGAAGAGCTATACCAACAGTCATGGTTTAGAGATTGGTTACAGTGGCGGAGAGATTGCTTGTGCGTGTGTGTGTGTGTGTGTGTGTCTGTGTGTTTGTGAGTCAGAGGTTGAGAGGCGTTCAATGGATCAGAGAGAACAGAGAAGACATTAAAGCTGTCTGTCACTCAATTAAGGAGCGTCTTGTCAAATCCCTGCAGTGACTATTAGTGAATCGAAAGATCAGACACTACCTATATGCTACATACTAGACCTGGGTTCAAATACTATTCCAAATATTTTCAAATACTCTATCAGTACTTGATTGAGCTTGCCTGTTGAAATAGAACCACTAGAAAAGTCTTGAAAGTATAAACCCCACCCACTTGGCCTTCCAGGCAGGCTAAAGCAAACGCTTAAAGTATTTGAAAGATTTCATATAGTATTTGAACCCAGGTCTGGTACCTACTGTACAGTGTACAGAAAACGGCTCACTCCAACTGCAGCCTTAGAATAGGTTACCAAGGTTATAGTACATGACTGCTCTCCCTGTGCCTTTTGTGAATGTCCATAGTGACGGAGTTGGGATAAAACCTTTATTATACATCAGAGGAGGCTGGCTCATAATAATGCCCAAAATGTATGTGTTTGATACAGTTCCATTCATTCCATTCCAACCATTACAATGAACCCATCCTCCGATTTAAAGTGGCCAATTAGAACAATGTTTCAATCCTCAGGACTTGGTCAGGTCAGCAGCCAGACATGTTGATTACCTGAGGTGCCCTCTAGCCTGGGTACGTTAAGGTCAGGGTAACAGCGTCACATTTAATCTGTCCCCACTCTCCTCTCCTCCTCCCTACCCTCCTCTCCTCCTATCTTCAGGCACCATGATGGATCCTCACCTCCCTCTCCTTCAATTTCCCCTAAATCACTGGTGACTAGAGAGGACACACACACAGAGCCATAGTTTTTACCCTGGAATGAGCTTTCTGCCCAACTCTTATATTATAGCCAATCTCTGTGAGGAGGGCAGCGGAGGCAGGTTTTGATACATTGAGTGAACATGAGAGTAGACGCATGATAGGAACAGGGAGAGAGAGGGCTGGCCAGGGTGTGTGTGTTTGTGTCTGTGTGGACCCAGCTGTGGACCCATACTCTACCACTTTTGCATTAGGATTCCCCTCTTCCTACAGGAGAGCAAACTGCTGTCCAGGCCTATACATCACCACACACACACACACACACACACACCCACACACACACACACACACACACACACACACACACACACACACACACACACACACACACACACACCCACACCCACACACACACATACACACACACACACACACACACACACACACACACACACACACACACACACACACACACACACACACACACACACACACACACACACACACACACACACACACACAGGTACCCACCTGTACTGCCTGTCTGAATGTACTGTGTGTGACTCACTCGACTCTATCCATCTGCCACTCTGCTCTCTCACTTTCACCATCTCACCCTGACTCTCCCTCTCTGTCTATATGTCCCTTTGTCACTCTGGCCAGTGTATTAACACTCTTTAACCACTAAAGCATTCATTTTAACTGCTCTTTATTTATTTATTTATTTATTTATTAGTCATGCCCCCCTCGTCCTTGACGTTTTCTAAATAAGTCTATATAGCACACTGCTGGTGTTACGCTTTTAGATTCAAATACAGAACTGGAGTTTTTTTTAATGGTTTTCCCCCCTTGCCCCTCCTCATCCCGACAGTAGGGTCTGCTCCGCTCCTAAACTATACAGAAATTAATATCACACATATAACAACAGATTAAATAAGTAGTGTATGATGGGGAGAATGGGTGAGTTGATGAGGGAGGGGAAGCGAACAATGCATAATTATGTAATTACCTATGGTCAATGAACAGGGTGGGCTATTCTATTGTATTGATCCATTTTAATTGGAATCTTAACATGGTATGTACCCTATATTAGTCCACCGAATCAAAGCAGTCTTATCAGTCTACTCTGGCCTACTTGGAGTAAGCTACACAGTAAGAGCGTGCGTAATTGTACATGCTGAACGGCTTTCGATATCTGGGAAAATAGCCACATCGGGGAGCAGGTAAACGAGTGTCGGAGAATGTGGTGATGAGGCTTGTTGAGCCTTACATTGGCAAGAGGAGAAATGTCACCATGGACAATTTCTTCACTTCACTGTCATTGGCGAACAAGTTGTTTGCAAAGAAAACAAGTCTGGCCGGCACCATGAACAGAGCTCCCTCCCTCTGAGCAAAATAAGGCACCTGCACAGCCGTTGTACTCCACAACTGTGCTGAAAGGTACACTACAGGACCAAAAGAATGTGGACACCTGCTCGTCAAATATCTCATTCCAAACTCATGGGCATTAATATGGAGCTGGTCCCCGTTTGCTGTTATAACTGCCTCCACTCTTCTGGGAAGGCTTTCCATTAAGCCACAAGAGCTTGGGCACTGGGGTGATTAGGCCTGGCTCGCAGTCGGCGTTCCAATTCATCACAAAGGTGTTCGATGGGGTTGAGGTTAGGGCTCTGTGTAGGCCAGTCAAGTTCTTCCACACAAATCTCGACAAACCATTTCTGTATGGACCTCACTTGGTGCATTGTCATGCTGAAACAGGAAGTGCCTTCCCCAAACTGTTGCCACAAAGGTACTTTATTGATCCCCCTGGGGGGGAAATTTCATTGTCAAGCAGCTACAACAAAACACAGGGCAGGTGCAAAATGCCACAACGAAAGACAGATACACGGTACATGATACATAGAGCGGCAGTATGAAAAAATATAGAAATACAAGATATCTGGAGTGCAAAAAAAAAAAGCTATAAAAAGACATTGCATAGTATGGGTGGTTGGCTGAATATGTACACTATACATTGGTGGATGGTTAACTATACTATACAGGTCGATGACAGAGAAATACTTCAGTAGCTAAAAATGCGTATGATATGAGCGAGGGTAATAATAGTTTACTTAATAGACAGACTGGCTAAATGAACAGGTAAGTGAAAATTTTGCATGGTTAAATTAGCTGTACAGGTAAGTATACTGTTATATTTACAGATAAGTGAAAACTTCATGGTTCCACAAACTGTACAGGTAAATGACAGGAAGAGATACTTTAATAGCTAAATGTGTGTATGATATCATTTGGGGTAATAATAGTAATTCCCTTAAAATACAGTCCTTAGTGCGCAGGGTTTAATTACAGACAACTGCACGTATTGCACATTCGATATACTAAAAGCAATGAGAAAAGGTGCAACTGACAGGATACTAATATGCATTCCTGAGTGAATGCCTACGTAAGTTAGGTCCAAGAATTACTAGCAATATTGCAGGTGATATGATATAACAACTGTACACGAGTATGTATATACAGACCTGCATGAATAAGTAGGTCCTGAGTGAACGGACCAGAGTTACTCACGGATGGATGTGAGTTTAACAACATAATTGTTAAACTAGGTCCTAGCACCCCAACAGTTCCAGATCTATGTTGCCGACGGCACGGCACCCCGGTGAGGCATTATACAGTGGGGAGAACAAGTATTTGATACACTGCCGATTTTGCAGGTTTTCCCACTTACAAAGCATGTAGACGTCTGTAATTTTTATCATAGGTACTCTTCAACTGTGAGTGACGGAATCTAAAACAAGAATCCAGAAAATCACATTGTATGATTTTTAAGTAATTAATTTGCATTTTATTGCATGACATAAGTATTTGATACATCAGAAAAGCAGAACTTAATATTTGGTACAGAAACCTTTGTTTGCAATTACAGAGATCATACGTTTCCTGTAGTTCTTGACCAGGTTTGCACACACTGCAGCAGGGATTTTGGCCCACTCCTCCATCCAGATCCTTCAGGTTTCGGGGCTGTCGCTGGGCAATACGGACTTTCAGCTTCCTCCAAAGATTTTCTATTGGGTACAGGTCTGGAGACTGGCTAGGCCACTCCAGGACCTTGAGATGCTTCTTACGGAGCCACTCCTTAGTTGCCCTGGCTGTGTGTTTTGGGTCGTTGTCATGCTGGAAGACCCAGCCACGACCCATCTTCAATGCTCTTACTGAGGGAAGGAGGTTGTTGGCCAAGATCTCGCGATACATGGCCCCATCTATCCTCCCCTCAATACGGTGCAGTCGTCCTGTCCCCTTTGCAGAAAAGCATCCCCAAAGAATGATGTTTCCACCTCCATGCTTCATGGTTGGGATGGTGTTCTTGGGGTTGTACTCATCCTTCTTTTTCCTCCAAACACGGCGAGTGGAGTTTAGACCAAAAAGCTCTATTTTTGTCTCATCAGACCACATGACCTTCTCCCATTCCTCCTCTGGATCATCCAGATGGTCATTGGAAAACTTCAGACGGGCCTGGACATGCGCTGGCTTGAGCAGGGGGACCGTGCGTGCGCTGCAGGATTTTAATCCATGACGGCAGAGTGTGTTACTAATGGTTTTCTTTGAGACTGTGGTCCCAGCTCTCTTCAGGTCATTGACCAGGTCCTGCCGTGTAGTTCTGGGCTGATCCCTCACCTTCCTCATGATCATTGATGCCCCACGAGGTGAGATCTTGCATGGTGCCCCAGACCGAGGGAGATTGACCGTCATCTTGATCTTCTTCCATTTTCTAATAATTGCGCCAACAGTTGTTGCCTTCTCACCAAGCTGCTTGCCTATTGTCCTGTAGCCCATCCCAGCCTCGTGCAGGTCTACAATTTTATCCCTGATGTCCTTACACAGCTCTCTGGTCTTGGCCATTGTGGGGAGGTTGGAGTCTGTTTGAGTGTGTGGACAGGTGTCTTTTATACAGGTAACGACTTCAAACAGGTGCAGTTAATACAGGTAATGAGTGGAGAACAGGAGGGCTTCTTAAAGAAAAACTAACAGGTCTGTGAGAGCCGGAATTCTTACTGGTTGGTAGGTGATCAAATACTTATGTCATGCAATAAAATGCAAATTAATTATTAAAAAATCATACAATGTGATTTTCTGGATTTTTGTTTTAGATTCCGTCTCTCACAGTTGAAGTGTATCTATGATACATATTACAGACCTCTACATGCTTTGTAAGTAGGAAAACCTGCAAAATCGGTAGTGTATCAAATACTTGTTCTCCCCACTGTAGTCTAATAGCCGCCGGCAGGAAGGACCTCCTGTAGCGCTCTCTGGCACACCGTGGTGGGATCAGTCTTTGACTGAAAGTGCTCCTCTGCGTCATAACCATAGCGTGCAGAGGGTGGGTGACGTTGTCCATGATGGCCAGCAGTTTGGCCAGGATCCGTCTCTCCGCCACCTCCTCTAGAGTGTCAAGGCTCATCCCCAGGACAGAGCTAGCCTTCCTGATCAGCTTATTTACCCGAGAAGCATCACCGGCTTTGATGTTTGCTCCCCAGCACACCACTGCAAAAAAGATGGCACTGGCTGGTAGAAGGTATGCAGTAGTTTACTGCACACGTTGAAGGACCTGAGCCTCCTCAGAAAGTAGAGTCGGCTCTGGCCCTTTTTGTACAGGGCCCCGGTGTTACCAGCCCATTCCAGCCTGTTGTCCATATGGACTCCCAGGAACTTGTATGACCCAACCATTTCCACATCCGTCCCCTGTATAGGGACTGCAGTCAGTTGTGCCTTGGTTCTCCTGAAGTCCACCACCATCTCCTTTGTTTTGCTGATGTTGAGCTGAAGGTGGTTCTGCTCACACCACAACACAAAGTCACTGATTGTGCTCCTGTACTCCTCCTCCTGCCCAACCCTGATGCACCCTACAATAGCAGAGTCATCCGAGAACTTCTGTAGGTGGCATGTTTCAGAGTTATATCTGAATTCTGAGGTGTAGAGGGTGAACAGGAAGGGGGACAGGACCGTTCCCTGGGGGGCCCCTGTGTTGCTAATTGCCCGTTCTGACACACAGCTCTGTCGTCGCACAAATTGTGGCCTACCGGTCAGGTAGTCCGTGACCCAGGAGACTAAGGGTGCTTCCACTTTCATCCTCCTCATCTTCTCACCCAGTAGCAAGGGCTGAATGGTATTGGTAGCTAACGTGCCATTGGAACACAGGAGTGATGGTTGCTGATAATGGGCCTCTGTACGCCTATGTAGATATTCCATAAAAAAATCATCAGTTTCCAGCTACAATAGTCATTTAAAACATGAACAATGTCTACACTGTATTTCTGATCAATTTGATGTTATTTTAATGGACAAAAAATGTGCTTTTCTTTCAAAAACAAGGACATTTCTAAGTGACCCCAAACTTTTGAATGGTAGTGTATATAGTGAATGTGTGTCACGCAAGCGAAAGTTACGAAAATTGTTAGGACAAGGGATAACAGCTAAATTAAATCTAACTGAAGATATTGCGTGAAGATTCACACAATACAAGCACAAGCTGACAATTGACTATTTTTGACTTGTCACATCGACACACTTATATTCATTATAATGCCATTAGTGCTTGTGCTGATTTTCACAATTTTTCAAGGCCACTTGATAAAAATTATGTTTAGACTACTGATATTTTCTTTTGACCATGCCTCTTGTTGGGCAGGATATTTTTTTTATGTATTTTGACATTATCAAAAGAAGCTGTTACCGTGTTCCAACACATATGCTTTCTGGTTCATAGTTGTAACAAAGGCACTCCGTTAATAAAATGTATTGAAGACTTTCATTTTCAGAATGACTGCTCATTAGCTTAAAGGGGGGTCCATCGTGGCCCAGCAGTTCTAATGTGGGAGATGGTGGCTGGCTGTATTATTGCCAGGGAAGTGATTTATCTCTACAGCAGACACATTTCCACCATATTGATTAAAGAGACCTAGGGTTTCTGTCACTTTCTCTCCATCTCTCTGCTCTTTCTCATTTACTCTGCCTGTCACTGTACTCTCTCTCGCTCTCTCACGCATGCATTGAGGCACGTGGTTGCGCACACACACACACACACACACACACACAAACACACTGTCTGGCATTTCCAAAAGCCTTTCTCCTAGTATGACAGCTCAGATTCTACCAGTCTCAGCCTTTCATACAGCCCAGAGTACAATATTTTTCCCTCCTCCACTCTCGCTACCTTTCTTTTCTTCTCCTCCACTCATCCTTTCTTTACATGTCAATTGTCTCTCTATTGCACAGTTTCCTAGCCAGAGAGATCTCCTGGACGACCGTGGTATGTGTGTGTGCATGCGGTAGGGCTGGCACAATTTCTGTATAAACGTGTAACCCACGGTTATGGACGAAGACCGTCATGAAAATAAAATATTCCAATAACCGTAAGAAATATAAAATGATTATTTTGTGGAACGAACAGCTGACTGAAGACGTGTGGTTGAGTCAGTTTGTGAGGTAGCATGATGAAACGGTGTTGTAGCAAACAACTCTTTGGTTGCCTAGGCAACGCCTCCCTCCCTGCAGCAGCAGTACACAGAAAGAAATAGAATGAATAGAAAGGGCTTGGAACCTAACCCTGGCAATTTGGGGACGCCCATTCAATGAATCTTTTCCCGCTCTTGACTGCAGCCCATGCAGTCGAGTGGACGAAGGAAGAGAATGTGTGTCTATTCAAACACTTAGAACGGTGTCCGAAGTCATTTGGCGGACCAATAACCGTCATCCAAAATTCCCCATGTCCGTCACAACCCTAGCGTGAGGGCGCGTGTGTGTATTTAAAAAATATATATATATTTAACCTTTATTTTACTAGGCAAGTCAGTTAAGAACAAATTCTTATTTACAATGACGGCCTAGGAACAGTGGGTTAACTGCCTTGTTCAGGGGCTTCGATCCGGCAATCTTTCAGTTACAGGCCCAACACTCTAACCACTCGGCTACCTGCGTGGCGTAGCATTTGCAGAGTTGCATTCAAAGAGTGGCAGGTCTAGGGAACGTCCATCTGGGGGAGGGGGGGGCAACACAGAATGAGCCCTGTGCTCAGGTGTGTATGTGCGTGTGTGTGCGCCTGCGTTTTGGTCTCCTGTACTAAAGCCTGGTATTTGAGGGAGCTCCTCCATTACATAATAACATTGTTTAGGCAGAGCAGGTCTAAGTGTTTCATCTCTAAGGCAGAAAGCAGCTAAATGGAGATCTTTTGTTGTAGAGGGGTCAGGGCATCTTACTGCCTGGGGCATCGCTATGGTAATAACACACAGGCACACACACACACACACACACACACACACACACACACACACACACACACACACACACACAGTATCTCCATGGTAATGATGGCACTGGCACTCGCCTGAGTATGCAAACACTTATCTGGAAATGCCACTCAGGGTTACATCTCTCATTTTTCTTCCTACCTCTTTTGCTCTCTCTCTCTCCCTGTCTTTATCTTTCTCTCTTGCTCTCCTTCTCTACCTCCTCCCCCCTCTTTATCCCTTCCTTTGACCTTCTCCCTTTCTCCTCCCTGAGTCTCTCCTCCGTCAACCTCTGACTTTTTTTCCTCTCATCTCTCTCCTTCTTCCTCCCCTCTTTCTGTGCAGTAACGCTGTGACAGATGAGTCTCTCTTGGCGTACCTTTTAGATAATGAAGTCACTGGACACTTCTTCTAGTCCTTGTGTTTTTGTGTTAAAGCTGAGGCACACACATACACACACACATACACACCCACTTGAAGCCTGGTTGTGCGTATGTAGCTACTGACTACAGCGTCTGCTATGTGCCACCCCAGCGACAAACATTTGCTTTGATGTTGTTGGTTTAGAGAGAGGGAGAGAGAGAGAGAGAGAGTACACACTCCATTTGATTGGTGTGTGGAAATCTGCTACTCTCTCTCATTAAAAACACAAGGCAGGAGAAAGTTATCTGCAAGAGAAAGTAACCTAGAGTAGCTAGTGCCCGGAGGGCCTCTCCACATCCTAGTGTCTTGGTGTTTTGACTGTTGTTTTGTTGAAACTGTGTTTTAATTAACACACAGCAGCTGGAGTGGGAATCATCCCCTGCCTGTGGTTCTCATCCTCTTCATCCCTAGCACCACCCCTCTTTCTATCCGTCTCTCTAAATCCTAAAATGTCTCTTTCTAACCCCTGCAATCCCTCCCTATCTCTCTCTCCCGGCTTTCTTCCACCTGTCCCTCTTCCCTGACACTGTCAGAGAATCACTTTATTTCTCTCTCGTTCTTTCTCTCTCACTATCGCTCTCTTTTTCGCTCTTTCACCCCCTCTTTATTGTGAGCTGAGTGATTTGGCCTTTCCTTGCTCTCCTTATCAGTACAGATGATCAGGAAGTCTCTAGCAGTATGACTCTCTGTCTGTCTGTGTGTCATTGACTAATGTCACATCCCATCATGATGTAATAATGTATTATCATATGTGTCACCACACATCTCCTTTCCTCCCACTATTGAAATCACAGGACAGAACAGATAAGGGCTCTGTCCCAAATGGCACCCTATTCATGGGCCCTGGTCAAAAGAAGTGCAGTACATAGGGAATAGGGTGCCATTTGAGACGCATACAAGGAATGGGCTGGGGATGAATGGGATGAGCGCTAAACTGTAGACAGGGCCCCAATATATTTTTCTGCTCAACACTTTTCAGATAAGCCCATTGATTAGCCAGGAAGTCAGTACAAGTAGGTTTTCACGGTCTATATCAGACCCAGAAAAGAAGGGAGATTTTTTTTGTAGAACGACTGTGAGAAGGTCACTTCTGGTGACTTTTAAAAAGGACATTATAATCCAAAATGCATTAGAATAAAAGTATGCTTTGCCGTTCCTCTCTCTCTTCACCCTGCTCTTGCTTGACCCCAGGGGTGTCAAACTAATTGTCATGGTTTCGCTCGGTACAGCTCCACCATCTCCACCTCCCCTGCGCCGGTCGGAGTCGCCTGCCTTCTAATCACCACAGTTTCACAACTCCTCACAACCCTCAGCCACCTTGAACATACCCGGACTGTCTGGCACTATCGTTCCCACCTGTTTCACATTACTCATTAGTGTGGTATATAGCTTCCCTCAGTTCCCCTTGCCCTTTGTCGAGTATTGTTTTGATGTCACGTTTTCTTTATGCCACTGTTTTGTCCGGTACTTTACGCACGTCGTTAAGATAGATAGATAGATAGATAGATAGATAGATAGATAGATAGATAGATAGATAGATAGATAGATAGATAGATAGATAGATAGATAGATAGATAGATAGATAGATAGATAGATAGATAGATAGATAGATAGATAGATAGATAGATAGATAGATAGATAGATAGATAGAGTGGGGAGAACAAGTATTTGATACACTGCCGATTTTGCAGGTTTTTCCACTTACAAAGCATGTAGAAGTCTGTAATTTGTATCATAGGTACTCTTCAACTGTGAGTGACGGAATCTAAAACAAAAATCCAGAAAATCACATTGTATGATTTTTAAGTGGGCGGCATGTAGCCCAGTGGTTAGAGTGTTGGGCCAGTAACCGAAAGGTTGCTGGATCGAATCCCCGAGCTGACAAGGTAAAAATATGTCATTCTGCCCCTGAACAAGGCAGTTAACCCACTGTTCCACTGTTCCTAGGTCATTGAAAATAAGAATTTGTTCTTAACTGACTTGCCTAGTAAAATAAAGGTAAAATAAAATAAAAAGTAATTAGTTTGCATTTTATTGCATGACATAAGTATTTGATACATCAGAAAAGCAGAACTTAATATTTGGTACAGAAACCTTTGTTTGCAATTACAGAGATCATACGTTTCCTGTAGTTCTTGACCAGGTTTGCACACACTGCAGCATACAGACCTTCTCCAGATCCTTCAGGTTTCGGGGCTGTCGCTGGGCAATTACGGACTATTGGGTTCAGGTCTGGAGACTGGCTAGGCCACTCCAGGACCTTGAGATGCTTCTTACGGAGCCACTCCTTAGTTGCCCTGGCTGTGTGTTTCGGGTCGTTGTCATGCTGGAAGACCCAGCCACGACCCATCTTCAATGCTCTTACTGAGGGAAGGAGGTTGTTGGCCAAGATCTCGCGATACATGGCCCCATCCATCCTCCCCTCAATACGGTGCAGTCGTCCTGTCCCCTTTGCAGAAAAGCATCCCCAAAGAATGATGTTTCCACCTCCATGCTTCACGGTTGGGATGGTGTTCTTCCGGTACGTCATGTGCCTGCTCCTCGCACTCGCCCTGACGTGCGTGTTATTAGTCCTGTGCCACATGTGCCGACTCCACACACCAGGCTTCCAGTGCGCGTCTCCAGTCTGGTACGTCCTGTGCCTGCTCCCCGCACTCGCCCTGAGGTGCGTGTTAGTAGTCCAGTGCCACCAGTGCCGACTCCACGCATCAGGCTTCCAGTGCGCGTCTCCAGTCAGGTACGTCCTGTGCCTGCTCCCCGCACTCGCCCTGAGGTGCGTGTTAGTAGTCCAGTGCCACCAGTGCCGACTCCACGCATCAGGCTTCCAGTGCGCGTCTCTAGTCCGGTACGTCCCGTTCCGACTCCCCGCACTCGACCTCCAGTGCGTGTGCCCAGCCAGGTTCCTCCAGTGCCGGCTCCACGCACCAGGCCTCCAGTGCGCCTCTCCAGTCCGGTACGTCCCGTGCCGACTCCCCGCACTCGACCTCCAGTGCGTGTGCCCAGCCAGGTACCTCCAGTGCCGGCTCCACGCACCAGACCGTCGGTGCGCCTCATCAGCCCGGAGACTCCCGTGATAGTCGACAGCCCGGAGACTCCCGTGATGGTCGACAGCCCGGAGACTCCTGTGATGATCGACAGCCCGGAGCCTCTCGTGATGGTCGACAGCCCGGAGCCTCTCGTGATGGTCGACAGCCCGGAGCCTCTCGTGATGGTCGACAGCCCGGAGCCTCCCGTGATGGTCGACAGCCCGGAGCCTCCCGTGACGGTCGACAGCCCGGAGCCTCCCGTGACGCTCGACAGCCCGGAGCCTCCCGTGACGCTCGACAGCCCGGAGCTTCCCGTGACGCTCGACAGCCCGGAGCCTCGCGTGACGCTCGACAGCCCGGAGCCTCCCGTGACGCTCGACAGCCCGGAGCCTCCCGTGACGCTCGACAGCCCGGAGCCTCCCGTGACGCTCGACAGCCCGGAGCCTCCCGTGACGCTCGACAGCCCGGAGCCTCCCGTGACGCTCGACAGCCCGGAGTCTCCCGTGATAATTATATGGCCGGAGTCGCCTGCCACACCAGTGCTCAGTCCTGGCCCGGTTATTTGCCCCGCTCCATGGCCTGAACTTGTTCCCCCACCATTGTTATTTAAAGGACCGGTGGGTTGCCCCTTTACATGGCCGGAGTCACCTGCCACACCGGTGCTCAGTCCTGGCCCGGTTATTTGCCCCGCTCCATGGCCTGAACTTTTTCCCCCACCATTGTTATTTAAAGGACCGGTGGGTTGCCCCTTTACATGGCCGGAGTCGCCTGCCACACCGGTGCTCAGTCCTGGCCCGGTTATTTGCCCCGCTCCATGGCCTGAACTTTTTCCCCCACCATTGTTATTTAAAGGACCGGTGGGTTGCCCCTTTACATGGCCGGAGTCGCCTGCCACACCGGTGCTCAGTCCTGGCCCGGTTATTTGCCCCGCTCCATGGCCTGAACTTTTTCCCCCACCATGGTCATTTCCAGGACCAGTGGGTTGCCCCTTTAAATGGCCTGAGTCGCCTACCACACCAGTGCCCAGTCCGGGCCCAGTAGGAATGAGGAGGAAAATATCCACTTCGCCGGGGCCGGAACCGCCACCTGCGATGGTTTGGTTGTGATGTTTTTCCTCTCTTACCCTTCCCTCATGTTTTTGTGTTTGTTTTCTTGCGGCCGGGGGTCCGCGCCTTTGAGGGGGGGTACTGTCAGGCTCTGGCCATAGAGAAGCTTTGCTTCTCTATATTTCTATGGTCAGAGTCTGGCAGATCTATCATTTCTATTTCTGTCTGGTGTTGTGTGTGTGGGATCCCTAATTAGAGGCAGCTGCTATGCATTACCTCTAATTAGGGATCTTACTTATATGTCTGTGTTCCACTCCGTTGGCGTGGTTCATTGTTGTATATTGTCTCGTGTCGTGCTACGTGTGTTAATAATTATTATCATTTGTTATATTTGTATCGTTCGTCAGTTCATTAAATAAATATGTCGAACTATGGATACGCTGCGCCTTGGTCTCTCTACACACCCGAACGTGACAGCATGACCATTATACAGTGCACCTTGTGCTGGGGACAATAAAAGGCCACTCTAAAATGTGTAGTTTTGTGACAAAACACAATGCCACACAATGCCACAGAAGTTGAGGGAGCGTGACATTGGTGTGCTGACTGCAGGAATGTCCACCAGAGCTGTTGCCAGAGAATTTAATGTTTATTTCTCGACCATAAGTCGCCTCAAACGTCGTTTTAGAGAATTTGTCAGTATGTCCAACTATGGACAACAAACACAATTGCATTTTATCAACGGCAATTTGAATGCACAGAGATACTGTGATGAGATCCTGAAGCCCATTGTTGTGCCACCTACATCATCTCATGTTTCAGCATGATAATGCACAGCCCCATGTCGGAAGGATCTGTACATAATTCCTCTGCAGCTGAAAATGTCCCAGTTCTTCCGTGGCCTGCATAGTCACCAATTGAGCATGTTTGGGATGCTCTGGATCGACGTGTATGACAATGTGTTCCAGTTCCCACCAATATCCAGCAGCCATTGAAGAGGAGTGGGACAACATTCCACAGGCCCAAATCAACAGCCTGATCAACTCTTTGAGAAGGAGATGTCATGCTGCATAAGGCAAATGGTGGTCTCACCAGATACTGACTGGTTTTCTGATCCACGCCCCTACCTTTTTTTTTAAGCCTTCTGTGAACAACAGATGCATATCTGTATTCCCAGTCATGAAATCTAAAGATTAAGGCTTAATACATTTATTTAAATTGACTAATTTCCATGTGACCTGTAAATCAGTAAAATCTTTGAAATTGTTGCATGTTGTGTTTTTATATTTTTGTTCAGTATACAGTATTTCCTTTCTCTCAAAATAAGCAAAAACATTTCCTCTATCCATCGATTTTTTTAATGCTCCCTGACTGTCTAGCTTCTGGACAGAGTGAAGAGACTATACATTTAGGTTAATTTATATTTCTACAATTTCAATTTGTTTTGAGTCATTTCAATGTTGATTGTGATCCTTTTTCCCGGCGTGGCGACGCTGCTAAATGAATGTAGGAGAAGCACTCCGGCTGGTCATCATGGTAGCAGGTCTCCATTCATCTCTGCTAATGGTCACTGGAGATATAGGCTCTTCTCTTCTTTCCTCTCCTCTCCTCCATCTGTCTATACTGCCATCGATCTCTGTTTTTCAACTCTGTAGCGCCAGCCTCCCCTCTGCTGTCTTGTTTTGTATGTATTTTTCTTCTGGCACATCAGTTACGTTTCTTCTATCTCCTGGCCTTTAAAGGGATCGCTAAATATAACTCACCAGCCTGCAGTCCTGTGTGACCTAGCAGAGGTACTGTGTGTGTGTGTGTGTGTGTGTGTGTGTGTGTGTGTGTGTGTGTGTGTGTGTGTGTTTATCAGTAGATCCTTCTTTGTGTGTAACTAAGCTCAGCAAAGACAAATTAAAACCGATACTTTTGTGTGTGTGTGTGTGTGTGTGTGTGTGTGTAGCCCTGGGCTATTTTCTGAATGAACAGTCTGTGACATTATTTAAATCTGTTTGAATACCTCTCTGTTGTCCTGGAGGAACTGTCAGCACATTTACCACTGTGTCTTATTTCTGAGTATTTGTGTGTGTGCACTTAAGTCTTGTCTTTTTAAAGTTACCAGACTCACCATTTCTAAATCAGATATCTACTCCCTCCACCAGATAGCCCTTCACAAAGGGCTATCTGCAATTGATTGAATCCTTCAGTTAGTAGCTTGCTGCCTAATAGTGAGAGGCACATGCAGTGTAGTGTAATGACAGTAAGAACACAGAGTGGGGTTGAGAGAAGAGTTGTTTTTTTGTGACTGGGACTGTGCTGCTGCTGCCTGTCAGGCCTGGTCTCTCTGTGGGTCGATAGCAGTAACACACTGCCACACATTGGAAATGGAGCCTTTTCTCAGGGGAGGGATCCATAGACCAACTGTGTGTGTGCCTATATGATGTGTCGTTGTGCTGAGACAGTAAACATCCCACCCCAGTACTGCAGTATCACACACTCACATGCCTCTCTCTCTTTCTGTCTCGCCCACATTCTGTCCATCTGCTGTGCTTTGTCTTTCCGCACGTCTATCCACGGTTCTGTATTCCCTTATGGTTTGCTATCTCTACTCAAACACACACACGCACACATACACTCCTTTGCTTCATAGTGACAGACTGCAGTTGGGAGGGTGGTCTGTCTTACATCTATACATGAGGGAGAACTTGTATTTCAACTAATCACACTCCTGCCACTCACCTCTCACTCCAGTTGTCTTCACACACACACCCCTCTCCTCTCTCTTTCAAATGCACACAGGCTACCCGGGTGCAATTACGATTGTGTCACACCAGCAACGTGAGAATAGCTTTTCCGAACTAACGGAGTCAGAAACACCCAACAGACTAGTTTCTACTTGTCTTGACTCTGTTTAAAGTCACCACATGGCTTGCTGCAGTCTGTCAGTCAGTGCGTTCATGGGTAGTCTCTCTCTCTCTCTCCCCCCCCCCCCCCCCCCCAAAAGGTCACGTGCACAAGTACAGTGAAATGCCTTTCTTGCTTGCTCTTTCTCGACAATGCAGTAATCAATATCAGTAGTACAATAAAAAAAGCCAAGTACAACCAAAACACACGAGAAATAGAAATAAGAACACGAGAAAGTAAGCAAGCTATAGGTTCAGTTCCAAATACCATATTTACATTGTGCAGGGATACTGGAGTGGTAGGGGTAGATATGTATAGGGGTAAGGGGACTAGGCATCAGGATATATGATAAACAGAATAGCAGCAGCGTAAATGATTTGTATGTGAGTGTGTGTGTGTGTGTGTGTGTGTGTAGAGTCAGTATGAAAGTATGTGTGTGTTTTGTGTAATGAGCAAATTAAGTGTGTGTGTTGGAGTGTCAGTGTGTAAGTGAGTGTGCATAGAGACAGTGCTAAATAAAATAGAAGGGTCAATGCAGATAGTCTGTGTAGCAAGTTGTTAGCTATTTTGTAGTTCAGGAGCCTGTTGGTTTCAGATTTGTTGCTCCAGTACTGCTTGCCGTGAGAAAGCAGATAGAACAGCCTATGGCTTGGGTGGCTTTCCTTTCACACCACCTGATATAAAGGTCCTGGATGGCAGGGAGCTCTGCCCCAGTGATGTACTGGGTTTTCCTCTGTAGCGCCATGCAGTCAAGAGCTGTGCTGTTGCCATACCAAGCAGTGATGCAGCCAGTCAAGAGGCTCTCAATGGTGCAGCTGTAGAAGTTTTTGAGGATTTGAGGGGCCATGCCAAACCTTTTCAACTTCCTGAGGCCAGAATTGGTGCTGTTGCCCCTTCTTCATAACTGCGTGTGTGAGTGGACCATTTTAAGTCCTTAGTGATTTGGACACCAAAGGAATGGAATATCATTTGCTTGTACGGCATTGGCTTGTATCTTGAATTTATTAGAACTTGCATCCTTAGTTGAAAACCTAAGACACTGTCAAGGCAGTCATTTTAGAATAAAAATGTTAAAAGTTGTATTTAGCTTGACTTATCAAGGAAGTGTTTTAGCAAACAGTCATCTGTAGCTGTATTGAACTATCATTGCTTAGAGTACAGTAATAGTTAAGAAGTATGGTAAAGTCTGAAATAATAACCAATAGATTTCCTTTATACTACAATACTTTTGGCCAATAGTACAATATAAGGGGAATAGTGTATCATTTTAGAGCTAGCCTATGTTGTATGTGTGTGTGTGTGTTACTAGTTTGTTCCGGTCGACAGGTATGTGTTGTTTTCAGAACCCTAGGACAGATGGTAGAAACCTCCAATGTCTCTTTCATTATCTTCTCCCCACTTCCCCACGTGACAAACATAGCTCTGTTGCTCCAGTCATGCTGTCACCACAAGCACGCACACACACCACCGGTGGTGAGATAGAGATTGAGTGTGATGCCACAGTGACATTAGCTGAGACCTGATTTGGAGTACCTAGAGACAACCAAGACTCAAGTCTTGGGTTGGGGCATTCTGCTATAAACCTGGGTTCACTGGTTCACCAAATGCCTGGTAACTTGACACGTCTTTTCCCATGCCTATCCTAAATATCTCTGTTGTAAACATACTTTTTGTGTATATAGAGATCTGTTGGGTATTAGTCAAATGGGGTGTGTTTTGGAACTGAAAGAGGATATTACAAGTACCATTACTTAGCCACACCAGTGTGCTGTTGGAATAACTGCTTATGTGTGTGAGATAATATGCAATGCTTATGTTGACATTGTGAAAGAGCTAACTGCAGGGAAGCTGTAAAAATAGGGTTTCTGTAGTTCTGACTATTGTCTCCTATCTGCTTTGTGTTTGAACAGCATGTGTGTGTGTTTAGACTTAGAGAAGGACAGTGAAGTCCCTGTCGCTAAATGGATGGTCACAGCAGACTGACAATGCAGTGGTCTCCCACTGGCCTGTTTACATCACACACACACACTTCAAGGCGTTCCTTCCTCTATGAGAGGTGTGACAGAGACCAGTGTGCCGAAGAAAGACTTATCATTCTCTGTGATTCTCTTAGACCAGGGATTTTCATGGAATCTCCTTGACTCTGTGTGTGTGTGTGTGCGCGTGTGTGCGTGCGTGTGTGAGAGAGAGCGAGCATTTATATATTTAACTGTTCTTATCAAGGTCCAAAAAGGCACATCATTCCTTAGGTGATGAGTGCAATACACTCCTCAGTGATGCCTTTTACTACGACCAGAAACCCTTTTGATATCATATAAAGTGACATACCAGCTTATGGTACAGAATAGTGTTTTACTCCCTCACCAATGTCATTCCAGCATACAGCAGCCCTGCCCTATCAATCACGCTCTGTCATTATAAAAAAGGAATTTAGTAATGTAATTCAATGGTATACTATTGAGTTAGCTGGCTATTACAGTAGTTACATAGAGAGGTACAGTGCCTTCGAAAAGTATTCAGACCCCTTGACTTTTTTCACATTTTGTTACGTTACTGCTTTATTCTAAAATGTATTTCCCCTCATCAATCTACACACAATACGACTTAGAATATTTTTGTAATTTATAAAAATGTTTATTAATATGAAATATTACTTGTACTCAGTACTTTTTTGAAGCACCTTTGGAAGCGATTACAGCATTGAGTCTTCTTGGGAATGACACTACAAGCTTGGCACACCTGTATTTGGGGAATTTCTCCAGAGTTGTTTGATCGGGTTCAAGTCCGGGCTCTGGCTGGGCCACTCGAGGACATTCAGAGACTTGTCCCGATGCCACTCCTGCGTTGTCTTGGCTGTGTGCTCAGGGTCGTTGTCCTGTTGGAAGGTGAACCTTCACTCCATTCTGAGGTCCTGAGTGCTTTGGACTGCCACCACCATGCTTCACCGTAGGGATGGTGTCAGGTTTCCTCCAGATGTGACGCTTGGCATTCAGGCCAAATAGTTCAATCTTGGTTTCATCAGACCAGAGAATCTTGTTTCTCATGGTCTGAGAGTCTTTAGGTGCCTTTTGGCAAACTCCAAGTGGGATGTCATGTGCCTTTTACTGGGGAGTGGCTTCCTTCACACTTCAACACGTTGACAATCC
This sequence comes from Thymallus thymallus, assembly GCA_023634145.1. NCBI lineage: Eukaryota > Metazoa > Chordata > Actinopteri > Salmoniformes > Salmonidae > Thymallus > Thymallus thymallus. The sequence goes on from CM042411.1 coordinate 15,846,610, forward strand.
TTTAAAAACAAAGCATTTGTGTTTAGTGAGTCCGCCAGATCAGAGGCAGTACGGACGACCAGAGATGTTCTCTTGATAAGTGCGTGAATTGGACCATTTTCCTGCCCTGCTAAGCATTCAAAATGTAACGAGTACTTTTGGGTGTCAGTGAAAATGTAAGGAGTAAAAAGTACATAATATTTTTTAGGAATGTAGTGGAGAAAAAGTAAATGCTGTCAAAAAATGTAAAGTACAGATACCCCAAACAACTACTTTACACCCCTGGATGACCTCCAGGTCAGGCTATAGCCATAGCTATCCTCAAGACAATATGAAAATAATAATATATTGTCTGGCTGTGGCCAATGGCCATATTGTTTTGACTTTTATTTAACCAAACGCAATTAGTCCATTAAAAGTGTGTTTTTTCAGTTTTATGTAGATCCTTTTATGGCGATGCTCATTTCTGTTCTGTAAGTTATCGTCTCGTTAAGACCTGGGAGAGCGGCTGTTCGATTCAGCTAACGAGCCGCAGTGTGTTTAAACAGGAATATATGTTATGAGACGCAGTGGGTTTTTCCTGTCAGTCAGTTGGCTGGGAACAGATGTTACTGCAGGAGTGTTCACACGTACACGACACAACTCTCTGAAATGGTGCGTTATTGTGACTCAGATTTAAAACTGTACATCATCAGGCCAGAATATTGGTAAAAGACTGATCAGCTGAAATTGCTGCATTATTACTTGAATTAATAATATTATTGATAATAACAATTCCCCCTCTCTCTCTCTCCCCCCTCCTCTCTTCTCCAGGCGTGCCCCCGTCATCGTCTCCTCTGAAAGGAAGAGGAAGTGATGTCACGTCACCACAACCGCTTCGAGAGGGAGTACCGGGGCATGCCGTGGGAGAGACGGGACATCATCCGTCCGGCTGGCCTCCTCAACGGATCGGGAGCAAATAACAGCTGCCCCGCCGTCAACGGTAACAACCGCCCGGGACTCCTCCCACTGCCCGTCATCCCCTCCCTCCTGCCAACTCCGGTTACAGTTGCCGTGACTACGTTGAGTGGCGGTGACATGGTTGTCAAGCGTCAAGGAGGGGTCACAGTCACGGCCGCTGTTGCTGCCAAGGTAAGAACACACAGGTCTTCTTTCTCTCTTTCCATCCACGCCAAAACCATTTACCTCCCTCCTCATTATACACTCCATCTCCACTCTCCAACTCTTACCATTCTCTCCACGCAAATCTCTTTCTCTCTGGCCTCTTTCTCCCGCCACTGTCCAACTCATCTCAATCCCGCCAAGCCGTTTACCCCCTGTCTTCTCTCTCTCTCTCTCTCTCTCTCTCTCTCTCTCTCTCTCTCTCTCTCTCTCTCTCTCTCTCTCTCTCTCTCATATCCCTCTCTCTCTCTGCCAAATGGCTGGCTTGTTCCTTCTTTTCTCCTCCTCATAAATTTTCTCCTCTCATTATGTAAATTGCCTGAGGCAGCAGTTGAGATGTGGCCAAGATGTAGGTGCTTGCAGAGCTCTAAGCTTGGACAGTGTTTACAGGCAGGTGCTTTCCCATATATGGACTACTTATTGTAAACTTACACTATGATAACTTAACTGGATAAACTAAAAAAGCCTGTAGTTTTTTTTCATTTCCCCCTGATGGCCGTTTTACTGCTAGCTCTTTTTCCAAACTGGGAATCTGAATGTGCTACGTCCTAGTACCGATTTGAGCTCTTAAGTTTACTTTAAAGCAATGAGTTCACTGTGAGTTTTCTCTTCTCTCCTGTAGCCCAAGGAGTTATCTAGATACTCTGAGAGAGGCAACTTCACCAAATAAAGTTAGAAAACCCAGCCTCATCCCTTCTCCTGGCTCTGCTAGTTCAACCACATTCATCTCCCTCCAACTCTTCTCCTCAATATCACTTTTCTTTCATTTAACTCCACAGGCCCTGAGCTTCTCTCCACCTCTCTCACCCCCACATCACTCCGTTACCATTAAATGGGCTTTCTCCCTCCCACATCTTTCTCTCATTCTCTCTCTTTGTCCTTCTCTCTCTCTCTCTCTCTCTCTCTCTCTCTCTCTCTCTTTTTCTCTCTCCTTCTCCTCTCTCTCCTCTGCCAAGCAGCAGTGGTAAACAAGGCTGCAGTAATGCAGCTGCTAAGTGAGCATCATTAGGTGGTTGAGAGAACTCTCTGACCACAGAAATGGTAAATGTAAAATCTCCTCCGGCAGCCAGGCGGCCTCTTTTTGTCTGCTGAATAATGACATGTATCCGGAACTAAACTCTCAGCAGCCACCGTCTCCCACCATGGCTATTGTCATCAGTCCATGGCTGCCAGTGTGATTAGGACCTCTCAATATGGCTGCCATACATATAGCATATAGCTTCAGTAGCTTGGCTGGTCTGAGATATGTGTCAGATACATTGGTGTTTGATATGCAGTGTGTGTGTGTGTGTGTGTGTGTGTGTGTGTGTGTGTGTGTGTGTGTGTGTGTGTGTGTGTGTGTGTGTGTGTGAGTGATCCTCCACCAGATGCTGGCCTGTCTGCTAGTGTTTACCTCTATCCTGTGTGTTGTCTTCAACACTTATTTGTAAACCTGTTATAGCAGCAAATAGAATAGCAGCATTAAAGAGATTCTCCAATACAGATTCTCCCTAAAATTGCATACTGTGTCGCATATGTGCAGATACAGTACGTCACTGCGCTCTCTCTCGCTCTCTCTCTCTCTCTTTCTCTGCTGTGTGTGCATCTTGCTAACTGTCACTCATGGCGAGGGGCTGAACCTCATTGGCTGGAACTCAAATTGCTAGGGGGCTGGCCCAAGTGGGGGGAAAATGTCTAGTGAGCAGTTGCTTTCAAACTAGGGATTTCGTGGCTAATTGGAGTAAGACAGTAATTCTGGTCATAGATTATGCATGAATGAACTACACATTGACACATTCAGCCCAAAGCGGGAGGTTTAAAAAGATACTTAGCCGCCATCCGGAGCATGTCTTTAAACAGGAAACACCTAGAGGCATAAGCTGTTGTTTAATAATGGCCTAATGGAACACAGACACACACACACTGGACATTCAGAGGCCTTAGAGCCACTTCTCTCTCGCTGTCATCTGCTCTCAGCTCTGCTCTCAGTCTCTGTGTGTCTGTCCAGCAGTTTGTGCCTGCATGTGTGTGTGCTTGCATGTGTGCGTGCATGCATGCCTGCGTGTTTGTCAGACAGAGAGATGCTGTGTCCTGGCGCTAGCCCGTTGCTCACTTAAAGGGATACTTTGGGATGTTGCCAATTTGAAGGACGTTGCTAACTAGCGTTAGCACCATGACTGGAAACCTATGGGAACAGCGTGCATGCTCTGGAGAAGTAGATTAGGGGCTTCATTGTCAAAAGTATCCCGAAGAATCCCTTTAAGACCTGACAGGCTGTATTGATGTGATTTTAATTTAAGAAATCTGTTTTAATTTAAGAAATCACGCATAATCGAGAGAAACTTGATCATATAGAAATGTAAGCAAGGTTTGAAATTATTATATTTTGCACTCTGTATCTGTTTGTATTACATGTTACGATTTTGCAAAAAGTAAAATATGTTACGAATTTTCCAAATGTACAATATGTTACGAATTTACAAAACGTATGATATGTTATGAATTATTGCTAGGTGGCTAATGTTAGCTAGCTTGCTAACGTTAGCTGTGCTAGGGGTTATGGTTAAGGTTAGGGTTAAGTTTATGAGTTAGGTTAAAGGGTTAAGGTTAGGGTTTGGGGAAGGATTAGCAAAATAGTTAGTCACCCACCCATACACCACGACCAACCACACTCCTTTAGTTTTTGCGTTAAGTAACCATCTGTCTTATGTAGCTATACAAAATGCTCTGAGACTAGGTTGCATTAGCCTATAGAAAAATTATATTTAAGAATGAAATGATCCATGTGGGCCAGGAAAACCAAAGGGCCAGTAACCTATCCTCCTACTAGGCCTATAATAAAGCTTTAAGACAAGTTAAAGTTATATTCTAACCTAAGAAGGTGTTGTCCTAAAGTTGCCACTTTCAAAAATAAAAATAATGAAAGTTCATAGTCAAAGCTTAGGCATAGGCTATTCTCAATCACAGCTTTATGAGAGATAGAACAAACCATATTATTTATTTACTGATGCAAATAAAGCAATTATTATCCAGTTCTGAAGACGGTAGACTGCCTCTATCCAGCTCATGCTTTATAACCTAACTCATTACGGTAAGACAGTTCCTCATCATACTGTCACTGCTCCATGCTGAAGCTCCTACACCAGAAAGGAATATTATGAAATATTTGCCTGCACTTAGTCTCTGCCCAAGCATTCAATAACATTATCTTTCGTCATGATTCATCCATTTGTAGCATTGGATTTCGTGCTATAGCCCAACGGTGGTTTTATTTGTATTTATTTATTCATTTGGATTGGCCAATAGAGGCCTATACCATCGTATATCACAGTGTTTTATGTGTGTGTGTACAGTATGTGTGCGTGTGTATGTATTTTTGCACGTATTTAGACAGTATGAGTGCTTGCATGTATGTATTTGGTATTTGCAGGCCTGTGTGTGTCATCTTTAGTCAGCTATGAAATAAACGCACGTGCCGGCTTTCCTGGTTTGCAAGTCTGTCTGTGCGTCGGTAAGGTGTGATGAAGCGGGGTTTGCTGAGACTGGAAGTGTACCATCTGGCCACAACATCCATCATGATGTACAGCTAGCCACGTGGAACACCGCACTACACTTAGGCTAGGAGAGCACTTCTAAATGATCTACCTTTTTTATCCAAGAATGTTTTTTTGTATTAATTTGTATGTATTTTCACTTTGTTTCCAGCGCCTGGATCTGTTTATACAGATGGTCCTTGGCTTTTGACGCCACAACACTATTTCTGTTTTCAGGTGATGAATAGCATGCAATGGCGCTCGCTGGGCTGTTTTGGTTTTAGTCAAAGAGAAAGCAGCACGGCAATCAGGGTTTATTTGGGTCAGGGACTGACTGACACAGGCCATTCACTTACATAGATTCATCAAGTAGAACTAATTACCAACAACAGGAAAGATGAACAATTTATCCTGCTTTGTAGAAGAGGTATTGGCCTTTTAGCAAGAGGAAGTATTTATGGATATTTTTATATATAATGTTATTGGGTATTTTATTTCAGTGTTATTTGGTATTTATGAGGGTGTTATCAGGTTTAAAGCCAGGCCATGTTGGATGGATAATTTTCATCTGTCGACACTAAAATTTATATTCCAGAGAAATCTCTTTCCCACGATTGGTTTGATCACCCATTGAAACATGCTGTGTATTTCAGGATCTAGAGCTCTAGTGCCCTAGTTTCACAGGCCAATCCCTGTTCCCTGATGAATTTGTTTAACCTCTTCAGCACCACAATATAAAACCTACATTTTTACTGGTTTTTATATTCTATTCCTACTGGTTTTCTGTTACATTTCTACTAGCTTTCTGTTACATTTCTTACAGATTTTTCTGTTCCATTTGATACAGTTTTTCTGTTCACAAAGACAGTTAGAAAGCAGCAATAAGGGCTGTGGTATTATTGTTGTAGTATTAATAGTCCTATTGATTTTATCATATACAGCACCCACCCACAAATAGAACACCTATTCTCTCTATTCACAGTCAAGTGTACACAATGCATTTAGTGGTAGTTAGTAAACTAATCTTTCCACAAAAGTATTGGGACAGTGACACATTTTATGTGGTTTTGGCTCTGTACTCCAGGACTTAGAATTTGAAATCATACACTGACTGGGGTTAAACTGCAGACTGTCAGCTTTAATTGAAGGGTTTTTACATCCATATTGTGCGAACCGTTTAGAAATTACAGCACTTTTTGTACATAGTCTCCCCATTTTAGGGGACCAAAAGTATTGGGACAAATTCACATATGTGTAGTAAAGTATTCATAGCACGCAATGACTACATCAAGCTTGTGACTCTACAAATTAGTTGGATTCATTTTCTGTTTGTTTGTTTTGACCTTTGGTCCCCTAAAATGGGGGACTATGGATGAAAATACCATCAAATTAAAGCTGACAGTCTGCACATTGTATCATTTCAAATCCAAAGTGCTGGAGTACAGAGCCAAGACAACAACAAAAAGGTTTTTGGGAGCTCACTGTATCTGAGACAAACACACAGTACAGTGCCTTCAGAAAGTATTCATACCCTTTGACATTATGTAAAAAATAATTTTAAAAATTTATAAAAACATAATTCCATTTTGACATTATGGGGTATTGTATGTAGGCCAGTGACAGAACATCTTAATCAACACATTTTAAATTCAGGCTGTAACACCACAAAAAGAAGTCAAGTGGTGTGAATACTTTCATAATCTTGCAGTATTGGCAGGTCTCCTTTTTAAAAATAGATTTTAAATCTTAACAGAACATCATGGTTTATATAAAGCCTTGCCTGGTTTTCCAACTACTTCGCAGACAGAGTTCAGTGTGTCAAATCGGAAGGCCTATTGTCCGATCCTCTGGCAGTTTCTATGGGGGTGCCACAGGGTTCAATTCTTGGGCCAACCCTTTTCTCTATATACATCAACGATGTCGCTCTCGCTGCTGGTGACTCTCTGATCCATCTCTACGCAGACGACACCATTCTGTATACATCTGGCCCCTCTTTGGACACTGTGTTTACTAACTTTCAAACAAGCTTCAATGCCATACAACACTCCTTCCGTGGCCTCCAACTGCTCTTAAACGCTAGTAAAACTAAATGCATGCTTTTCTATCGAACGCTGCCCGCACCCGCCCACCGGACTATCATCACTACTCTCGACGGGTCCGACTTAGAATACGTGGACTCCTACAAATACCTAGGCGTCTGGTTAGACTGTAAACTCAACTTCCAGACTCGCAACAAAGCCTACTTCACTCATGCTGCCAAACATGCCCTTGTATCCTACCGATCCTTGATTTCGGCGATGTCATTTACAAATTAGCCTCTAACACTCTACTTAGCAAATTGGATGTAGTCTATCACAGTGCCATCCGTTTTGTTACCAAAGCCCCATACACTACCCACCACTGCGACCTGTATGCTCTCGTTGGCTGGCCTTCATTATATATTCGTCGCCAAACCCACTGGCTCCAGGTCATCTATAAGTCTTTATTAGGTAAATCCCCGCCCTATCTTAGCTCACTGGTCACCATAGCAACACCCACCCGTAGCATGCGCTCCAGCAGGTATATCTCACTGGTAACCCCCAAAGCCAACACCTCCTTTGGCCGCCATTCCTTCCAGTTCGCTGCTGCCAATGACTGGAACGAATTGCAAAAATCATTGAAGCTAGAGGTTCCTATCTCCCTCACTAACTTTAAGCATCAGCTGTCAAAGCTGCTTATCGATCAGTGCACCTGTTTATAGCCCTTCTGTAAATAGCCCACACTACTACCTCATCCCCATATTTATTTGTATTATTTTCGCTAATCTTGCACTCCAGTATCTCTATTTGCACATCATAATTTGCACATCCTTCATTTCTGTGTTAATGCTAATCTGTAATTTATATCACCACTATGGTCTATTTATTGTCCTACCTCCTAACCTTACTGTGTTTTGCACTACATTTGCACTCTGTATATAGATTTTTTATTGTGTTTTTGACTATGTTTGTTTACTGTGTAACTTTGTGTTGTTGTTTTTGTCGCACTGCTTTGCTTTGTCTTGGCCAGGTCGCAGTTGCAAATGAGAACTTGTTCTCAACTGACCTACCTGGTTAAATAAAGGTGAAATAAAAAAATAAATAAAGGTGATATTTAATGTAGACTAACCAGCTAAAGGTTAATGCCATACAGCTACAGTATACCCATGACAATGTTTGTCCCCTAATTGGCGTAGCGTCCTTGGCTCCTCCTCACACAGTAGCAGAGCAGTGCTAACTCACCCTTGTCTATCATTGATTGGCGGCAGGGCAAGTTGGGTACTTCAGTGCTGGGAGCAGAAGACCCCCCCCCCCCCCCCCCCCCCCTCCTGGTTGTGACGCAACATGCTATCTACAACACAGCAGGAGGCTACTGCCTCTCTCTGACACCGCTCGTCAACAATGAGAGAAAGTTCACAATAACCCATTCATTCTCCACAGTAATGACTCTGTGGCCATGTTAAGACGTCCACTGTAGTACGGCTAAAATAGGCTACCTCCCTGGAAGAAACTGTACTGTTTAAAAAGCATGAGAACTTGCAGTGTTAGCAACACTGAACGTAACACAACAAACAGGGTCTGAATCCACACTATCGTAGTAGAGACATGGACAGGGCGATTTGGAAAGCAGAGAAGGTAATGCCATCATACGATACAGGATATATTTAAATGCGGAATGAGTCCGCAAATTCTCGCAGTACCTCGTGGAAACTTGAGACAGGTTTATTTTCAGAACCTGGACCAGGTTAACTGCATAGTTAATAAATGAGCAATTTCACTAAGCAAAAACAAACAAAACAACAACAACAACAACAATAGCCAGTACTTACTTGGTTTTGCAGTTTGCAGTACCTCACAACTAGCAACAGTTGTCATTAACTAGCTAGCTAGTTACGTTGTTAGCTAATTTTAGCTAGTGAGTTACGTTAGAGATGCTAGCTAGTGAATTATGTTAGCTAGCTAGCTAAGTATCCCCTAGCAATCTCTTAGTCCAATGCCTGAGGCTGATGAAACTTGTTGGCTAGTGGGGGATATAATGCAAATAGTCCGGGTAGCCATTTGATTAGCTGTTCAGGAGTCTTATGGCTTGGGGGTAGAAGCTGTTCAGAAGCCTTTTGGACCTAGACTTAGCCCTCCTGTACCGCTTGCCGTGTGGTAGCAGAGAGAACAGTCTATGACTAGGGTGGCAGGTGTTTTTGACAATTTTTAGGGCCTGCCTCTGACACCGCCTGGTATAGGGAAGCAGAAAGCAGGAAGCTTGGCCCCAGTGATGTACTGGTCCATACGCACTACCCTCTGTAGTGCCTGCTGTCGGAGGCAGAGCAGTTGCCATACCAGGCAGTGATGCAACCAGTCAGGATGCTCTGGATGGCTCAGCTGTAGATCTTTTTGAGGATATGAGGACCCAAGCTTTGCCGTGCCCTCTTCATGACTGTCTTGGTGTGTTTGGACCATGATAGTTTGTTGGTGATGTGAACACCAAGGAACTTGAAGCTCTCAACCTGCTCCACTACAGCCCCGTCGATGAGAATGGGGGCGTGCTTAGTGCTCTTTTTCCTGTAGTCCACAATCATCTCCTTTGTCTTGATCACATTGAGGGAAAGGCTGTTATCCTGGCACCACACAACCAGGTCTCTAACCTCGTCCCTATAGGCTGTCTCATCAATGTCTGTGATCAGGCCTACCACTGTTGTGTTGTCGGCAAACTTAATGATGGTGTTGGAGCCATGCCTGGCCATGCAGTCATGGGTGAACAGGGAGTACAGGAGGGGACTGAGCACGCACCTCTGAGGGGCCCCCATGTTGAGGATCAGTGTGGCAGATGTGTTGTTACCTACCCTTACCTACCCTTACCACCTGGGGACGGCCTGTCAGGAAGTCCAGAATCCAGCTGCAGAGGGAGGTATTCAGTCCCAGGGTCCTTAGCTTTGTGGGCACTATGGTGTTGAACGCTGAATTGTAGTCAATGAATAGCATTCTCACGTAGGTGTTCCTTTTTTCCAGGTGGGAAAGGGCAGTGTGGCGTGCAATAGAGATTGCATCATCTGTGGATCTGTTGGTGCGGTATGCAAATTGGAGTGGGTCTAAGGTTTCTGGTATAATGGTGTTGATGTGAGCCATGACCAGCCTTTCAAAGCACTTCATGGCTACAGACGTGAGTGCTACGGGTCGGTAGTCATTTAGGCAGGTTACCTTAGTGTTCTTGGGCACAGGGACTATGGTGGTCTGCTTAAAACATGTTGTTATTACAGACTCAGTCAGGGACAGGTTGAAAATGTCAGTGAAGACCAGTTGGTCAGCGCATGCTCAGAGTACACATCCTGGTAATCCGTCTGGCCCTGTGGCCTTGTGAATGTTGACCTGTTTAAAGGTCTTACTCACATTGGCTACGGAGAGCGTGATCACACAGTCGTCCGGATCAGCTGATGCTCTCATGCATGCTTCAGTGTTGCTTGCCTGGAAGCGAGCATAATTTAGCTCATCTGATAGGCTTGTGTCACTGGGCAGCTCACGGCTGTGCTTCCCTTTGTAGTCTGTAATAGTTTGCAAGACCTGCCACATCCGAAGAGTGTCGGATGTAGTATAATTCAATCTTAGTCCTGTATTGACGCTTTGCCTGTTTAATGGTTCGTCGGAGGGCATAGCGGAATTTCTTATAAGCGTCCGGGTTAGAGTCCCGCACCTTAAAGTGGCAGCTCTACCCTTTAGCTCAGTGCGGATGTTGTCTGTAATCCATGGCTTGTTGGGGTATGTACATACAGTCACTGTGGGGACGACATCATCGATGCACTTATTGATGAAGCCAATGACTGATGTAGTGTACTTCTCAATGCCATCAGAAGAATCCCGGAACATATTCCAGTCTGCGCTAGAAAAACAGTCCTTTAGCTTAGCATCTGCGTCATCTGACCACTTCTTTATTGGCCGAGTCACTGGTGCTTCCTGCTTTAGTTTTTGTTGTAAGCAGGAATCAGGAGGATATATTTTATGAAATTTCCCCCCCGGGGGATCAATAAAGTACCTATCTATCTATCTATCTATCTATCTATCTATCTATCTATCTATCTATCTATCTATCTATCTATCTATCTATCTATCTATCTATCTATCTATCTATCTATCTATCTATCTATCTATCTATCTATCTATCTATCTATCTATCTATCTATCTATCTATCTATCTATCTATCTATCTATCATCTAGTCAGATTTGCAAAATGGAGGGGGAGGGAGAGCTTTGTACGCGTCTCTGGGTGTGGAGTAAAGGTGGTCTAGAATTTTTTTTTTCCTCTGGTTGCACTTTTAACATGCTGGTAGAAATTAGGTATAACAGATTTAAGTTTCCCTGCATCAAGTTCCCGGCCACTAGGAGCACTGCCCTAGTGGCCGGGGACTTGCAGCAAGGTTAGCGATGCCCTTACTACTTTCTTATTTTTGTTATTTAAATAATTAGTTAACCCAGTCCAGGAGATATGGTAAGAATTTGCAGTCTCACAGATACGAAGCCTCTGAAGAAAAATATCTGTTCACGGATAAAGAACCACTCCCTTTTCAATACAGTACTAGTACTCTGAACGCCGACCAAGATGGCTTTTTTGCGACTAGCTCTTAGGAAACTCTGCAGTATTTTGTTTGTTTATGTACTTTTTTAACGTTATTAGCTCAGGAATTGTTTTGTGTCATTACATACAGCCTGGAAGAACTATTGGATATTAGAGCGGTGGTAACTCACCTGAACCAGCAGCATTACGACCAGAATTACAACTTCTCCGGAGCAGATCCTTTGTTTGCTCTCCCCAGTGCAATTGAACTTATTTCAGATGCCGACCCAAAACAACAATGCCGGCGGAGGAGAGGTACTCGGGGCAGCATCCTGGTCCGACTCAGGAAGCGCACACACCACCCACAGCTCCTGAGTATTTTATTCGCTAATGTCCGATCTCTGTTTAATAAGGTTGATGAGCTTAGGGCGAGACACTAGGGATTGTAACATACTCTGCTTCACAGAAACATGACTTTCTGGAAATGCCACCACATTACACAATGTCCTGTCCCATCTGGATAAGAGGCATAGTATGTGTATTTGGGTATATGTTGCGAAATTGTTAGATATTACTGCACTGTTGGAGCTTGAAGCACAAGCATTTCACTACAACCGCAATATCTGCTAACCACGTGTATGTGACCAATACATTTGATTTGATTTGATTTTGATTTGATTTAGTAGCTGAAAGTAAATTGAAAACAGTACTCTGTATCACCTTTGAATTGAACACATCAGGGGTCCTTCTATTCTCTAGTATCTCCTTGCACGGACACATCCTTGTCTGTGGCTGGCAGGTGTATTTTATAAATAAACCCTGCCTGTGTCTCAATACCAAAAAAACAGAATACAACCGGCCAATAAGAAGATATGAATTATGAAATCACAGCATCTTTATTGAGGCTACGGCGAGAGCAGGCAGAGAATATTTTTTGTTGTTGAAAAATGTGATAACCTTGCTGCGAGGTTGCAGTGAAATGTATTGAAAGTGAGATGATTAAAGTTTAAAAAGACTCCCACCAGGAAAACTGGTGGAGAGAAAGAGAGTAGAGGAAAAATTATTTACCCAGCTGTACTGAAGATCACTACTCCCTCTGTTGAGCAGAAGACATTCCTAGACCCAACCAAGGCCAAATATTACATTGTCGTGCACCTACACTACGTTCAAAGGTTTGGAGTCACTTAGAAATGTCCTTGTTTTAGAAAGAAAATACTATTTTTTGTCCAGTAAAATAACAGCAAATTGATCAGAAATACAGTGTAGACATTGTTAATGTTGTAAATGACTATTGTAGTTGGAAACAGCTTTTTTATGGAATATCTACATAGGCGTACAGAGGCCCATTATCAGCAACCATCACTCCTGTGTTCCAATGGCACGTAATCCAAGTTTATCATTTTAAAAGGCTAATTGATCATTAGAAAACCCTTTCGCAATTATATTAGAAAATTGCTGTTCTGATTAAAAAATAAACAGAACTGGCCTTCTTTAGACTAGTTGAGTATCTGCAGCATGTGTGGGTTCGATTACAGGCTCAAAATGGCCAGAAACAAATAACTATTCTGAGAAATGAAGGCTATTCCATGCGATAAATTGCCAAGAAACTGCAGAACTCGTACAACGTTGTGTACTACTCCCTTCACAGACCAGCGCAAACTGGCTCTAACCAGAATAGAAAGAGGAGTGGGAGGCCCCGGTGCACAACTGAGCAAGAGGACAAGTACATTAGAGTGTCTAGTTTGAGAAACAGACAGCTCACAAGTCCTCAACTGGCAGCTTCATTAAATAGTACCCGCAAAACACCAGTCTCAACGTCAACAGTGAAGAGGCGACTCCGGGATGCTGGCCATATCTTCCTTTGTCCAGTCTGTGTTCTTTTGCCCATCTTAATCTTTTATTTTTATTGGCCACTCTGAGATATGGCTTTTTCTTTGCAACTCTTTCTTAACAATTTTCAGCTGTGCTAACATAATTGCAAAATGGTTTTCTAATGATCAATTAGCCTTTTAAAATGATTAACAACGTGCCATAAGAATTATCACATTTGAAGGTAACAATGTTTATTATACCAACAGGTGTGGGCAAAAGACAGGTCAGGGGCAAGCAGAGTTCGGTAATCCAGAGTAGTGGGGCAAAGGTACAAGACGGCAGGCAGGCTCGGGGTCAATATCAATAGTCAATATCATCTTTATCTTTATCTCAGACCATAGCCCTGTCCAGCTAGATATCCGTTTTCCGGACAGTAATGTGTCACAACGCGTTTAGCTACTTGACTTCTGTTTAGCTGCAGCTTCTGTTTAAGTTTTATGAACACGGAGAGAAAGCTTGCAAGTTGTTATCTTACCAGCTTCGGCAATCCGCTTCTGGCAGCACCATACCTGAAATCTGTGTTGCAGCTAATTTAACTTCTACCAATCCCAAACAAATCAATAATCAATTCAAGCAATTCTACTCTGCTCTTTATTCATCAGAGGCTCCTCCTGACACATCTCGAATGCATGCATTTCTAGACAATCTGGACATCCCCTGTCTCAATTCAGATAAACAAACCAACATGGATGCCTCAATAAGTGATGATGAAGCCACTCTGGCAATCCAGTCCATGCATAGCGGTAAAGCTCCTGGGCCTGACGGCTTCCCTATTGAATTTTAATGTACAATGAAATCCTTTCTAGCCAGAAACTGCCACAAACACTTACCCATGCGACTATTTCGGTTTTGCTTAAAAAGGACAAGAATCCCCTAGACTGTGGCTCATACCGCCATGTAAGTGTTGTGATTATAAAATTCTCACTAATGTCCTCTTGCTCCATTTAGAGACAGTGATGCCTAATATAATTAACTCTGACCAAACAGGATTTATCTCAGTTAGGCAATTTTTCTATAATATGCACCGGCTATATAATGTTCGTTATTCTGCTCACTCAACTCAACAGCCAGAGGTTGTCATCTCTCTTGATGCTGAAAAGTCTTTAGATCGGGTTGAGTGGGAATATCTATTCACAATACTAGAGAGATTTGGGTTTGGCCCATCATTCCTTTCCTGGATTAAGATTTTGTGCTCGTCCCCCGTGGCTTCTCTGCGCAACAACAATGTTACCTCCAGCTACTTCCCCCTCCACAGGGGGGCAAGGCAGGGCTGCTCTTTATCCCCGCTCTTATTCGATATGGCTATTGAGCCTCTTGCTATCACCCTGCTGGCGGAGGAGAGGATTAAGGGAATATTAAGGGGCAACATAACTCACAAGGTGTCCTTATATGCAGACGATCTTCTTTTATACATACAGTTGAAGTCGGAAGTTCACATACACTTAGGTTGAAGTCATTAAAACTCATTGTTCAACCGCTCCACAGATTTCATTTTAACAAACTATAGTTTTGGCAAGTCGGTTAGGACATCTACTTTGTGCATGACACAAGTAATTCTTCCAACAATTGTTTACAGATTCACTATATCACAATTCCAGTGGGTCAGAAGTTTACATCTTCACAAAGTCCTTTGCTGTTGTTCTGGGATTGATTTGCTCTTTTCGCACCAAAGTACGTTCATCTCTAGGAGACAGAATGCGTCTCCTTCCTGAGCGGTATGACGGCTGCGTGGTCCCATGGTGTTTATACTTGCGTACTATTGTTTGTACAGATGAACGTGGTACCTTCAGGCGTTTGGAAATTGCTCCCAAGGATGAACTACAATTATTTTTCTGAAGTCTTGGCTGATAGGCTACCTGTGGATGTATTTAAAGGACCACCTTCAAACTCAGTGCTTCTTTGCTCGACGTCATGGGAAAGAAATCAGCCAAGACCTCCGCAAAAAAATTGTAGACCTCCACAAGTCTGATTCATCTTTGGGAGCAATTTCCAAATGCCTGAAGGTACCACGTTCAACTGTACAAACAATAGTATAAACACCATGGGACCACGCAGCCGTCATACCGCTCAGGAAGGAGACACGTTCTGTCTCCTAGAGATTAACGTACTTTGGCGCGAAAAGTGAAAATCAATCCCAGAACAACAACAAAGGACTTTGTGAAGATGCTGGAGGAAACAGGTAGAAAAGTATCTATATCCACAGTAAAACAAGTCCTATATCGACATAACCTGAAAGGCCGCTCAGCAAGGAAGAAGCCACTGCTCCAAAACTGCCATAAAAAAGCCAGACTACGGTTTTCAAATGCACATGGGGACAAAGATCGTACATTTTGGAGAAATGTCCTCTGGTCTGATGAAACAAAGATAGAACTATTTGGCCATAATGACCATTGTATGTTTGGAGGAAAAAGGGGGACGCTTGCAAGCCGAAGAACACCATCCTGAAACGTGAAGCACGGGGCAGCATCATGTTGAGGGGTGCTTTGCTGCAGGAGGGACTGGTGCACTTCACAAAATAGATGGCTTCATGAGGAAGGAAAATTCTGTGGATATATTGAAGCCATATCTCAAGACATCAGTCAAGAAGTTAAAGCTTGGTCGCAAATGGTTCTTCCAAATGGACAATGACCCCAAATATACTTCCAAAGTTGTGGCAAAATGGCTTAAGGACAACAAAGTCAAGGTATTGGAGTGGCCATCACAAAGCCCTGACCTCAATCCTATAGAAAATGTGAGTGCAGAACTGAAAAAGCGTGTGCGAGCAAGGAGGCCTACAAACCTGACTCAGTTACACCAGTTCTGTCAGAAGGAATGGGCCAAACTTCACCCAACTTATTGTGGGAAGTTTGTGGAAGAATTTAAAGGCAATGCTACCAAATACTAATTGAGTGTGTGTAAACTTCTAATAAAATAAAAGCTGAAATAAATCATTCTCTCTACTATTATTCGGACATTTCATATTCTTAAAATAAAGTGGTGATCCTAACTGACTTAAGACAGGGAATTCTTACTAAGATTAAATGTCAGGAATTATGAAAAACTGAGTTTAAATGTATTTGGCTAAAGTGTATGTAAACTTCAGACTTAAACTGTATCTAACCCTGTGTAGTCTGTACCCTACCTCTTGGACATGCTACAAGGTTTTGGAACATTCTCCTCCCCATTAATCAGCTAGCAGAAGGAATTGGGTATACCAATTTTCTATTTAAGGTCGAGCATCAGGTCTATACTTATTTGGGGATAAAGGTCACGACCATTTAATGCTCTGTTTAAACATAACTTCAAAACACTCCTGGAGCACACTAAGCAGGATTTCAAGGTGGCTGTCTCTTCCCATTTCATTAGCAGGTCGCATTAATTATGTTAAGATGACTGAACTACCTAGGTTTTTGTACTTATTCCAAATGATTCCCATTTTTCTGCCAAAGTCGATGTTCAAACATCTGGACAGCTACATTTCCAACTTGGAATAAGTCAAATCCATAAATGAGAAAGGCATATCTAGAGAGACCTAAGCCTGCAGGTGGGCTGGGCCTTCCCAACTTTTTACACTACTACTGGTCAGCAAATATATCTAAATGTGTGTATTGGGTTTCTACATTTTTAAACATTGTGTTACAGTCAAGCCTTCCAACTTCTCCGGTCTCGCTCCCGTGTGTCACGGTGAGTGTAGAGGGAACGATGCACAGAGCGAGAGGACGATGCAAACATATTTAATTATATTGAATATAATAATAATTGTACAAAACAACAAAAGTACTCACGACCATGACGTTGTGTGAAACAAACAGAAAACACAAGCAATGATCCACACACAGGTGGCTGTGTGTGGAGACTAAATACTATCCCCAATCAGAGACAACGCTAGACAGCTGTCTCTGATTGGGGATGATAATCTCCCTAATGGAGTGTGAGAACTTGGTTGTGTGCCTCTCTCCTCCCCTAGGTGGGAGTAAGAGGCCTTATCACAACCAAGCCCTCACAGTACCCCCCCCCCTAAGGTGCGGACTCCCGATCGCACACAAAATCCCCCCTTTCCTGAAAGACAAAAAAAAAATGTCCAAAAACTAGGGGGGACATGGCGGGGTACTGAGGTGGTTGCTGGTGGGGGCTCCGGTTCCGGTTCCGGGCGTGGCACAGGCTGTGAGAGTAGCTTCCCTCCTACCTCTCCGTTGCACGCCCGGTCCGGTCCGGACCCCGGCGCGGTGGTTCCCCCCTCAGTACTCCCGCCATTCACCAAGTCCTGTCTGGACCCTGGTACGGGAGCCCTCGACCCTGGAGAGGGGCTGACAACCGGCCCCGGACTGGGCACCGGTGGAGCGGACTGCTCCGGCACTGGAGCGACGCAGATGACCGGCCCCGGACTGGGCACTGGTGGAGCGGACTGCTCCGTCTCTGGAGCGACGTAGACGACCGGCCCCGGACTGGGCACCGGTGGAGCGGACTGCTCCGGCACTGGAGCGACGCAGACGACCGGCCCCGGACTGGGCACCGGTGGAGCGGACTGCTCCGTCACTGGAGCGACGTAGACGACCGGCCCCGGACTGGGCACCGGTGGAGCGGACTGCTCCGGCACTGGAGCGGCGCAGACGACCGGCCCCGGACTGGGCACCGGTGGAGCGGACTGCTCCGGCACTGGAGCGAAGCAGACGACCGGCCCCGGACTGGGCACCGGTGGAGGAGGCTCCAGGCCTTGAGCTGTGGCTGGAGGCTCCGGGCTGCTGACCTTCGCTGGAGGTGGCGGAACGCTGACCTTCGCTGGAGGTGGCGGAACGCTGACCTTCGCTGGAGGTGGCGGAACGCTGACCTTCGCTGGAGGTGGCGGAACGCTGGCCTTTGCTGGAGGTGGCGGAACGCTGGCCTTCGCTGGAGGTGGCGGGGCGCTGGCCTTCGCTGGAGGTGGCGGGGCGCTGGCCTTCGCTGGAGGTGGCGGGGCGCTGGCCTTCGCTGGAGGTGGCGGAACGCTGACCTTCGCTGAAGGTGGCGGAACGCTGACCTTCGCTGGAGGTGGCGGAACGCTGGCCTTCGCTGAGGTGGCGGAACGCCGGCCTTCGCTGGAGGTGGCGGAACGCTGGCCTTCGCTGGAGGTGGCAGAACGCTGGCCTTCGCTGGAGGTGGCGGGGCGCTGGCCTTCGCTGGAGGTGGCGGGGCGCTGGCCTTCGCTGGAGGTGGCGGGGCGCTGGCCTTCGCTGGAGGTGGCGGGGCGCTGGCCTTCGCTGGAGGTGGCGGGGCGCTGGCCTTCGCTGGAGGTGGCGGGGCGCTTACCTTCGCTGGAGGTGGCGGGGCGCTGTCCTTCGCTGGAGGCCTCGGGCTGCTGACCTTCGCTGGAGGCCTCGGGCTGCTGACCTTCGCTGGAGGCCTCGGGCTGCTGACCTTTGCTGGAGGCCTCGGGCTGCTGACCTTCACTGGAGGCCTCGGGCTGCTGACCTTCACTGGAGGCCTCGGGCTGCTGACCTTCACTGGAGGCCTCGGGCTGCTGACCTTCACTGGAGGCCTCGGGCTGCTGACCTTCACTGGAGGCCTCGGGCTGCTGAACCTCACTGGAGGCCTCGGGCTGCTGACCTTCTCTGGAGGCCTCGGGCTGTTGACCTTCTCTGGGGGTCTCGGGCTGCTGACCTTCTCCGGAGGTCTCGGGCTGCTGACCTTCACAGGAGGCCTCAGGCTGGATGCCGTGCCCACCCTGGGCACCGACGCAGAGAGGGTTTTCAGCCCTGCAGCTGGTCTGGCTGTCGGCCCCAGACTGGGCACCGACACGCTATGGAGCTCCTGCTCCACAGCGGGACTGAACGTCGTGCCCACCCTGGGCACCGACGCAGAGATGGTTCCCAGCCCTCTGGTGGGGCTGGCTGTCGGCCCCAGACTGGGCACCGACGCGCTATGGAGCTCCTGCTCCACAGCGGGACTGAACGTCGTGCCCACCCTGGGCACCGACGCAGAGAGGGTTTCCAGCCCTGTGGTTGGGCTGGCTGTCGGCCCCAGACTGGGCACCGACGCGCTATGGAGCTCCTGCTCCACAGCGGGGCTGAACGTCGTGCCCACTCTGGGCACCGACGCAGAGATGGTATCCAGCCCTGTGGTTGGGCTGGCTGTCGGCCCCAGACTGGGCACCGACGCGCTATGGAGCTCCTGCTCCACAGCGGGGCTGAACGTCGTGCCCACCCTGGGCACCGACGCAGAGATGGTATCCAGCCCTGTGGTTGGGCTGGCTGTCGGCCCCAGACTGGGCACCGACACGCTATGGAGCTCCTGCTCCACAGCGGGACTGAACGTCGTGCCCATCCTGGGCACCGACGCAGAGATGGTTTCCAGCCCTGGGGTTGGGCTGGCCTCTGGAGGCTCTGGGCATTCGGCCGTCGCTGGAGGCTCCGGGCTGTGGGCCGTCGCTGGAGGCTCCGGGCTGTGGGCCGTCGCTGGAGGCTCCGGGCTGTGGGCCGTCGCTGGAGGCTCCGGGCTGTGGGCCGTCGCTGGAGGCTCCGGGCTGTGGGCCGTCGCTGGAGGCTCCGGGCAGCGGGCCGTTGCTGGAGGCTCCGGACGTCGAGCCGTCGCTGGAGGCTCCGGGCTTCGAACCGTCGTGGGAGGCTCCGGGCTTTGAGCCATTACTGGAGACTCCAGGTTTCGAACCTTTAATGGAGCCTCCAGACCTCGACTCCTCACTGCCGGTCGAGTGCGTGGAGCAGGCACCGGCTGTCCCTGACTAGGGAGGTGAACCGGTTGTCTGGGGTGAGGAGGAGGCACCGGCTGTACCTGACTGTGGCGGTGAACCGGTGATCTGGGGTGAGGAGCGGGCACGGGAGATGTAGAGCTGGACCCTCGACCGGGAGACGAATCGAGTTGAGAGGCTAGATCGGCTCCCATGCCCAGCCCAGGCAGCAGTGTAGATGACAGCTCCGGGTGTTTAATCGACCTGTCTGCCTGTCCTGAACTGGGCACCGGTCTGGCGAGGAGCTCCGACCCTCCCTCCTCCTTTCCCTCGGGAAAGAGGTGAGCCAGACGCTTCTTCCAGATCGCCAATTTAGCCTCAAAACTGTCCGCCTCCTCGATCTCCCGAACGTGAGGGTTGGGCTTGGTATCGGGAGGAAGGGCCACCCAGAGTCTCCACCACTTCGCTTGTTCCTCCTTCGACCGATCGAAGAAACCTTCCGGTGTCTTCCTGTTTTCGGCCGTCGGAGGCGGAAGTGGTGGGAGCTGTTCATTCAACTTTGGGTGGCTAACCGACGGTGGATCGCGTGGCGCTGGTACTGAGGTCCATGGGCTGGGAACATGCACTGGATCTCTGGTGCTGGAAGCTGTCGCTGGACATACCGGGCTGAGAAGATGCGTGGGTAGGGCAGGCCGGGAGCGCGCTGAAGATCTGGCACTGGGACCGGAGACCGAACGCATCATCTCGTCGTCCTCCTCGGCCCACCCGAAATACCTCCTCAGCCGCTTCTCCTCCTCCTTGTCCCTCGCGTCCCAAGGACCCCACAACCCCCCCCCACCGTTAATATGGGGGACCTTCGGGGCTGTCCACTGTCGGTCCTTCCTCTCCTCATACTCCGCTGGTAAGGGCTCCGTCCCAAGCCCCCACGCTGGTCCAGTCACGAGCCCATCTTCTCCCGCAGGTGTCGATGAGCCCCAGATGCTCCCCACCACCAGTGGTTGTGTTACCTCCACAGTCCTCATTCCTCGATGTCTTTGATGCCGACGCCGATGCTGTCCATGCTCCTCCGTTATGCCCGTAGTGTCGAAACACTGATAATCCTCATCCTCCTCCTCTCGCTGCGGGTTCCCTTGAGGGTGGATCATTCTGTCACGGTGAGTGTAGAGGGAACGATGCACAGAGCGAGAGGACGATGCAAACATATTTTATTATATTGAATATAATAATAATTGTACAAAACAACAAAAGTACTCACGACCATGACGTTGTGTGAAACAAACAGAAAACACAAGCAAAGACTAAATACTATCCCCAATCAGAGACAACGCTAGACAGCTTTCTCTGATTGGGGATGATAATCTCCCTAATGGAGTGTGAGAACTTGGTTGTGTGCCTCTCTCCTCCCCTAGGTGGGAGTAAGAGGCCTTATCACAACCAAGCCCTCACACCGTGCTCCCCAATGCCCATGAACCTGGGCACCTATGTTTTGAACCCCATTGACAAGAACTCCTTTAAACTTTAGCCTTAAACAAGCAAGCAGCTTCTCCCCATTAACGTCTAATCATCTCTTCCCAGCATTACAAATTGACATGGCATTTCAGATCTGGCGTAGGAACAGTCTCGTGTTTTTTTGTGACCTATTTGTTGATAACACATTCGTCTCATTCGATACTCTGAGGGTTGACCATAATATTCCCAATACCCACTTTTTTAGATACCTGCAAACTCGCAGCTTTGCCAAAAAACATTTCCACTCAAGCCCACTAAGTGTCCAGTTGAGAGGTGCTTAGATCTTAACCTGAATCTGAAGGGCACAATCTCTAGATTATACAATATAATACAGAACATGAATCCGCCTTGGCAAATACAAAATCTGCACGGGAGCAAGACAGAGGTGGCGAGCTACCCGATGATATATGGCAACAAAGTATTGAGCGAATCCACACATCATTTTGCATAAGGCATGGTCTCATTCAGTTTAAAGTTTTGCACCGTCTCCATTACTCAGGAGGGAGGAAGGTGATGGATGAATAGATGGATGGATGAATAGATGGGAGAATGAGGGGTTGGGGTTGTACTGTTTTTGTTGTTATAACTGAAAATCTATAAATAAAGTAAAAAAAATATATATATAAAAAGATGGAGAGAGACAGCGATGGTGGGTGAGAATAGCTTCTGAATTAGACTGAGATAAAAAAGGAAATCCACTACAATAGTTCCTTCAAATGATGTAAGATCTAGCACGAATAAGATTAAACTTTTCATTTCTAAAGCACACAGGCTCACCATGAGGTGGTTAAAGGGAAACCAGCTCCCCTATGGAAACTGCCACGAGCTGAACAGCCATTCAACTGAGGAAGATATATTGATTCATGACTTGCATAAATATTATTATACAGCTTCTGCCTCTCTCACATGCAGCTTTGAAAAATTATATCTTTAATATCACACTGTTTTTCTTGTTGCGTTGGTTGTTTGAATAGTAATTAGATATTAATAAATTGTTTTATTCTGATTCACTGTTGATTTATCATCGTAAAAGACACTGTACTATTAGTCTTGACCTAGACAAACAGATTCCTTATTTATTTGTCCTTTGTTTAAACATATGTTTTTATTTATTTAAAGT
The DNA here is from genome assembly GCA_023634145.1 of Thymallus thymallus. NCBI lineage: Eukaryota > Metazoa > Chordata > Actinopteri > Salmoniformes > Salmonidae > Thymallus > Thymallus thymallus. Next base: position 15,868,962 of record CM042411.1, read on the forward strand.
ATTTGTGTTCCAATTGGGGAAACCTGTCTCATTATTATATCCATCTGGCTAGAAACTGTGCAGGTGCTTTTCCAAAACCAAATGGGAAACCGTTGTATTCACATATCCTTATAATGACATTTGGAAATATTTATGGTTGATTAATTTCTTATCTGGGGCAAAGCTTTTCCTGGCCTGAAATAAACTGCAGCGGTAAACACAAACTAACTGAATCAACACATGCATGATGTATCAAGGATGTCTGTATTTGACAATGTCTGAAATAGGCTATAGTCTTCATATTCCTGTTGCTGTTAATGCTATTTTATTACAGGTCCTCTTGTGGTCACAGTTTGCTTTGGCAATTGAAGTTCTCACCCTTTTCATACCAGTAAATGATCTTCAATTGAATTGATAATAAAGTACTTCACAGGACACAGCATGGCCATTTCTGGAGGAAGTTTACAGCCTCTTATTCTTTAAATATTAATAGTTGGAGAGGAATCCTATTCCCCCATTTTAACGGCGTAGCCTTGAAGCTTAATTTACTATTCATATGTTGATTACGTTGAACCTGAAAGTATTTTCCACGGTCAGAAAATGGGATCCTCTGTGTCTCTCTACCTCACTTTTCTCTCGCAGTTTTACATTTCAATTTCTACACGAACAATGGCAAAATCCATAGACATGGCTCCTCACCACAGACAAAGCTCACCAAAGCTTTGTTTTTTGGGAGATGCATTATCCATGAATTGCATGATGGGCCGATGGATCTCCCACTGTTGTGGAGCAGAGCAGAACACTTCTCTCTATTTATGCTGTCCGGCTGATCAATGTGTGTCCGTTTGAATGAAGACAACTTTCAGAGTACAGAATACGCAGGGATCTATTCTAGCTTGGCAACCCACTCAGAGAATGTTTTTCCTTCAAGAAATGAAGGTCAGTCAATCCGTAAAATGTCAAGAACCTTTATATAAGAATTACATTTTTGGAGCAATCATTTTTATCTGCATGTTAGACAGCCGTTGTATGGCATTAAACTTAAAGGAGTATGTGTGCAGTAGTTGCCATGCAGTAGAGCCGCCATAATCTTTCATAAACACAAACATCATAAGTGCATGCTTTAACCTCCGATATCCTCTCCCAGGCATCCAGAACAGGACAATAAGAGCTCTGGGATCTCCAGGGTCTTTAGTTGATTGAATCGAGATGTTGGTTAGGATGACACATGGAAAAGGTTGAGTGTTGAGGAGGACCAGTGATGACTGTGTTTACTCTGGTAGATAGCCCCAAGGTGTATGAAATGTGGAGGCCTCCATTCGCTGCAGCATGTGGACAGCAATCCATTCAAACCAGACCGTCCATGATGACTAGATCTGTATGGAACATGGTTCCTTATTAGATAGATAGATAGATAGATAGATAGATAGATAGATAGATAGATAGATAGATAGATAGATAGATAGATAGATAGATATATAGATAGATAGATAGATAGATAGATAGATAGATAGATAGATAGATAGATAGATAGATAGATAGATAGATAGATAGATAGATAGATAGATAGATAGATAGATAGATAGATAGATAGATAGATAGATAGATAGATAGATAGATAGATAGATAGATAGATAGATAGATAGATAGATAGATAGATAGATAGATAGATAGATAGATAGGTACTTTATTGATCCCCCGGGGGGGAAATTTCATTGTCAAGCAGCTACAACAAAAACACAGGGCAGGTGCAAAATGCCACAACGAAAGTACACAAAAGAAATTAGCAATTAGTAACCCACAACAGTCACAAACTGAACACTCCCATGACACGCACAGGCCGCTATCAGAACTCTCCCATTCCATACTTCACTAAATGTATCAATGCACACACCATATAGTCCAGGGGCCTTAGAAATGCCTTCCTAAGAACTCTAAAGATGTATTTTCTAAAGCTGCCACCCAAACCTTGTCATTCTAGTATTTTATACAGTCCAGTGTGTTTGGACACCCTTACTCATTCCAGGAGTTTTCATAATTTTGTACTATTTTCTACATTATAGAATAATAGTGAAGCCATCAAAACTATAAAATAACACATATAGAATCATGTAGTAACCAAAAAACAAATCAAAATATATTTTGGATATTATGTAGAAAATAGTAAAAATAAAGATAAAGCCTTGAATGAGTAGATGTGTCCAAACGTTTGGCTGGTACTGTATATATAGTGCAGATTTTAACACTGTATTATATTAAAAGTATTTTTCTAGTTTTGAATTGTACTATTTGATCATTATTTATGATGTTTACGATGTTTACGATGTTATGATTGTAAATTAGTGTACAATTCAGTCTGCCTGCGAGGAAACCAATAAAACGTACTACTACTACTACTACTACTACTACTTATAGCACACATCTCGGGCACACAGGCTGTCTGACGAAGACTACAGAAGTTAAGATTGAATCCTGTTTGATTGAAGAAGTTACAGTACAATACATGATTCTATTCAAATCATGACAATTACCGATTTAATAAAAAACATGTATTATTATGATATCATATGTTGGTTTTATCCAAGTTGCTGACCTTGCAAAATGGAAACGGATTATAAATGGATTATGATAAGAGGGGAACATTTTTTGATTGAAAATGGTGCTAGGTCAAGGTCATGATGAAGACATCTGCCATCTTGGTCTCTCCAGTCAATCTCCTCATGACAGAGTTCTCCATGGCCTTCATCCAACCAAATCCAAATCCCTATCCCTGGATGCATGATGTTCCTGTATTCCTGTCTGGAAATATAGTCTTATCCTAGCTGCCCTTCTGTACCAAAGACAAATGTCTGTCTGTCTGTCTGTCTGTCTGTCTGTCTGTCTGTCTGTCTGTCTGTCTGTCTGTCTGTCTGTCTGTCTGTCTGTCTGTCTGTCTGTCTGTCTGTCTGTCTGTCTGTCTGTCTGTCTGTCTCTGTCTGCCTGTGTCTGTCTGCCTGTCTCTGTCTGCCTGTCTCTGTCTTTCCATCTCTCCCCCTGTCTGTGTCTAGCCGTCTGTCTACTCCGTTCCATCCACCCCGGCCAAGTCCTCCTCTCCACTGTCTGTGTCTAGCCGTCTGTCTACTCCGTTCCATCCACCCCGGCCAAGTCCTCCTCTCCACTGTCTGTGTCTATCAGTCTGTCTACTCCGTTCCATCCACCCCGGCTAAGTCCTCCTCTCCACTGTCTGTGTCTAGCCGTTTGTCTACTCCGTTCCATCCACCCCGGCCAAGTCCTCCTCTCCACTGTCTGTGTCTATCAGTCTGTCTACTCCGTTCCATCCACCCCGGCTAAGTCCTCCTCTCCACTGTCTGTGTTTAGATTCCTGCAGTAAACAGTCTGATTTTAATCTGTTCTGAAAACAGAAGTGAAGATCCTCTATTCTCTTTCTATAACTGGAAACCATTTTCTCCTCAAATAAAACCCAGTCAGGGTTCTGGCGGTGTGGTGTGGTTTGTCTGGCTTCTGTAGCCTTTTCTAAGGGCTGTGTGTTATGGTGTTGGCAGGGAGAGGATAGAAGGAGGGAGGAGAGGAAAGAAGGGGAGATGAAGATGGCAGGTAAGGAGAGAAGGTGAGAGGAGGGCAGACGATGAGAGAAGAAAAGGCAGAGGAGAAAAGGGGGGAGGGGCGGTTTAGTGGTCGCCTATAATAACCAGTTATATGATATCACATTGAAATCTCTATTATGAGAAATAATAGAACATGTTTTCTATGCTCACAATTACTGGCCATTTTTTAGTCGGTGGCATTGAAAGGCGCAATGTGTTTTCTGTCTGTGGTATTGAAAGGGTAGACAAAATGTTGTAATTCAATACTGTACATGGGCTCTCCCTGTACAATAGAAGGACCTGGGTTGCTGTGGACTCTGGCTGAATGGAGACCAGCACAGATGATATGATGTCACTGGATTAACAAAAGGTGTATTTACAACGCAAAGACAGCATCAGACAAGTGTTGTCTCTCTTGCTCGCTTGCTTTCTCTCTGTCTCTCTTGCTTTAATTCTCTTTTGTCCTCTCTCTTGTGCATGTCAATCATATGTCCTGTAGATTGTGTTGAAAGAAAGACTTGAGAGGTCAAGGATGTGTGTGTGTGTGTGTGTGTGTGTGTGTGTGTGTGTGTGTGTGTGTGTGTGTGTGTGTGTGTGTGTGTGTGTGTGTGTGTGTGTGTGTGTGTGTCTGTACACGTTTTACTATACTTGTGAGTACCAGAAGTCCTTACAAGAATAGTAAACCAACTAAAATTCGGAAAAGTGAGGACATTTTGCCGGTCCTCACTTGTAAAAAGTACATTTTAGGCTCAGGGGTTAAGTTTATGGTTAAGGTTAGTGGTTAGGAATTGGGGTTAAGGTTAGAGGTTAGGTTTGGGGTAAGGGGTTAGGGAAAATAGGATTTTGAAGGGGAATCAATTGTTGGTCCACACAAGTATAGTAAGACATAGCTGTGTGTGTGTGTGTGTGTGTGTGTGTGTTTACTCCCCTACATCACTATAAGGGTACAGCTGACAGTCCTTTCCTTTACTGTAATGCAATGGTAGAAACCACTTCTCTTATTCCCCTGTTCCCCTATCTGTCTGTTTCTATCTCTCACCTTCTTTCTTTCCCTCTCTCCTCTACACATCAAACATGTTTTCTATCATAGTGTAGATCCTTGTCTCTGTGTCATCTTCATAGCATCCCTGTTTATGTGTGTGTGCGATGTGTGTGAAATTGGATTGCTGATCTGTTGGTGCTGAGTGGCAGAGATGTAATATGGGATAGCGTGGTGGTGACGGAGAGCAGCGGGGGTGGCAAAGCTGTGACGGCGGAGAGACAGCTGGGATGTAGGACGTTCTCTCACTGGGGGATCACAGACGACAACGCTTGAGTTCCTCTAGTCGTTTCCTCAAACTGGGAACACATTGGGCTCAAATCTCAAATGAGGATCGACAAATTGTTACAGCAATTCTCAAACGTTGAAAAATTATTGTATCCTGGTTTTCCCTGTATACGGCAGTGCACTACTTTTAACCAGAGCACACACACACTCTACTTTTGATAAAAGCCCATATAGGCTGCTATGACTATTCAGAATGTTGTGTAATTGGAGACCTAGACCTTGTCAATACTATACAGCCTTGCCATCCCAACACCAGTTCCACACCAGGGTCAAAAGTGAGAACCTCTAGTCTTAACATGACCCTTTGACCCCTCCACTTGACCCACTGCCTTTCACAGATCAGTTAATGCTTCTGCCAAAGATAAACACACCATTGATCAAGCAGAAACTGCAACATGTGGCTTGTGTGGGTGACTCTACATAAGTCCAGTTCAAGAGCATAGGCCTATTGAATGCATTACGTCTGACTTGAAAAATGTGTTATCTTAATGGGACTTTGAAAAGGGGTTTGTAGTAGTCATTATTTATTTTGTTCTTTATTCTTTCTGGTCTATTCAGCGTATCTGGCTCTAGTTGTTGATGATGGAGCTCAGCTTTACTCAGCAGTCTATTCAGTCTTTGTGAAACCAAGGACACTTGCCCACAGATCTAGAATCTGATTTCTACCCTTAATCATAACCTTAACCCAGGGTTTCCCAAATTCTGTCGTCAGGACCCGAAGGGGTGCACATTTAGTTTTTTTTCCCTAGCACTACACAGCTGATTCAAATAATCAACTAATCATCAAGCTTTGATCATTTGAGTCAGCTGTGTAGTGTTAGGGGAAAAACCCAAAATGTGCACACCTTGGAGTTCCGAGGACCGAGTTTGGGAAACGGTGCCTTAACCATTATATTCTAAGTTAGCCACAGATCTAGGATCAGATTACTCTCGCCAAAATCCAAGCTTGAAATATTAGGAGGATCAAGAAATATTGGATCCTGAACCTGTGGTTAGGGGCACTTATCCTGTTACTCCATAATTAGTAAGCAGGGAAAGGAGAGTAAGGTAGGGTATGAGCAAAGAGGTCTACCTACATTTTTGTTCTGAAAAGACAATAAACATTTTCTCAAGTTTCTGTCAAAAGCACTATATACAACACATTTGATTGATTCATTGATTGATTCTCTTGAAATTATTGTAGGCCAAATCTACTCTGCAGTCAGTTCTATCTCAGTATAACCACTGTAACCAGACTCTCTCCCTCTCCCAACTGTCTGTCTAGCTCCTCTGCCATTCATTCATCTATGTAATTGAGCGCATCAGCAAATGAGCGGCTCAGCTCTCGGGCCCTTCAAGGCCCCACATTTAGCCCTGCTATCCCCCTTCAAGTGTAAAATGAACTCCCACGGTGCCAACCTCAGTCCAGCTGACTGCATGTCATTTGGTTTCTCTGGCTGGGAAAGCTCTCTGCTCTCTTATCTGTCACCCCTCCACCTCCATCTCTCTCTCTCTTGCCCTCTTTGTCAGCCCCTTCCACCCTCCTCCGCTAGCTTCGCTCCATTTATGTCTCGCCTATTCCATGGGGGCAGACTAGAGAACGGAGGCATTTAGAAAGATCTGTTTGGAAAGGGTTGATATTCAGAACACCTCCTATTCTTTAAAGGGATAGTTCAGCCAAATTACAAAATTACATATTGGTTTACTTACCCTGTAAGCAGTCTATGGACAAGGTATGACAGAAATTAGAAATTAATTAAATGTAGTTTCCCTGGCACTGTTTCCACATGCTACGGTTTTTGCCTTTGTGGCACAAATCCCGTATCATGTTCAAAACATATACAGTACAAGTGACTTGCTGAGCTTCACAGTCAATTTGAGATACTTTCAGATGATTTGGACATGATACGCAAAACATGCTAATATCGGTCCCAAACGTTAGCATGTGTAAACAGTACCAAGGCAACTAAACCAAAGTATGGATTGCTGTCAAACATGCTAACATGTCATTTTGTAATTTGGGTGAACTATCCCTTTAAGTTTAAGTCTGATTTAAAGCTGATTGCGAATGCACAGATTTAAAAACATCCGTCATGTTGCTAGAAAATAGCATTTAGATACCATTTCCCAGAACTCAGATTTGACTAGGCAGAGTAAATAGTCTGAAGTATGCACAGGTACGACTGATCATGGTAGTGTCTCCCCCATTTTGTTTCAAGATGTCTCACACTTTTGACATGGTGCTCTATGGGTTCTTGGAGCATCTGTTTTACACATCAATTGGGCTAATTTGTTTTGCTGTTGTTGGCTTTTATGTTTCCTCAGCTAGATTTGTGTGAATGATTATGTTTGTTTGTTTGTTTATTTTATTTATTAAGCACTTTTAACTTGTCATTGAACAAAGTGCTGTACAAACACATAAACAATCATGACAACAACATCATTAACACCACATAAAATATCAATGAAATAAAATAAAATAAACCCCTCAGTTTGATAAACCTACAAATGCAACTACTAAACCCCATCAAATGCTAGAGCTAGGAGGTATTCTTTAAGCTTATGTTTAAAAACAGTAAATGTACGTTCCAATCTGATAAGAGGTGGTAGATCATTCCAGAGTTTAGGAGCTATCGCTACAAATGCTCGATCTCCACTTCTCCGCTTTGTTCTTGGAGTCGTTAAAACCAGCTGGTCAGCTGACCTCAAGGACCAATTTGGTTCGTATTTCTTAATAGGATTTACAAGGTACAATGGAGCCATACCATGCAGTGATTTGTGAACAAAAATTACAATTTTGAGATTTATTCTGTACTCAATTGGTAGCCAATTTAAAGAGCTCAATACTGGGGTAATGTGGTCTCGCTTACGAGTACCCGTCAAAAGTCTTGCAGCGGCATTTTGAACTAATTGTAAGCGATTTATCAGTGTTTTATTTATGCCGACATATAACGCATTGCAATAATCTAGTCTTGTAAATATAAATGCATGAATGAGCTTTTCGAGATCACTATGCCAACTATGCCAACTAAACTATGCCACTATGCCAACTAAACAAGCAATTATAGAGCCCGAGTCAATGTGGATGCCTTAGGGGGACTCCTGACTCCTGGCAACAACACCAAAAACAACTGACCCTTTCATTTTCCTGGAAAAATAGGAGAGGGTGAGTGAAATAGGCTGCACTCTCTTTGATTGTATATAACCGCCAAGGCCTCGCATTCCTTTGAAACATTTTTGGTGGATTTGGCCGCTTTTCCGAGCGAGCGCACAAAATAGACATCAACCAAAGCTTCAGAGAAGTTTCTTTGTGAAAATTCTGGGAGACAGAATAAATATCCAATTGACTCTGTGCTCTTTTCTCCCCTTGAGATCACTCAAGATTGACTTGAAAATCGGACGTCTGTCCATGTCCTGAGGACACTGAATAATGCCCTCAAAACTGGTCACTAAACTGAGCGCTATTACCATCAAGTAGGCTTGGGTTTTGCTAGGGTGTTATGGACAGGGGTGGTGGATGGACGTTATCCTATGACTCTGGATCCGAAGGTCGCGTGTTCAATCCCAGTGGTGGACACTTGTTCTTTAAATTAACCATTCGGAATAATGCATAAACGTCATGTTGTAACCCTATTCAAAACCTTAACCCTTAAGTTTGAAACCCTTAAGTTTTAAATGTTATGTTTGGAGAAACTTTCAAATGTGATGTTTGGAGAAACGTGGATAAACATTCAAATCTGAAATCAAAACCATGAGATCTTGTTGATCTGCTATCAAATCAAATCAAAATGTATTGGTTGTTTAGCAGATTAGCAGTTTAGATTAATAGTTTAGACAATGTCATAGCGTCTGCAGCGAAATGCTTATGTTACTAGCTCCTAACGATGCAGTGAAATATCACACAAGTACATACTGTAAGTAAAACATTCAAATTAAAAAAATAAATCTTGAAATGTCGGAACGAATCCAATTAACCTAAATAGCACTGTAACAGTAATCCAAATGCAATCTTCCTGTGACACCAGGTGCTGTAGATATGGAGGGCAGGCCGTGTGCCCCCATTCATGCGCTGGGCTGACCGCACCACTCTCTGAAGAGCCCTGTGGTTGTGGCTGGTGCAGTTGCCACACCAGGCGGTTATACAGTCCGACAGAATGCTCTCGGTGGTGCATCTGTAGAGGTTTTGAGGGTCTTAGAGGCCAAGATAAATGTTTTCAGCCTCCTGAGATTGAAGAGGCACTGTTGCACCTTTTTCAGAGGAACTTGAAGCTTTTGACCCTCTCAATGTGCTCTCTCTGCTGTCTCCTGTGGTCCACGATCAGCTCCTTCGTTTTTGCTGAGGTTATTTTCCTGGCACCACCTCCTTTCTGTAGGCTGACTCGTCGTTGTTGGTAATCCGGCCTACCATAGTTGTCTCGTCAGCAAACCTGATGATTGGGTGAACATGGAGTACAGGAGGGGAGCTAAGCGCGCACCTCTAGGGGGCCCACGTGTTGAGTATTGTTGCCTACTTTCACTACCTGGCGTTGGCCCGTCAGGAAGTCTAGGACCCAGTTCCACACGGAGGTGGTTCAAACCTCTGTGATGGACTAGGGGCTGTGCTTGATCAGCTTGGACCAGTGCTTTCCCATGCGGAACAGAACATTGGACATACAGAACATGGAATACGCGGAACATGGTATACAGAACATGTTCCAACAGAACCGAGCAGTAGAACAGCAAGTGTTCCGAGGTTAACCAGTGTTAGGGCTGTGGAATGATGGATGTAATACAGGTGTTATTACAATGACATAATTAAAACAGTGTTAAGGAAACAGCTGCATGGATAGCTGCGTGTGGCGTGTGGGTAACCAAAGATTCATGGTAATGGGGGACTGGTTTATAATCCCCATGATAGATGCAATAAAAAGGCCACTTATGCTATGCTGAGTTGGGTGACTAGAAATTCTCATGTTATTTGATTTGCAGTGGGTTACAAATAATTAGGCTGTTAATTTGTTTACCTTCCCATATCTGGTTACACTGTCTGCCACTGCCCTCGGAATAGGATTATGGTGAATGTAGTGTTTCAATGTAGAATAAACTACTATTACAGAAGGTTATGTAGAGGTGGAGCCCCTACCTATTCATGGTGATGGTAAATAAAGATTTCATGTTTGACATTTCCTGTGAGTTTAGACAATAGTTTTTATTTTGTTCTCTCTCTATCCCTCTCTTTCTCTCTGTCCTCTCTTTCTCCATCTCTCTTTCCGCTGTGGGTCTGCCCCAGTCTGCTCTACCCTAACGTTGTGCTCAGGGGAATCTCTCTGCCCGCCTGTCATTTCAATAATACGCACATAAATAAAGAATGTATATTTAAATGCAAATTCTTATGGGGATGTTGGGGGTGACTCAATCATCCTGCGCTTTACAGTTTGACCTTAACTCCGGCTAACAAATTACTGAGCACTAGATGTTTCTCATTATGAGCACTACGGTAGCAACACGAACCGACCGCCATACAGCCCAGCTCAGCCCAGCACCCCACTGCCTAAACCGCTGTATACACTCCATAAATAAATGTTACTGTTGCACTTTAACATACTGTATATTAATAATAATGTGACCCTGTATTTTCATGTTTCAGTTTGATATACACTAAGTGCACAAAACATTAGGAACACCTGCTCTATCCATGACGTAGACTGACCTTTTAAATTGAGGTGAAAGCTATAACCCCTTATTGATCCACTTTAATCAGTGTAGATGAAGTGGAGTAGACAGGTTAAAGAAGGATTTTTGAGACAAATGAGACATGGATTGTGTATGTGTGCCATTCAGAGGGTGAATGGACTAGACAAAATAGTTATACTGAACAAAAATATAAACTCAACATGTAAAGTGTTGGTCCCATGTTTCATGAGCTGAAATAAAAGATCCCAGAAATGTTCCATACGCACAAAAAGCTTATTCCTCTGTTTACATCCCTGTTAGTGAGCATTTCTCCTTTGCCAAGATAATCCATCCACCTGACAGGTGTGGCATATCAAGAAGCTGATTAAACAGCATGATCATTACCCAGGTGCACCTTGTGCTGGGGACAATATTATATTTTTAGCAGTTTTGTCACACAACACAATGCCATATATTTCTCAAGCTTTGAGGGAGCGTGCAATTTGCATGCTGACTGCAGGATTGTCCACCAGAGCTGTTGCCAGATAATTTAATGTTAATTTCTCTACTATAAGCCACCTCCAACGTTGTTTTCGAGAATTTGGCAATACGTCCAACTGGCCTCACAACCATAGACCACGTGTAAACACGGCAGCCCAGGACCTACTTATCCGCTTTCTTCACCTACGGGATCGTCTGAGGAGGGGGGTGGGGGGGTGTTGAGGAGTATTTCTGTCTCTTCTGAAGAAACTGTGGGTTTGCACAACCGAAAAATGTCTACACAAACTGTCAGAAACAGTCTCAGGGAAGCTCATCTGCAGGCTCTTCCTCACCAGGGCCTTGATCTGACTGCAGTTTGGCTTCATAACCGACCTCAGTGGGCAAATGCTCACTTTTGATGCCCACTGGCATGCTGTAGAAGTGTGCTCTTATCGATGGCAGTTTGAATGCACAGAGATCCTGTGACGAGATCCTGAGGCCCATTGTCATGCATTCATGACACCATCACCTCATGCTTCAGCATGATAATGCACAGCCCCGTGTCGCAAGGATCTGGATACAATTCTTGGAAGTTGAAAATGTCCAGTTCTTCCATGGCGTGTTTATTCACCAGACATGTCACTCATTGAGCATGTTTGGGATGCTCTGGATCGACGTGTACGAGAATGTGTTCCAGCTCCCGCCAATATCCAGCAACTTCACACAGCCATTGAAGAAGAGTGGGACAACATTCCACAGGCCACAATCAACAGCCTGATCAACTCTATGTGAAGGAGATGTGTCACGCTGCATGAGGTAAATGGTGGTCACCAGATACTGACAGGTTTTCTGATCCACACCCCTACCTCTTTTTAAGATATTTGTGACCAACATATGCATATCTGTATTCCCAGTCATGTGACATCTATAGATTAGGTCCTAATGAATTTATTTAAATGGACTGATTTCCTTATATGAGCGTTTATTTTTGTTCAGTGTAAGTGCCTTTGAACAGGGTATGGTAGTAGATGCCAGGCGCACTGGTTTGAGTGTGCCAAGAATTGTAACACTGCTGGGTTTTTCACACTCAACAGTTTCCTGTGTGTATCAAGAATGGTACACCATCCAAAGGACATCCAGCCAACTTGACACAACTGTAGGAGTAAACATGGGCCAGCATCCATACCTTGTAGAGTCTATGCCCCAACAAATTGAGGCTGTTCTGAGGGTAAAAGGGGGTGCAACTCAATATTAAGAAGGTGTTTACAATGATTTGTACACTCAGTGTATTTAGAATGGGTCTTAGTGTTATTATATTTTGATTAGTAAGTGGTATTAATATGCTGCAATTTGCTATTACTCCAATTAGTAAAAAACTCAAATCTAAGTAGTCCTATTTCGAATATTCATTATCTCCGTCATACATGTAACCATTACATTGACAGCAATGCTTATTATGTGTGTGAAGAGTGAACAAGAGCATATCATCCAATGAGTTGCTCCAGTTGTGATTTGATGTGAGTGTCGGGAAAATGTATCATTGCAGCATATGATCATTTTTCTACTCACAATACTAGATGACAAAGTGAAAACATTAGGCATTTTTTGCCAATTTTGTGTAAATTAAATACATAAATATCAATGCATAATAAACGTAACATGCAACATTTTTGAAAGATTTTACTGAGTTACAGAGCATAGAAGGAAATCAGTCAATTAAAATCTATTCATTAGGTCCTAATCAATGGATTTCATATGACTGTGCAGGGGCAAAGCCATGGGTTGGCCTGGGAGGGCATAGACCTACCCACTTGGGAACCAGGCCCACCAACTGGGGAGCCAGGCCCAGCCAGTCAGAATAGGTTTTCCCCCACAAAAGAGCTTTATTAAAGACAGAAATACTCCTCAGCACCCCCCTCCTCAGACGATCCCGCAGGTGAAGAAGCCGGATGTGGAAGTCCTTGGCTGGCGTGGTTACACAGTGTCTGCAGTTATGAGGCCGGTTGGATGTACAGCCAAATTGTCTAAAACGATGTCAGAGGCGGCTTATGGTAGAGATGAACATTAAAATCTCATTCTTGCAATCAGAATGCTAATTGCACGCTCCCTCAAAACTTGACAAAAGTTTCACATTTTAGAGTGTAGTGATCATGCTGTTTAATTAGCTTCTTGATATGCCACACCTGTCAGGTGGATGGATTATCTTGGAAAATGAAAAATGCTCACTATAACAGGGATGTAAACAAATTTGTGCACAAAATCTTTTTGTGCGTATGGAAATTTCTGGGATCTTTTATTTCAGCTTATTTATTTATTTTTTGCACTCCAGATATCTTGTATTTCTATACTTTTTCATACTGCCGCTCTATGTATCATGTACCGTGTATCTGTCTTTTGTGTACTTTCGTTGTGGCATTTTGCACCTGCCCTGTGTTTTGTTGTTGTAGCTGCTTGACAAAGAAATGTGTCCCTCGGGGATCAATAAAGTACCTATCTATCTATCTATCTATCTATCTATCTATCTATCTATCTATCTATCTATCTATCTATCTATCTATCTATCTATCTATCTATCTATCTATCTATCTATCTATCTATCTATCTATCTATCTATCTATCTATCTATCTATCTAAAATGGGACCAAGACTTTACATGTTGAGTTTATATTTACATTTATAAGTAGTCAAACCCCTGAGTCAATATATGTTAGACACACCTGGACTGTACAATATTTGTACAAATTCTTTAAGCTCTGTCAAGTTGGTTGTTGATCATTGCTAGACAACCATTTTCAAGTCTTTCCATAGATTTTCAAGTTCAAACTGTAACTAGGCCACTCAGGAACATTAAATGTTGTCTTGGTGAGCAAATCCAGTGTATTTTTGGCCTTGTGTTTTAGGTTATGGAATAAGTTTATTCTGTACAGGCTTCCTTCTTTTCACGCTAGGTTAGTATTGTGGCGTAATTACAGTTTTCTACTTTTTTAAAGTCATCATTGGCCTCGTGGAGAAATCCCTGAACGGGTTCCTTCCTCTCCGGCAACTGAGGTAGGAAGGACACTTGTATCTTTGTAGGGATTGGGCGTATTGATACACCATCCAAAGTGTAATTAATAACTTCACCATGCTCAAAGGGGTATTCAATGTCTGCTTTTATTTTATTTTACCCATATACCAATAGGTGGCCTTCTTTGTGAGGCATTGGAAACCTCCCTGGTCTTTGTTGTTGAATCTGTGTTTGAAATTCACAGCTCGACTGATGGACCTGTCCGAGAATTGTATGTATGGGGTACAGAGATTAGGTATTCATTCAAAAATCATGTTAAAAACTATTATTGCACACAGTGAGTCAATGCAACGTATGTGACTTGTTAAGCACATTTTTACTCCTGAACTGATTTAGTTTTGCCATAACAAAGGGGTTGAATACTTATTGACTCAAGATATTTCAGCATTTCTAAAAACATAATTCCACTTTGACATTATGGGGTATTGTGTGTAGATCAGTTTTTTATAGTATTTCTTGCTCATCTTTATAAGGGTGCCAATAATTTTTGGATCTGACTGTGAATATTATTTATTTATTTATTTTATTCGTGTTATGCCATGTTCAACGTACTGTATCTTTTAAAGAGAGAAGATTTTGATTTGTGGTGACATTATCCGCTGTTCCCCATCTCGCCTGTCTCTTTATGAGGCTTTGTCGTCGGGACAGAGAGACTAAAGAGAACACTTTCAAGGTCAGATTGAAATTGGAACCATTTCATCATGAGGAGACATAGTAATGATGGGGAGTGCATGTGTGATAGAGCTCCAGACCTCACACATTGGGCTGCCTGGCTGCTTCGTCTGCATTTCAGTCATTGTAAGAAAAGAATGTGGTGGTAAAATGTCTTTGTGTGACATTTGTTAAGGCAAAAGAAAAGCCAAAAGGCTAGTAATAGGGGTTAAGACAGTAGTAATAGAAATTCTAATGTATTGTTCAAATGAAGGACAGTAGGCGCTGCTGGCAGGTCTGTTAGCCACTCATGATAAAGGAATTACTAGCAGAGTGAGTGTAAAATTCAAAGAAAACATCTGAAATGCTTTTTTTATTTTACAAGAATGCGTCCTTGATTGTGATCAAATCCACCCTGTGACTACTATGGCCAGCGCTCTGCGGTAGAGGTAACATTGTTCTTCGCCAGGAAGATTCACACTTGACAAGAGACGGACACTTTCCAAGCCCTGTTAGCTTTACTCAGGATAATGCGGCAGTTTAAGAAAAAAAAACAATACAAATATGATTTGAAACCCAGAGCTATTGTATACTTTCGAACACTTTACAGATGTGCAGTGTTCGTTAAAATTGGTTGGTAAAAAGTATTTACAATATCTAGATGGATGCATAGTTAAGATGTTTTTCATGGCCAAGGACAGGCTACATAACATAAAATCCTAGAATTTTTGAATAATTCGATTTTCATCTTTGAGAACTACAATGGAGAACATTTTCTTCTGCATTTATTTATCAATTTGGAGACATTTCTGTTGCGTCTGGGTCTTTTGTCCAGAGGAAAAGCATGGCCATGGTGAGAGAGTGGAGCAGACAGAGGGACTAGAGAGGAGATGGAGATGGACAAAAAGACAGCCATAGTGAGAGTCAGAGAGACAGAAGGAGAGTATGGGAGTGTGTGGGTTGACTTCAGCGACATGATTGGATTGACAAGGTTAAGGAGGGAGGTGTTTAAAAGGTCTTTAGATTGTCTGCTGTGACTGTCTGAATTAGAGATAGACTTTAAGATGCATCTCTGATACTGTACATTTCAGACAGCCATTAAATGGAACCAGAGACATATATTGGGAGTTTTACTTTTAGTATTTTGAATATTGTTCAAATTCTAGACATATCTACATAGCTTGTTTAAATATTCCCCATGTAATGTTAATGCGGAGCTAACATTTCTGCCATATAATTTTGTAGTGTCATGTAAATGCTTCATAGTGCTCAGTTTTATAGAAGGCCTATGTTAATGGGGAGCTACAGCAACATACAGTGCCTTCAGACAGTACACACAATACCCCATAATGTCAAATGTGTTTTTAGAAATGTTTACTAATTCATTAAAAATGGAAATTAGAAATGTCTTGAGTCAGTAAGTATTCAACCCTTTTCTTATGGCAAGCCTAAATAAAGTTTGCTTAACGTGTCACAATAAGTTGCATGGACTCTGAGTGCAATAATAGTGTTTAACATGATTTTTGAATGACTCATCTCTGTATTTTTTTATTTTATTATTTTTACCTTTATCTATTTAACTAGGCAAGTCAGTTAAGAACAAATTCTTATGTATCCCACACATACATTTACAGTTGCAAGAAAAAGTATGTGAACCCTTTGGAATTTTTGTATAAATTGGTCATAAAATTTTATCTAAGTCACAACAATAGACAAACACAGTGTGCTTAAACTAATAACACGCTAATTATTGTATTTTTCTCGTCTATATTGAATACATCATTTAAACATTCACAGTGTTGGTTGGAAAAAGAATGTGAACCCCTAGGCTAATGACTTCTCCAAAAGCTAATTGGAGTCAGGAGTCAGCTAACCTGGAGTCCAATCAATGAGACGAGATTGGAGATGTTGGTTAGAGCTGCCCTGCCCTATTAAGAACACTCATGTGAACCATGCCTCAAACAAAAGAGATCTCAGAAGACCTCGATTCCCACAGGGGACCCGTACGAAAAACGTATGAACATGTATGCACCAACTAATTGTAAGTCGCTCTGGGTGAGAGCGTCTGCTAAATGACTAAAATGTAAAGTATGGTGGAGGGAGCATCATGGTTTGGAGCTGCTTTGCTGCCTCAGGGCCTGGACAGCTTGCTACAATCAACGGAAAAAAGATTTTCCAAGTTTATCAAGACATTTTGCAGGACAATGTATGGCTATCTGTCCGCCAATTGAAGATCAACAGAAGTTGGGTGATGCAACAGGACAACAACCCAAAACACAGACGTAAATCAACAACAGAGTGGTTTCAACAGAAGAAAATACGCCTTCTGAAGTGGCCCAGTCAGAGTCCGGACCTCAACCCGATGGCATGACTGTGGCATGACCTTAAAAGAGCGGTTCACACCAGACATCCCAAGAATATTGCTGAACAGAAACAGTTTTGTAAAGACGAATGGTCCAAAATTCCTCCTGACCGTTGTGCATGTCTGATCCGCAACTACAAAAAACATTTGGTTGAGGTTATTGCTGCCACAGGAGGGTCAACCACATACTTTTCCCACCCTGCACTGGAAATGTTTACAATGTGTTCAATAAAGACATGAAAACATATAATTGTTTGTGTTTTATTTGTTTAAGCAGACTGTGTTTGTCTATTGTTGTGAAGATCAGATCAAATTTCATGACCAATTTATGCAGAAATCCAGGTAATTCTAATACTTTTTCTTGCCACTGTATCTGTAAGGTCCTTCAGTCGAGCAGTGAATTTCAAACACAGATTCAACCGCAAAAACCAGGAAGGTTTTCCAATGCCTCGCAAAGAAGGGCACCTATTGATAGAAAAAATTACAAATAATATCCCTTTGAGTATGGTGGTTATTGGATAGTGTATCAATACACCCAGTGACTACAAAGACACAGGCGTCCTTCCTAACTCAGTTGCCGGAGAGGAAGGAAACCGCTCAGGGATTTCACCAGGCCAATGGTGACTTTAAAACAGTAACATAGTTTAATTGCTGTGATAAGAGAAAACATTGTTGTTACTCCACAATACTAAACTAAATGAAAGTGAAGTGAAGGAAGCCTGTATGGAATAAAATATTCCAAAACATCCATCCCGTTTGCAATAAGGCACTAAAGTAAAACTGCAAAAAATGTGGCTAAGAAATGTACTTTATGTCCTGAATACAAAGTGTTATGTTTGGGGCAAATCCAACACAAACACATCCCTGAGTACCATTTCATATTTTCAAGTATGGTGGTGGCTGCATCATGTTATGGGCATGCTTGTCATCGGTATGGATTAGGGAGTTTATGAGGATAAGAAGAAATGGAATAGAGCTAAGCACAGGAAAAATCCTCGAGGAAAACCTGGTTCAGTCTAATTCCCAACAGACACTGGGAGACAAATTCACCTTTCAGCAGGACAATAACCTAAAACACAAGGCCAAATATACAGTTGCTTACTAAGAAGACATTGAATGTTCCTGAGTGGCCTAGTCACAGTTTTGACTTAAATGCAAGGACTAGGGATTAAGGCTAAGCACAGGCAGTCCTGGAGGAAAACCTGGTTCAGTCTGCTTTCCGAACAGACACTGGGAGACATCTATGGCAAGACTTGAAAATGGCTGTCTAGCAATGATCAACAACCAACTTGAGAAAGCTTGAAGAATTTTAATGTTGTACAATCCAGGTGTGAAATGCTCTGAGAATTACCCAGAAAGACTCACAGCTGTAATCAATACCAAAGGTGATTCTAACATATTGACCAGTGCTTAATTTGAGTCAGATCCTGCCGGAACAGGATACATCACCTCTCCGTTTTGGACTGTTTTGTTCCGCAACCTATTTGGCCGAATCCGGTACCTCTTATGTCATGAAAAATAATTTTAACTTTATGCAATGTAAAAATTGTAATAAAAGATGTTACAGACAGAGACAAAGTTCATTCGAGATACCTCTTCATTAATTGAAAAAGTAGATTTGCAGCCCGGGCTTATGGTTTTCTCATTATTGTAACCTAAAGTGCCTTCGGAAAGCAATCTACACACAATACCCCATAATGACAAAGTGAAAACAGGTTTTTAGACATTTTTGCAAATGTATTAAAATAAAAAACATTATTTACATAAGTAAATAATGGGGGACACCATTCAAAATGACTGGACACCATTCAGGATAGAGGAATAGAGATAACCTTGATGAAAACCTGCTCCAGAGCTCTCAGGACCTCAGACTGAGGCGAAGGTTCACCAGGACAACGACCCTATGCACACAGCCAAGACAACGCAAGAGTGGCTTTGGGACAAGTCTCTGAAAGTCCTTGAGTGTCCCAGCCAGAGCCCGGACTTGAACCCGATGGAATATCTCTGGAGTGGCCTGAAAATAGCTGTGCAGCAATGCTCCCCATCCAACCTGACAAAGACCTGCAGAGAAGAATAGGAGAAACTCCCCAAATACAGGTGTGCCAAGCTTGTAGCGTTTTTTTGTCGCACTGCTTTGCTTTGTCTTGGCCAGGTCGCAGATGTAAATGAGAACTTGTTCTCAACTGGCCTACCTGGTTAAATAAAGGTGAAATAAAAATTGTTTAAAAAAATACCAAAGAAGACTGTAATCGCTGCCAAAAGTGCTTCAACAAAGGGTCTGAATACTTATGTTTTTTATTTAACCTTTATTTAACTAAGTCAGTTAAGAACAAATTCTTATTTATAATGACGGCCTACACCGGCCAAACTCGGACGATGCTGGACCAATTGTGTGCCGCCCTATGGGACTCCCAATCACGGCCGGTTGTGAAACAGCCTGGAATCGAACCAGGGTGTCTGTGATGACGCCTCTAGCACTGAGATGGAGTGCCTTAGACCTCAGCGCCACTTGGGATATTTCAATATTTTATTTTTTATAATATGCAAAAAAATCTAAAAAACAGTTTTTGCTTTGTCATTATTGGTTATTGTGTGTAGTTTGATGAAAACAGTCAAGGGGTCTGAATACTTTCTAAATACACTGTATGTTTGAGACCAACGCGTGGCCGTTGCTGTGTGAGAAGGGTGCCTGTATCTCTCACAGAACAAGAATGAGATTCACGTTCTATGATCTCTCTCCCTCCCTCTGCTCTGATAGACATGAGCCTGCAACTCTCATCTCACATCATAATTTATTTCCTTATGGAATCATAGCTGAGCGAAGGGTTAAGGAGGAGTTGCAGCACCCCTGGTAAATTAAAATAAATGTGCCAAAGTTATAGAATTAGGCTACTGCTTTTCAGAAAGAAATGACATAATTCAGAATAGCCTACTACACCATGAGAAGGCGTATAATTTAGTCACAGAGGATCAATTGCTTATTTTGTTTTAAATAGCCTAGCTGTGGATGTAGCCCAGTAACCAGGCATAGTATAGAGTCGCGAATGCGCTGTAAATCTTTCAGTGAACAACAGCATGCAGACATAACAGGCCTTTCGCAATATTTCATCTCACACAGGTTGGAAAGCAAATGGCTCCTACTGAAAAGAGAAGACTCTATTTGCTGCTACCAAAATATTTGGTCAACTTCCAAATATTGTTTGAGAGAGACTTTTTGCATGAGTCCCGGCTGGGCCATCACCAATCAGTAAGCTGGTCATCGTTGGGGGAGTCAGTGAAACTGGAAATAATTTTTAGGAATATAATTTTCCCCTTATATTGTAGCCTACAATATGTCTCCACACACCTAGGCCTAGGCTATTGATGGATTCAAAACAATGTAATTTTCATTGATCTCAGTTTGTCAGTGTCAAAGTAGTCTGTCATTAAGATAATTTGTGTGGTTTTAAAAAATATTCTGCCAGTCTCCAGTCGTGTAAAATTACGTAGAATTGCATGAAATGCGTTTATAAAAGGCCACAGACCCTAAGCTACAAAAAATTCCATGTGTGCCACTTCTTTAAGTGCCTCTACTCTGCTACTCTATGCCACTATGCAAATGCGAGGATATGCAAGCGATTATACAAAAAATTCTCATGTGTTCCGGTACCTCAGAGCAACCCAGGTGACCCCACTCTCTGGCTCACTTTTTGTTTCAGAACCTACAAATTAAGCATTGACTCAGGGGGCTGAATACTTAACTAATCAAGATGTATTGGTGTTTTATTTTTTATATATGTATTTACAAATGTTAGAATTTTTCTTTCACTTTGACATTTTAGTATTTTGTGTAGATCGTTGGCAAAACATGACAATTCAATTCAGTTGAATCCCACCTTGTAACACAAAAAAATATGGGAAAAAGTCGAGGAGTGTGAATACTCTCTGAAGGCACTATAGCTGCCATAGAATGTTTATGTGTCATGTAAATGTCTCATAATGCAGAAACCGCATTGGCCCAACTCTCTAAATACTTGGCTCTGATTGAACCCAATGTCTGTGAAACTTCTCTACTGTCAAGACAGACTAACAGAAAGTTAAGTTAAACTAAAGTTGTTCTTTGTTCACTAGAAGGTTTTTCCCCACAAGCAGAGAAAGCGGGCCAAAAAAAATCAGTTGGTACATCTTTTTGTTGAGCAAAGACATGAAAAGCATTAAATTACTTTATCAGTGAAAAATGCTTTTTTAAATGAATCATATTCTAGAGCCTACGGTGATCATCTACTGTGACATTTTGACATTTATAGGATTAAGTATTATAAAACATTTCATATCCATGTAAAATTGTCACTATGACAACCATTGTAAATCATACTTTGTGCTGTAATTTTATAGTTCCTGGTAGCTCTCTCTCTCTCTCTTTCTCTCTGTGTTGATGTCTCTCAGGTGCCCTTCATACATTTATGTTGAGCTATCACTACCTCTTAATCTTCTCCTTTCTCCTCGCTTTAAGGCAACAGACTTTTGATTTATTCTTATTTCAAAGAAAAATACATGAATATGTATTACATGGAAACAGAAAGAGGAAGAAAAAGACATTTAGCAGTTTTTATTCAAATCATTTAAATTTGTATTAATGCTAGGTAAAAAATGTGACCAGAAATCTGTGGATGTGTGACCTGCATATTTCCCTGTTCAATGAGACATGGTTAATGACGTGCCGGGGGGTGGAATGGATCTGTTCAAGCAGAACACACACACACACACACACTGTTCCGATCGCCAACTTAGAGGACCAGTGAACCTAATTCAAGAGCCTTTTTACCATATGCCTGCCAGCTGTTAAGTAGGATCACTGCTCGGCTACTAGAGAAATTTAGTAAAACTGGACCAAAATCTTAAACTAAATTAAAACAGGGTAGAACTCACGAATGAACACTTTAATTGTTACCTTTGGTAAGGTTGAGATTACACTATGATTATTAATACATTGTAATTTCTACTTTGGATCCACCAGATTCATTTTTCACAATCTTCAGTACTGAAAATAGATAGGAAAATGACAAAGCACTGAGGACTAGGAATGCAGTGCAGTATCATAAATAAATATACACACACAGAGGGTGTTTCTCAATATGCATACTACTGTGCGCCACACTCTCATGCTCTGAGTGCATTCTCTGAGGACGTTCTCTTGGGTAAGTTCTTGTGAGAACAAGATTGTGGAGAACGCATAAAACATTACGTTTGAGAGGCACTCACACTCACCCTACTGTATTACCTCATGCTTCACCTCCCCACCTTCTTCCGGCCAGGACAATGGCAATAGAGACAAAACAAGATATACAGAAAGCATACATTTTACTTCATAATTATCAGCTAGCTTTATGTGAATCATAATAATCTAGCTAGCCAACAATTTTAACAGGCAAAAATGACCTAAAACTAATGTTGTGCCAGTTAGATGTCAATTCTTCCTTGGTAAATAGCAATTCTTTGTGGGTAGCAAGGTAGCTAACAGTAGTTGCTAGCCAGTTAGCTCTATTGATTTCCTATGCAATCATTCTACAGTGGTTATTGTAGGCTAGTAAACAGCAAGTAACACAGTATGTATTTATTAACGTATCAAGATAACATTTTGTAGTCAGGCAACATTTAATTCCGAAGTATGTGTCTTCTCTCGCTTCAGCTCAAATAATGGCCTGCATTGATTTTTTTGAAATTTTGCTCCTACCTTCCCTGCTCTAATTTGCGTGCTCAGAGCACAGTAGTATGCATATTGAGACACAGCCACACACTGCCTAGCCTATATCAGCTCTGTAGAATGAGAGGGTTGTTTAATCAGGCCATAATCCTAGATGAGCATTACAATTTGTCTCTAAACACAGAGAGAGAGAGAGAGAGAGATATTGATGATTAGGTGCTTATATTTGTATGTATTGGAAATTTGTTTTTTTGCATATCCTATTCCCACTTTGTCACCTTTTGGTTACTGGCCCAACATTCTTACCACTAGGCTACCTGCTGCCCCAAATGCAGTTATCAGCTGTTTGATTTCAGGGGGGCACCAGAATTTGAACCTGGGACCTCTTGATCTGCAGTCAAATGCACTACCACTGAGCTGTAACCCCTCTCAGAGAGAAAGAGAGAAAGTGTTGTAACTTTTCACCATATTTTCACCATATTCAGCGTCGGTAATGATGTGTGTTAAACAGTGAGCTCCATCTAACCCTTTTTCTGTCAAATTCAGTTTGCTTTATTTGCATGAAATATAATTTGTAGATCTTACCAAAGCAGTATAGTGGTACAGCATTTCAGTAAATACAGTACAATGCAATGAGGATAATGAAATACAGTTTATTTCAGTAGTAATAATAGTACATAATATGCATAATCATGTATAAAGTACTGCTGTTGTATTGTGAAATCTTCGGTCGATACATATAACTAAATAAAAAAATGGATTATAAAATGTTTTTATGGCTAATAAAGGAACAACAAAATGTACATCTATGCATTACTAAGTTATATACAATGTAAATACTTCAAGGAATTAATGGTCATGGGATGTCCCTCAGGCTATGGCAATCATATACATATCTGGCAGTAATATTTTGCGGTTTCTCAGTCACCCAGAATAATTCCCAGCTTTATGTCATTAGTAAATGCACAGAAGTTGGGAATTGAAAAAAAAAAAAGATCTTATTTGGAAGTATTTCTGTCTCTCCCTTTCTCTCTTTTGAAAACTTGCTTGCTGTCTCTACCACTGACACATATGCATATACTCACAACAAAATGCCACCCAACACACAAGTACAGTGTGTGTTTAGTAATGCATTGCAGAATTGTGCTTTTTTTCTCTCGCGCTCTCTCGCTCTCACTCTCTCGCCTATCACTTATCGCTCTCTCTCTCAAAGCCTAACAGTTTGTTATTCACTGTGTTTAGATCAGATGAATATGATTTTTGATTAGATTTTTCTATTTCTATAGACTGCTCTTTTCTCACGCCCTAATCCCATCCCAAGTCCCACTCAACTGTTCTCTGCTTCTCTGACATAAGTTATCCATATGTTTTTCCTCCCATATGAGACAGACAACTGAGTGATGTCCTTGTGTTGTTTATGTGACAATAGGAATGTGTTAATCTCTACAATCTCTACAGCACTTGAATATTTTGGGGTCGTTTTGAAGAGTGTTGTGATGTACAATGCGTTAAGGACAACTCTGGTTGAAGGGCAGGATAGCTTTGAGTTGTGTTGGACATACTGGTGTAGGATCTTCATTTGAGCCAGTTTGCTACAGCAGTAACATGATCCTACAGCAACAGGAAATGTGAATTATTATGTGGTTTATAATTAATAGAGTTTTATCGTACAGGAAAGTTCAGACTTCAGAAGCCTTTTTTTTAAACCTGAAATACACTACAAGTTTTACATTTCCTGCATTGCAGGAAAGTTAACCTGAAACAGGGTGATTAAATTAAGATCCTACATATGTAGCTGTGTGACAGTGGGGTTTAGTTTTGTTGACTGAGAATGAAGTGCAGCTTTAGGCTTCAGTTGGAAGATGCCGTAGCTTTGGTTATAGAACGTCTCTGATTGGTGGAGAACACTATAGCTGTTGGTGACAAGGGGGCTTTCTCTACTCACCCTCTCCTGACTCACTTCAGTTTAGATTAAATTACATCAGCTTGAGGGGGAATTATGACTGCAGCCCAATTACTGGGTCTTCAGGGCTTTATAATCTAGTCTTGCATACAAATATTGGAATGCAATGAAATTGTTGTGGAGGTTATTGCCGAATATGAATGTTTTTATACGACAGAGATAGATGTTATCTTGAAATCTTTTACTCAGTTGACTTTAGCCCCTCTAAACTGCCTCTCAGGCTCTTACACTCTTCATCCAGAGTTATGACACACTTCACCCAGAAGAGTCTTTCTCATACACACACACACACACACACACACACACACACACACACACACACACACACACACACACACACACACACACACACACACACACACACACACACACACACACACACACACACACACACACACACACACACACACACACACACACACACACACACACACAGCCTAGCTAACAATGAGGAATGGCATGGACTCCTGCCTTTGTTTCCACACTCAGATATACGGCTTCATTTCATCAGCTTAATGACCTCATTTAAACAGGCCTAATGACTCTTCCTAATGTCCGGGCGTAGCCGCGATATTGGGGCTATTCTCACTAGCAATGTCCTCTGCATTCTTATTGTACATCTCCTTTATGAGAGCTAGTCTTCGAGGAGAAAACAACCTATTTATGGTTGTGCTCTAGCAACTCTGCAGATTAATAACAATATGTGGTGTAGCTTCTAGCTTATGTGGTGTAACGTAGACAACTTAACAGTATTACATTCTGGGTTTTTTTTCCAAGAAGATATGTTGAATATACTCAGTCCGCTTTTTGTATCCTTTTCAGAAGTGATATGTTGTGAATGTTCTACCTTAATTGCCATTCATCATTTTCATCATATTTTTATCATCAATAACTTCTCTGTACTCTGCTCCCTGTAGCAATGTTCTAGACCTCAGACCTGACTGACTGAAAGGTCAGGGAAATGCTATGGCTGAAATCTATTTGACAGTCGGGTCATAAAAAGGTCTACACAGTGCGTTGGGACTTAGAATAGCAGCACTTCCATTTATTCTCACACAATCAGATAGATATAATAGGACAATTTCTATGCCATTAACCAGCTCCCTCTGTCACCCGATAACACCACTGAGTGTGCAAGTAGTCCCCCCTTAGACGACAGGATGAAACCCCAGCAAATGGACTTGGCACCTGCAACCTAGAGGACCAACAAAGGATCAATTTAAATACAGAGAAATTCCCTGCCGTGGCAACACAAGTCAATATCTGGACACGGTCTTCCTGATGTCGTAGTTACTAACGGTTACGGTTGGCCCGCCGTTACAGGAAGCCTGCTTGTAAAAGTAGGATGTAAAAAGCAGCACATCCTCTGTCAGTATATGTGACAGGAAATCAATGGGCTCTGATAGGGACACAAAGTTGACAGCTCAATAAGCTTAGGTAGGAGGATATTCCCTCCTCTCTCTGTAACAACATCACATTTCTACAAGGGACTTAGCAGCTGTACCAGGCCAGCCTCAGATTACATGCAGTTGTCAACAAGTGTATATACAGCAGGAGTAGGCAACCCTGTTCCTGGAAAGATTTAGTTCCAACTAGGCACCACACCTGATTAATTAATCAGTTCAGTGATGACCTAAATTCAACACACCAGGGTTAGGTTAGGGGTTAGGGAAAATTGGATTTTGAATGGGACTGAATTGTGTGTCCCCACAAGGTTAGCTGTACAAGAATGTGTGTGTGTGAGAGGCAGCAGAGGGATGAGAGAAGGGGAGAGAGGTAGAAGGAGGTTAAGAAGAGGGTAATCTAAAAGAGTAGAGGGGGAATGAGAGAGGAAGGGAGGACGCTCAAGGCAAGAGAAGCGTGAAGAATCGAGGGATGTGAGAGAAGGAGTGGTACAGTAAGGATGAGGGAGATTTCAGAGTGCCAAGTGCAAAATATCACTGCAACTGAATTTTTCGGATGTATTTTTGATTAGCCCAAAATTATTTATGAGGAGCTTTCAAAAACTGTAACATTTTCAGCTATATCGCTCAGAGCACCTAAACTACTACTAGAGGTTTTAAAGTGGTAATAATCAAATCAAATGTTATTCGTCACATGCGCCGAATACAATGCATTTAAAAAAAGAGTTAAGAAAATATTTACTAAATTAACAAAATCAAAATATAAGAAGTTACACAATAAAATAACAATAACAAGGCTATATACAGGGAGTACCGGTACCGGGTCTATGTGCGAGGGTACAGGTTAGTCAAGATAATTTGTATATGTATAGAAGCTTGGCCCCAGTGATGTACTTGGCCATACGCACTAACCTCTGTAGCACCTTACGGTCAGATGCTGAGCAGTTGCCATAACAGGCGGTGATGCAACCGATCAGAATGCTCTCAATGCTGCAGCTGTAGAACTTTTTGAGGATCTGGGGACACATGCCAAATCAGCATCAGAGTTGTTGTAGGATTCAATCTTAGTCCTGTATTGGCGCTTTGCCTGTTTGATGGTTCGTCTGAGAGCGTAGCGGGATTCTTATAAGCGTCCGGATTAGTGTCCCGCTCCTTGAAAGCGGCAGCTCTAGCCTTTAGCTCGATGTGAATGTTGCCTGTAATCTATGGCTTCTGGTTGGGATATGTATGCACGGTCACTGTGGGGATGACATCGCCGATGCACTTATTGATGAAGCTAGTGACTGAGGTGGTATACTCCTCAATGCCGTTGGGTGAATCCCGGAACATATTCCAGTCTGTGCTAGCAAAACAGTCCTGTAGCATAGCATTATCTGACCACTTCCGCGTAGCATCATCTGACCACTTCCGTATTGAGCGAGTCACTGGTACTTCCTGCTTTAGTTTTTGCTTGTAAGCAGGCACCAGGATGATAGAATTATCGTCAGATTTGCCAAATGGAGGGTTAGGGAGAGCTTTGTATGAGTCTTTGTGTGTGGAGTAAATGTGTTTTTTTTTACCCACATAGTTACATACATATACAACAGTATAGATCATACAGTGATTGCTAATCATGTCATGAAAAGTCCCTATTGGACTAACCCGATATGACGACTGGTTACACAAAGGTTTGAATGAAATGAGCGGGAGAAATAAAGACAAAGGGATGTATCTCTATCCGACCTGGATAAAGCTATGCTAACGTAAATACAAGATCTTATGCATTCAAAAAAGGAAATGCAATTATATATTTACTCTGAGCTTGGCTTCGATAGATGGGTCGAAGACAAAGGATCGCCATTGTCCTTTGTAGAGTCTTTCTGGTGGGGGTTGGTCACCTCTTCTTCAGTGGTCGACATTTCAGAGTTCATACCATTTTGCCATAATCAGATCAATGCTATATTCTTGGCTGGTCTAGTCGAAATTCACAATTTGTTTTGATCGTCACCTCCACGTTAACTTTGCATGTAGCTTTCGTTAGATAGAGTTGTAGTTCAATTTAGCCCTTTTTAAATGCAGGGACGATAGTCCTAGCATCATCGGGAACTGACTTTAACTTTCGTCAATTGGCTTTTGTACTGGTGGAGAGAAGGGCATGTTTCATAGTTCTCAACAAATGTATGTTCACCTGGGTGTGGCCACTGACTGTGCAGCGCCTACTATGAAACCAATTCTCTCATATTTAGGATTACATTTAATTTCAACATTACATGTTTATCTGATAACTAGAATGTGTAGGCTTCCAAAGATACAATTTATGTTGAATTATCATCGGTAACAACATCCCAGACAGTAACTGATCTGACATCGCATTCTTTAAGTACCAACTGACACTTTCAACTGGTTACTGAAATATTGTTCCGTTCTCAACCTTTTGGATGTTACCAGACTGTATAGTCTTTCTCTGTGGTAACAAAGGCTCTCTCCAAACTCCATTTTGGTAGAGTAGAGAGAGAAAGGTATTTATGGAGGGTCATAAACCGGTGGTGGGAGAGAGAGGGAGGGGTTATGCCCCCACCCGAATTGTTGATGGTAGCCCGGCCTACAATGTCCGTCGTCTGTTGGAGGCTCGTCAGGTCCGAGGCACCCTGCAGTAACTGGTGGACTGGGAGGGCTACGGCCCCGAGGAGCGGGGCGTGGGTGCCGCGCTCACGCGCCCACACCTGATTCCCATCCCCTGATTCCACACGCACACACACACACATCGGCGTCCACTCACATTATTACACACATATGTTCCCCTCCCTGTGGTGTGCGTGTGGATTATTGTTTCTGAGCTGTGTCTCAGGCATGTCAGTGAAGATATATTAAATCTAATACATCAACTTCCTTCTTTTTGTCCTCCTTTTTTTGTGCTCACCACCCTCGCATTGTCACACTGGGGTCCACACAAAACGTGAAACATTACATAACACAGAACATTAATAGACAAGAACAGCTTAAGGACATAACTGAATGAATTTAAAACGTCACACATAGCTGGTGAGGTAAGTGCGCGTTTCAATGCTATGTGTAAGTTAACTATGCAAACAATTTGGAATTTTCAGCAGATTAATGCTTCTTCTAGAAACAAAGTGATGCAGTCAGTCTCTCCTTTACTTTTAACCAAAAGAGACTAGCATGCATAGTATTGATATTATATCCCTCTGATTACACTATTTGATTTGCTAGATACTCTACACGCCCACGATACACCAAGCACAAAGATGGACTGATCGAACAGCCAAAGTGAGTGAGTGAGTGAGTGAGTGAGTGAGTGAGTGAGTGAGTGAGTGAGTGAGTGAGTGAGTGAGTGAGTGAGTGAGTGAGTGAGTGAGTGAGTGAGTGAGTGAGTGAGTGAGTGAGTGAGATAGAGTGTGAGAAATTGAAAAATCATGACCTTCCCCCATTTTCCTCTGGGTAACAATTGCACACATTTCGACCAGTCCCTAAGGAAGATATTTTATAAACTTATTCAGGCAGTATTCAAAGAGGTGTAGATTTACCCTCAGAGTGCTGTTGTTACTTTCTATTTACCTTTCAGACTGATTGTTTCCTCTTAATCTTGAGTAAAAATCTAATTATGTATGATTGAGCTCTGAAAACGCTTAGTGGTCGTCTGTGTTTTTGAGCTAAATTAGAAAATCAAGGACGACTTGATGTTTTTCAGTGTTCTAAAGTTCTATTTATGAAGACCTAACTAAAGGGAAAGATTGAAGTATCAATTGGGGGTGCAAAATGTGTTCCTAAGTAATTGTTTGTATCTATGCCAGAGCCATGTCTCTGTTACTGAACCATAGAGTTTAGGCAGAGTGTTGATTGCTGGCATAAGGCACGGTGGGAGGTAAATAGGTAGCGGACAGATCTGTGACTTCCTCCAGCTTGTAGATGAATGGGAAAGCAAACGGATGCCAGCAAACAGGAAACACACTGCAGTTTGATTCCCATGCCATGCCTCTAATCAGACCTCACTAGATATAATCAAGAGAAGATAGTCAGAATCTCTTGCTAGGACAAAGCAACTGTTTCTGCAAATGTCTTCTTTAGGGTATTTCATACTTCACTAAACCACTCTTGGCTGTTGTTGCTCCGAAGCCAAATAACCCCAGACTGACGAGTAGAGGGTTGGGGTAGCAAGATGGCTAACAAACAAAGGAAGAGGGAATGTGTGAAAACTCACAGGCTTTTACTGTATAGACACATCACATTGATTTACCACCTTCATATCTATCTGTGTTCAAGGTCTGGTAACAATACCTTTACAGGGTTTCTCCATGATTGTATCAAGATATTGACCCTTTGACTATTCTGTCCGCTGCAAGTCGTCTCGAGGAATTGATATTTATGGATTTCTTTCTTTGTCGACTCTCGTGTAGAGTTCTGGTGATATTAGGCATCTTCACTCAAGGAATAAGTTGCACAGGCAGGAAAATGGCGACCATCGAAAAATAGATAAATAAATAATAATAAAATGAATATTAGCTGAGTCATGCAAATCGTAAAGTAATTTGCGTTATGTGAAAATCACCGGTGTAGTGAGCAAAAAATTCTGTGTCTGCAATTTTGTCTGCATTGTCCTGAGGCACTTTCAGCAGAAATAAAGGCAGCATATCATTCAGCCTGCTTTCCTGCAGAGCTGTTTTTGTACGTTTCACAGGATGCAACATACAAAGGTGTTTTTTTTTTAGGTCAAAGTAAATGGGGCAAATTACATTATAACAAAGCTGGGGAAAAACGTCTTTATTTTACCTGTCAATAGCCACTCTCCATACAGTACATGAAGCCTGAAATTAGTTTTGCCATCTGGATAAAACTGAATTAGCATTTGAAAAAGAGAAACGCTGGGCCTAAGCAGTAGAAGCACATCAGGGGCGAATGAAAGACACACACAAAAAAAACTATTTTCTTTTTTTGTCAGTTAAATAAACCCAAGGTCTGTTTTTACCTCATGTATACTTTCAAACCAAGGACTGTGTTTCAATTGAGTGTTGGGGGTTTAACGCTGCGGCTTGTTCCCCCAGTGTACTCTACCCCTGGCTGTGTGTGTGTGTGTGTGTGTGTGTGTGTGTGTGTGTGTGTGTGTGTGTGTGTGTGTGTGTGTGTGTGTGTGTGTGTGTGTGTGTGTGTGTGTCTGTACACGTTTTACTATACTTGTGAGTACCAGAAGTCCTTACAAGAATAGTAAATAGTGAGTAGTAAATAGTGAGTGCTGGGTGTGGGGTGAGTGCTGGTTGTGGGGTGAGTGCTGGGTGTGGGGTGAGTGCTGGGTGTGGGGTGAGTGCTGGGTGTGGATACTCCCTCTGTGTTTGTCTCTGTGCCAGCCAGCCTGGCTGTAGCGATGTACTGCTGTACCACAGGGTGTCTGTCGCTGGAGCTGTTGACTGACCACTTCATCTTCTGGGATAAAACCAGTCTCTCTGCACCCTCACGCACAGAAAACACATGAAGATGGGTCAAAGCGTTGTTAAAAGAAACAAATTCGGGAATACACAGTATATTTCAGTGTGTGGATTTTTCGCTTTTGCTGATGAACTCAGACTGAGCCATTCAGAAACATCAAAAATATCTCAGAATACAGACACACAAGCTGGCATTCAACACTGTTGCAGTTGTTAATGTTATACCTTTTTTTTAATAGCAATTATTTTTTATTTTTTTATAGCAATTTTTATTTCTCTCAAAGGTCATGCTGCTACTCCCCCTATGGTCATTCCACCCCACCCCCACAACAGTCTTTAATCTGCCTCCACCCCAATGGACATTTATTTATTTATCACTGCCACAGATGTTATTATGTATATAATTTCTATCTATTGTTTTTTATTAACATTTTCATTATTTTATTTCACTAGTCCTGCATGTTGGAGCTCGAAGCCTAAGATTTTCACTGTACCCTGCAATCACACCTTCAACCCTGACTAGTAAACAATCTGAATCTGAGGACTGTCTCCACTTTCATTGATGTGGTCTGTTTTGGTCAGAAAGACTGAATAGTTTGGATTGTATCAAATGGACAGCAAACATTCGTTTTTTGCCCTACAGTGAAACGCAGCGTAGCTACTTCTAATACAGTCCCTGAGGAGTTTGATTTGACAAGTCTGTTATTTTTAGAAGCTGTATGAGAATACTGGATCTGTATTGTATATACAGTATCTGGATGGTATTTTCATCTCTGGGAAAAGGGCTTGGTGTGTAGACAGTGAGATGTTAGAGATTTACTACCTGAAATAAGACACTGAGTCTTATATTCTCAGATTTAATTAGCTGATAATTATCTCTGGCATACTCGTATACTAGTATTGACAAATGCCTGACATAAGATATTAGGGTTCTTATTTTTCCATTTAATTGCCTGTTAATTTAACCTGGCTCAATCTTATTGACGTACGCAAGAAAAAGGACGGCATGTAGCTTTTTCAGTTACAGACTTAATTGGATGAAACATACAGACCTTTTCATTGGCTGGTTTGCCGGGAATATGACATCACTATTCCGAGCATTGGATTGTTTCCTGTGTTGGTCAGTATTGATCAAAGACCACCTCTCTCTCTATCCCCCTCTCTCTGAAGACGTGGATGTCGATTAAGACTATGACTATCTATCTATATATCTATCTATCTATCTATCTATCTATCTATCTATCTATCTATCTATCTATCTATCTATCTATCTATCTATCTATCTATCTATCTATCTATCTATCTATCTATCTATCTATCTATCTATCTATCTATCTAAGGCTGCCCCCAGTACCTCTCTGATTCCGAGGGGTTGGGTTAAACGCAGAAGACACATTTCAGTTGAATGCATTCAGTTGTACAACTGACTAGTATGCCTCTTTCTCTTTCTCTTTCTCTACTGTTGCTGTAGAATATAAAAGCAGACAGAGAAAATACTCATGGTTTTAACAGGGTTAATTTTTGTCTTGTACCCAAGTAATCTGCATGCTTATTTTTAAACACTGATTCATAATCTGTGACTCACTCACGACGCCCCAAAATTAATTTGCTTGATTAAACTTTCCTTTGTAGTTTCCATAATGAATAGTCTCTATTGTCAGTGGCTGAGGGACCTTGTATTGTCACCACCAGCTGCGCCCAGTGTTTTGAACAGGGTGGGAAGTGTTAGAAATTGTTTGAAATGGCGTGTAGATTGAATGCGATTTAAAACTGTAATGTCACCCAATGGAAATTCATTTTAACCCCTCCATTGTTCTTAATGCCATCAAATTAGTTATTGAAATTAATGTCATACC
This sequence comes from Thymallus thymallus, assembly GCA_023634145.1. Lineage (NCBI taxonomy): Eukaryota > Metazoa > Chordata > Actinopteri > Salmoniformes > Salmonidae > Thymallus > Thymallus thymallus. Next base: position 15,902,365 of record CM042411.1, read on the forward strand.
GACTGATTAAAGGCTACCCGACTAATGACTAAATTAAGATAATACCTACCCATCCGTAAAGGAAGAGTGCTCTATATGACAGCTAAATCGACTGTTTTAAAGCCAAGGTCACCATGTTTTGAAGGGCCAGTGGCCCAGACCTCAAAGAAAGTTGTACTGTATGTATCTGACACACACATACATACAGTCACTTGCGCACACACACTTTGTGGGCCGTACTTGCTTCAGTGCTCAAATCAAATGAAATGCGCCGAATACAACAGGTGTAGACCTTACTGTGAAATGCTTACTTCCAAGCCCTTAACCAACAATGCAGTATTTTTTAAATAAACTAAAGTAAAACATAAAATAATAAGTAACATAATAAAATAAGAATAAAGAGGCTATATACAGGGGGTACCGGTACCAAGTCAATGTGCGGGGGTACAGGTTAGTCGAGGTAATTTGTACAGGTAGGTAGGGGTAAACGTCATGGTGACCATTTCAGTAAAGTGTTTGTCTCTTAGTGAAAGCGATATGTAGTTGAAAACACACAGACATACAGGTCCAGACCTGCCCCAGTGTCTGGAAGCAGAAATACAGAGTGGCCACCGAGTCCCAGCGGCTACAGTAGTGACAGGCGGCAGACATTTTGTTCCCAAACCGCTCGCTACACATCAGCCGAGGTCGCGGCCAGACGGTCGTGCGGTGCCACTGTGTCTCTCTCTGGCCCAGCGAGGGGACGAGGCAGGACAACATGTCCCCCTCAGCTGTCCTCAGGGACGTGTCCTTATGACACAGGGATGTCTCCTCAGCCCCTCTGTCCAATCACAGATCACACTCCAGGGAACCACGACCAACGCTACTACTAGTGCTACTGTGGCTGCTGCTGCTGCTGTTGTCTCCCTCAGTCAGAGTGAGTGGTTGGTCACACTGCTAGCCTATCAGCTGCCTCAGTTAGGGGTTGGCCACATTTGTAGCCTATCAGCAACTTCAGTCACTGTGAACTTTGCTGCTACTTACTGGGACTTTGATTTTCCTAATAACAAGCCAATCTGTTGGCAGAGAAAGACAAAAGAAGGGGAGTTTTACTCTAATCAATGTTAGGATACATGTTATAAAGGCTTATTCAGGTTTATAGCATACCAGATGTTGAAGCAGTGGCAGAGGTAAAGAAAGTTGGTGAGGAGGTTGGAGAGGGTGGTGGAGAAGCAATAAAGTGTCTGCTAGGTGTGAGGACAAGCTCCAGTTCCTCTGGGCACTCATGGGATATTAGGCGGAGTTTGGTTTCTGGGCTCGCCTTTCTTCCCGCTGAAGCCTATCGGCCTCTCCCCGCGACCACGTGCCTGTTTTCTGGAACGTGTGCGTCGAGCTGGGAGCTCCGAGCTGTCTGAATGTCTTAGCCCCGGAATTTCAATGGAAGCAGAGTCCGTTCCCCTTCAGTCGTTTGCCTGGGGCTGAGAATTAAGAGTGTGTGTTTGGAGGCCCTCGACGCATGGTGCCTCTAGCCTAAAATGTCTCCCTCCCTCCGTCAGACCTTTGTTTGAGACTGTTTTTATAATTATTGTGTCTGTCAAGTTGTCTCCCGGTTGGCAGCTGTGGGTCAATGTTAAGTGTTGGTTTACAGAGGCTAGTTGGGCTAACAAAGAGCCAGGGGTTGACCTCACTATAAATTCTTAACTAACAGAAACAGAGGCTTGGCAGACCATGAACAAAACAATACATTTACATCCTTTAGAGACTCAACTTCAGGTTGTTTTCATGATCAATTCAGTCCAACTGTAAATCCCATTGGTTACATTAAAATGGGTCCAAACCACATCAGATATTATCTAGGCTACTGTAACATAGTTGAATTACCCAAATATACAGGAGTTTATTCTCCTGAAATACCTGTTTACACTTGGGTGCTGATTGTACTGTAAAATGAGAGGGGTAATTATCAAGTAATTTAATTTCCAGAGCTCTTAATGAGATTATGGCGTAAACTGCTCATTTATTGAATTACTGAATTTGCATTGTTGTTTCTTAAACATTTATGTATTTTTAGAGAGCCTAATCCGAAGACATTATCACGATTTCACTTCAAATAGTTGGTAAATATTTTCCTGCTTCTATGCTGGTACTGTAGCTACGACATGAGAAAAGTGAGTTGTACTTTGATGTTGGAGTTGCATCTGTGTGCAGACTTTCGTTGTAATCCACATTGGAATTTCGTCTGAATTCATTGTTATAGGTCGTACAGTATTTGATCATTTAAAAAAAACGCTTGTATTCCGTCCACTATCTACCACGTAGCTGTCATATGGAATACCCTGCCTGTCCAAACTGAACTATAGCGCTGTTCACCATGTCAAGCACCCCTGCATTTTAAAATGGCTTCCAAGATGGCAGAATCCTCTCTTTGTTTACTGGTGAGTTGTTCTGTTCTTCTACAGTGTCATAATAGATTGGACACAGCATCACCAAGCCTAGGCTTTATCCATTCACTCACCATCAGGGTGTGAACAATCCAGAACCAATCCAGCACACATTCCAGTGTCACAACATTGTTTTTCACATAGACAGGAGACAGCTGTTTAGGTGAATAATGTCAAGCAGAAAGGAAGCATTAAGGAAATAATAAAACAAAAAGACTAGACAGGTTTTTCTTCTTTACTGCATTTGTCTTCACTGTTGTGGGTCAGAGTTATATATGGATGGAGGGTCCATGCTTTTGGTCAGGCAGCCAGGAATATTTTTTTTTCTTCTTCTTGTCTTCGAGCAGCTGAAAATGACATGTCAAAGGAAATGATATGAGCCTCCATGATGTATGAGTCTTTCTACCTCTGTCGCTCAATCTCTCTCTCCCTCTCTCTTTCTCTCATTCTCGCTCTTTCTCCCCTTACACAGACTTACCTCCATCACGCTCCACATTCCAGCCATATTCTTTCTCTCTTACCTCCATCGCACTCCACATTCCAGCCATATTATTTCTCTCTTTCTTGCCATAGGGAAGAAAAAAGTGTGTGTGTGTCTGTGTCTGTGTGTGTGAGCCATTCTGCTGAATTGCATTTCCCACAGATGCACACAAACTATGATTTGTTTATGGTGTGGAATTACAGTGTGTTATTATTTTGCGACGTACAATGTCACGACCAGGTATAGCAACGTTCTAATTATTATTAAATTTGTGTACACACATCCCTCCAGAGATGTGGCCTGATTATGTGGGTGTCACTCACACAAACACATGCGCACATACACACACACACACATACAGTACACACAAACACACACAAAGATGCATTAAAACGGAACAATAATGGCCGCCACAAGGAACCCTAGTTGTGACATGTTTTGGCTTGATTACCATGCAGCCAAACCATATTACACAGAGATCAACTTGCCTCTCACCTAACTCCTGCGGGCAGTGATTTCCTTTCTGTCTATGAAGTGTCACCAACCGAACACACACACGCACACACAGATAAGAGACACACACACAAAGTCTTAAAAGGAAGAATATAATAAGGTCTGTAGAAGGAGGCTGTTATCTCACTGTGTCTGGCAGATCCTCTGACATTCCCTCAGATTAGCTTCTTACAATGCCATTGTTTCTGACCTGTGTGCGTGGGTGCGCATGTGTGGGTGGGGCACATTCTCTATTTTTCTCTCTCTCTTTCTCTCCGCTTCAGTCCTCCCCTCCCTCTCTCGTGCTTTCTTCCTTTCTTTCTCATTTCCCACGGACCTGTTATTAAATCTACCAGCAGTTTGTTGATTTGATCAGTGTGTGCTGTAAAGTTGCTGCACCAGAGGGACCAGACTGTTATAGACATGGACCACTCTCTCTCCTCCTCCTCCTCTCTCTCCTCCTCCTCCTCCTCCTCTCTCTCCTCCTCCTCCTGATCTCTCTGTCTGTCTAGTTATGAACTCATTTCTCAAGGGAGACCAGAGCCCATCTCACGATACAATAGCTTTGTACTCTGGACCCTAAGATATATGCTAGCCTACCCTATAGTTAAGCCTTTGTACTCTGGACCTTAAGGTGTATGCTAGCCTACCCTATAGTTAAGCCTTTGCGTGATGTGTCTGGGTGCTTGTGTATGTGTGTGCTCCTGCTTCATGTGTGTATCGCTCTTTTCTTATTCTGTCTGTTGTATTAGTAGATTGAACAGGAGCACAACCAAGGCAAACACACAGTCAGGAGAAAACCAGTCTTGTTTGTTGGGGTGTTTGAGGAGACCAGACCAGCAAATCACAGCCTTCTGTTCACCAACCAGACCCTTCCTCCATGACGAAAGCCAATAACATGCATGGGGGTTTGATACACGCACAGTGACGATGTGTATTATTGGTCGACAATAAGAGACACACAGTGAAAGACAGCTGTCGGTATTGGCCCTTCCCATGTCTTACCTCTGGGGGAAGGCAACCAATAACATGGTAGATGGTCTTTGGTACAGACAGTAACGATGTCTGCTATTGCTAGACACTAACACACACTCACAGTGACAGCTGTTGGTGTTGGCTGGGCCATGTCAGGGAGAATAGGACGGTGTGTCAGGGTGATTATTGGATCTTCTGCTGTGGAGTAGTGTCAGTGTGAGATCAATGTGTCTAGAGGAAAGTATTCATCCCCTTGGATATTTTCTGTTTCTTGTGGAGTTACAAAGGGGGATTAAAATGGATATAATTGTGAATGTATTTGTCACTGATCTACACAAAATACTCCATAATGTCAAAGTGCAAAGAAAATTCTACAAATGTTAACAAATTGATAAAAAAATTATAACAAAAATGTCTTGGTCTATGAGTATTCACCCTTTGTTATGACAAACCTAAATACGTTCAGGAGTAACATTTTGCTTAACAAATCCATGCAACTTATTATATGATTTAACTACAAAGACCAGTGAGCATTTCCATAGATTTGCAAGGAAGGGCGCGGATTGGTAGAACAATGAATATCCCTTTGAGCATGGTGAAGTTATTACTTACACTTTGGTTGCTGTATCAATACACCCAGTCACTACAAAGATACAGGCATCCTTCCTAACTGAGTTGCCGAAATGGAAGGAAACGCTCAGGGATTACTCCATGAGGCCAATGGTGATTTTAAAACACTTTAATGGCTGTGGTTGGTGAAAACTGAGGATGGATCAACATTATAGTTACTCCACAATTCTAACCTAAATGACAGAGGGAAAAGAAGGAAGCCTGTACAGAATAAAAAAATTCCAAAACATGCATCTGGTTTGCAATAACAAGGAACTAAAGTAATACTGCAAATCCAACCCAACACATCACTAAGTAGCACTCTCCATATTTTCAAGCAGTGTTTTTCAGGATTAAAAGAAAAAGGAATGGAGCTAAGCACAGGCAAAATCATAGAGGAAAACCTGGTTTAGTCTGCCTTTCACCAGACACTGGGAGATTCACTTTTCAGCAAGACAGAAACCAGCCAAATCTACACTGGTGTTGCTTAAGAAGAAGACTGATTGTTCCTGAGTGGCCTAGTTACATTTTTGCAATCTGCCTGAAAATGGCTGTTTCGCAATGATCAACAACCATGTAAAATGTTGAAAACAATACTTGGCTAATATTGCCTAATCCAAGCTCTTAGATACTTACCCAAAAGCACTCAGCTGTAATTGCTGGCATAGGTGTTTCTAACATGTTTTGACTCAGGGGGGTAAATTCTTAGTCACCTCCTCCAAAATTATTTACACCCTTGATAAAGATGAACAAAAAGCACTTTATAAAAAGCACTGTATAAAATACTGAGTTCAAACAAATTGGGAAACTATATTATTTTTTTTCTAATACAACAGCTCAGAGAAGGAGATTACAAACATTAAGCATTAACATTCTACTTTTTAAAAATTAATCTCTGCTTAAGGAACTATATTGTGGCCTTCCATGGCTTCCTGTTTCACTGGGGTATAAAATGGAAGTAACAAGCATGTAAAATCCATTTGTCATCCATCACCATGTGGAAAGGCAAAGAACTAACAAATGAAAAGAGACTAATGGTTGTTGACCTTCATAAATTGGGCAATGGGTACAAAACAATACCTAAAAAACTAAATATACCACTTACCACTATTAGGGCAATAATTAAGAAGTTTAAAACCAGTGGTAAACTTCCCTGGTAGAGGACACATGTGTACCTTGTCCCCATGCACAGTGAGGAAGATGATTCTGGAGGAAAAGAAAAGTCCAGTGGCCACAGTTGGGGAATTACAGAACTTGGTCACATCTTGGGGTCACCAAGTCTATTAATCTAAAATTAAACACCACCTCCATGCCAATCGGCTCTTTGGAGGGGTTACCAGAAAAAAAGCATTTTATTGAGAGTAACCAACTAATGTAAATGCCTGAAGGATAGGAACTGAGTGCTTTGGTCAGATGAGATGAAAATAGAGGTCTTTGGCCACGCACATCAGTGGTGGGTTTGGAATTGAAAGAAGATGCAGAAATTACCTTGTATCGACTGTAAAATCAAATCAAATCAAGTGCTGTAGCGAAATGCTCCAACAGTGCAGTGGAATGGTGAATCTTTGATGTTAAGACTTCTGCTTTTAACCCAACCGCTCCGAAAGACACATACAAGTACAGGTGTTTGGGGAGATACGGGGAGTTCTCACACTGGGTGTCCAGGGAGCTGTTGTTGTGGGTGGTTAAGTGCCTTCCTCAAGGGCACAATGGCAGGCAATGGCATCTAGGATTTGATACCAGCAACTTTCCAGTTGCCAGCTCACTTCACCTCTGTAACCGCTAGGCTACCTGCCGCCTATGGGGCTGTTTTCCTTCCACTGGTCCCGGGGCCCTTGTTAAGCTCAACGTCATCATGAACTTTACCAAGTACCAGGACATTTTAGCCAGAAACCTAGTTGCCACAAGTGGATTTTCCTGGAAGACAATGACCCTAAGCACACATCAAAATCCACAAAGAAATGGTTAAGTGACCACAAAATCAACATTTTGCAATCAATGCAGTAAAGAGGTCAATGAAACGCAGACCATGGGGGATAGAAGGACGCCGGATTGGCTCACATTCAACAAATCTGATCTAACAAAGTGAATATTTGTCAAACCCGTCATGATTGACATATTGTAACAGACTCACAACATGGTTACTAAAGTCCAATTTGGATATATTTTGCTGTTTTTGCTGCATAACTTTTAGAGGTTGTCCCCTTTCAGGCTTAGAATAAGTGACTGCTAAATGTTACTCCAGTTCGTATAAGCTCGTAGCATAGCTAGCATACAGAAATCAGTGGTGGTAGTCAGTTATTTATAACTGTAATACAGTTGATTGGTGACGATGACATGAACGTGAATTAGGGTTAACATCCATACAAGGATTATACTCCGATTTTTACCTCGACATAGTGTGAAATGCACATACAGTATAAACAATAGCCTAAATGTAGGCTAATTTGCTAGGAGTCAAGTAGGAGATTCGGAATCTTTCGCGCATGGCATCTTTCCCCCATGCATTTCAATGGCATTTCCATTGTTTTGGTCGTGCCAATAATTTTCTAAAATTTTTGATAAAATGTTTCATACACTGTGACATTAAAGTACTTTATGTAGATCGTTGACAAAAAATGACAATTTTAAATCCATTTGAATCCCACTTTGTATCTAAGGAGTGTGATAAGCACTGTATGTGAGTGTTGTATGTGTGTTTTGATTTTCTCCATTGGACAGAATGCTCAGTTATGTTTGTGTGATTGCCACTCAAACATTATTGAGAGGAAGAACAACTGACGAAAAGATGAATTCAAGCTGAAATCCGTGATGGGTGAAACAGTGCCACTGGTCGCCCCCCAGGAGCATTTGTTATTGTTTTTGAGGAAATTACCATCCAGCAAAATAAATCATAGTACATACTCTGCTGTTCTATTGCACGTGCATTGATGTCAGAGGGAAAAAAACATTGTTGTTTGAAGTAACATCTTTGTTACTGTAATTTCACATAAGGATATGTCAGTTTCACTGCTATGGATTGCAGCTTTATAGAACTAGACAATGGATTCAGGTGTGTGTGTGTGTGTGTGTGTGTGTGTGTGTGTGTGTGTGTGTGTGTGTGTGTGTGTGTGTGTGTGTGTGTGTGTGTGTGTGTGTGTGTGTGTGTGTGTGTGTGTGAGTGAGTGAGTGAGTGAGTGAGTGAGTGAGTGAGTGAGTGAGTGAGTGAGTGAGTGAGTGAGTGAGTGAGTGAGTGAGTGAGTGAGTGAGTGAGTGAGTGAGTGAGTGAGTGAGTGAGTGAGTGAGTGAGTGAGTGAGTGAGTTCAAGCCAAACAGCTAACAGAGTCCGAGTGAGGCGCAACAGCCCGGCTCGGAGGGAGATGGGTAACCATAGCAACATGTATTTTAGTTTGCCACGCCTTTAGCACACATATACATACCATCCTGAGAGAACAAACTGAGGACAATTGTGTGTGCGGTGCGTTTTTGTGTGTGTAAATAGCAAATGAATTAGAATCCTCCATACCAAACTGTCAGTATCTTCATGGTGTGTTTGGTTGTGTAACGCTATGGTAGCCCTTCTGTTTTACATTCTACTGGATAGTTCTCATGGGGCTAGGGGCAACAGGGGACCTTTTATTCACAAGCACAGAAACCCAGTGGTTTAATGTATACGGAACAAACCTTGATACTTTTTAGTCTTTCTATTGCAAAACTGTTCATACAAATTGTAATGAACAATGCATTTGGCATCAGTTTCATCAGGTTGGTTATCCTACAATGCAAAGGGTTGTTTCACAGACTGTCAGGGTTGAAACCGGTCAAAGGATGCTTTAGGTGACCTAATGTTTTGTGTGTGTTTGTGTATGCGTGCATCTGTTTGTGCGGATACTAAACAAAACTGTAATTTCAGAGTAAGGCAGAGGTTTTTGGGAGAGTGTGGTGTTTATGTGGTTTCAGTGTGTGTGTGTGTGTGTGTGTGCGTGTGTGTGTGCATGCATGCGTCTGTTCTGTGATGTGTGCTGGGGCCTTCTGTGTACAAAGCCTTTGCTAGGGGAAAATCCCCAGCCAGCCAAACAACAAACACCATTTCATCCTATACACAGCAGCTTGCCACCACATTTTTTTACTTTTTTGCCAGCACTGTTTCTCTCCTCCTCTCTTCTATCCCTCCTTCACTCCTCTTCCCCCCCATCACTTGTTCCCTTTTTGCTCATCCTCCCTGCCTGCTGACTGAAGCTACTTTTGTGTTGAGTAGAGTTGCAAAGGGAGGGTATATTAAACTACCAACATTTTTGTCACTTTCAAGGTTTATTTGGAATTGTATAAAACATCTAGTGGCCTTTTGGGGTACTATCACAGGTGTCTGTACATGCTTTATCACATTTAAAATATATGAAAAAATGCAATAAGATTTTAAAATAGAAAATATGTAAAACATGATCCTAAATACAAACCATCAACTTAGTGAATACCATTGGTGTTTAATATGAGGGTTTCTGCTTGAAATATCCTTTATTTTTATTTGTACACTTATTTATTTTACTATATATTTGTTGTCAATGTTTTGATGTGAAAAAAAGTCAATAGTTGGAAGAGTTGTAGAGTTAAGTTTCATTAATTAGGCTATTTTCTCTTGGCCATATGGTCTATCCACTAGAAACGTATGGACAATATGGACACAGTCATCAAAAAAATACTATATGATTTTTTTTTGTTATTCAAGTATACATTTCCATAGATTGCCATAGATTTTCTGTTAATTACCGAAATTACAGAAGATTCCTGTAACTTTAGTAAATGACTGGTAGCTTTGCAACCCTGGTGTTAAGTCAGAGAAACATCTGTCCCTCGTTTTCAGAGTCAGACTAGAACCATCTGCCGCCTCCGATAATGGGTCGCTAGGGAGGAGAGGACCAGCAAACCGGAGACAAACCCAAAAAAATAGAAAACGCAGAGCGTTTCGATACCAACCTGTTTGTCTGTCTGCCAACCGCATTATGCCATCTTAATAAACTGAGTGTGTTTTTGTGTGTGTGTTGCATCACACCCTTTGCATCAGTTGGTTGTCATCTTAGACCATCTTCCTATGATTGATATGTTGTGTTGATGTCATGATGATGACAAAACGCAAACTATGATCTCTCTCTCTCTCTCTCTTTCTCTCTCTCTCTCTCTCTCTCTCTCTCTCTCTTTCTCTCTTTCTCTCTTTCTCTCTTTCTCTCTCGCTTTTCTATGGGAAATTGTCAATTCTTGACCTCTGAGTTTGTCCTGCTACAAAATCAGCTCTACTGATTTGTTTCTTTCTGAACTATGTCCCTTTCCTCTGTCTGAACATTTTGGGGAATATTCAGAGTTGGAAATTTTCTTTGGGAATTAACAGGAATATATGGAAATTAACTGGAATATATGGGAATTAACGGGAATATATGGGAATTGATACCATTTAAATGTAGATGTGTTTTGCATTGGATATATTTGCCATATCGTATGGAGACAGAAACATAAACCTTTTACCTTTTCATAAGTAGACATAATTGCAAATGATTAAATCCTTCCAATAGAAATAAAAAATTTTTTTACTTTAATTAAATGAGTTGACTCTTCAGGATGATTTCACTGTAAAACAAAAGAAAGGGAATATTGAATGATCCCCAATGATCCATCGCATCTCCCAAAAACGTCTTCAACATGCATCTGTAAAAATGAAACTAAAGCTTTGGTTGTCTTCCTCTCAGGCTTCCATGTCTTCTCCCTGAACCTTCTCAATGTCCACATCTTGAACATCAGACTCTGAGGCCTCATCTTCACTTTCCAACATTGTTGAGGATGGCTCATTGTCAGGCTCAAAAAGCCTCAGATTTGCCCGGATGGCCACCAATTTTTCAACCCTTGTATTGGTCAGCCTGTTGCGTGCTTTGGTGTTCCAAAACAAGGACCAGTTGCGCTCTGAGGCGGCTGATGTTGGTGGGATTTGGAGGATGATGGAGGCAACAGGGGAAAGAGCCTCAGATCCACAAAGTCCCTTCCACCAGGTGGCTGATGAGATATGTTGGCACGACTGCCATATTGCATCTCCATCCCAAAGCCCTTGCGTGGAAGTGTACTTCGCCAGACTGTCAAGAACCATGCCCTCATCCAGGCCAAGGTTGCGAAACATGGTAGTGATGACACCATAGGTCTTGTTGATCTCTGCACCATTCAGGATGCTCTTGCCAGCATACTTGGGGTCCAACATGTATGCTGCGGCGTGTATGGGCTTCAGGCAGAAGTCTTCACGCTTTTTGATGTATTTCAGAACTGCAGTTCCCTCTGCTTGGAGCAACAGTGAAGCAGGGCAGTACGGATTTCTTCTCTTACATCTGCAAGCAGAGTCTGAACATCAGACAGGATAGCATTGTCTCCCTCAATCCGTGCAATGGCTACTGCTATAGGTTTCAGGAGTTTCAGGCTACTTACCACTCTCTCCCAAAATACATCATCCAGGAGGATCCTCTTGATGGGGCTGTCCATATCAGCAGACTGTGATATGGCCATTTCTTGGAGAGACTCCTTCCCCTCCAGGAGACTGTCAAAAATGATGACAACACCACCCCAGCTTCAATGGGCAGCTTCAATGTAATGCTCTTATTATTCTCACTTTGCTTGGTGAGGTAGATTACTGCTATAACTTGATGATCCTTCAGATACCTAACCATTTGCTTGGCTCTCTTGTAGAGTGTATCCATTGTTTTCAGTTCCATGATGTCCTTGAGGAGCAGATGCAATGCATAAGCAGCACAGCCAATGGGTGTAATGTGAAGGTATGACTCCTCCACTTTAGACCAAGCAGCCCTCATGTTCGCAGCATTGTCTGTCACCAGTGCAAATACCTTCTGTGGTCCAAGGTCATCAGCTCATCTGCAATGTAGAGACCGGTGTGTCTGTTGTCCCTTGTGTCTTTGCTCTTGTAGATTACTGGTTGAGGGGTGGAGATGATGTAGTTAATTATTCCTTGCCCACGAACATTCAACCACCCATCAGAGATTATTGCTATACAGTCTGCTTTTTTTTTGATTTGCTTGACCTTCACTTGAACTCTGTTGAACTCTGCATCCAGCAAATGAGTAGATAAAGCATGTCTGGTTGGAAGGGTGTATGCTGGGTGAAGAACATTCAGAAATCTCTTCCAATACACATTGCCTGTGAGCATCAGAGGTGAACCAGTTGCATACACAGCACAAGTAAGACATTCATCAGCATTTATCTGACTACGTTCCTCCATTGAGTCAAAACAACTTGAGCTGTTGCTATTGATAAGGTGTATGATTGATAATTTTCACCTCGAATAGAAGTAGAGGGACTTTTGTCAGAGGTTGCTTGTTGTGAGCTATGAGGTAACTTTATGCACTTGGCCAGATGATTCTGCATCTTTGTTGCATTCTTCACATATTATTTGGCACATTATTTGCAAATCTACACTACTTTTCCTTCTATATTAGCTGCAGTGAAATGTGTCCACACATCAGATATTGCCCGTGGCATTTCACTGTAAAGATTAGAGAAAAAAAACAAATACAATTCCATGTACAGATAAATAGTTAAGCAGTTAGATTAAATAACTCCTTTGTAAGATGAATGTTTTAAAAACATTGTATGGAAACAGGTGAATTAACACAAGCTAAAACCTACATGATAGCAAAAACTAACTAGCAGAAATTGTTAACAAGTTAGAAATTATTTAAACACACTTTGCTGTAGGCTACTATTTACTAGTTAACAACAAATCATGTATGTCATATAAAATATATTCACCCCCACCCAGTATTGTAATCACAACTTACCAGAAAGCATGTAGTCCTTGGCTCAGACAGTATAGTAGTGTGGGCTCAATAGCATCTCATTAGTGTGCAAGATCTTGAGAATCAGCTGTACGTGTGATGGAAGAGTGCACTGCACATGTGATGGAAGAATGTGCTGTGCATGCAGAGGGTTGCAATTCCATTGAATTGGGGATAGTTTAACCAAAATATGCCACAAGACCTAGAATTGCCTTATGTGTATCCCACAAAAAAGGTTCACTGTTATAAGCTACCTTTTTTGATGAATTTAAGCAAAATTCCCCAAATTCCAGGGCTTAAGTTTCCGACCCGTTGCAACCCTAGCCTGAACTCATCTGACCATACTCGTCAATCCATGGTCCCCTTTGTGTCATTCTGCTTATCACTTCTTCTTTTCTAAAGTCTTCTTGTGTTAGACTAGCATACATCTGATAACAATCTGACATCTCATTGCCTTCTGTTCTGACTCATATCAGGCCTGTCAGATTCCGTTGAATATGAATTGATGAAGTGTTTGAGTCTTTATTGAAGTTGTCTTCTGTTAACGTACTGATGCATCAATGCTATCAATAGTGCTTTGGCAGCGTCTAGCGTCTCCACATAAGCACAAAACACACACACTTTGACACCTCTTGTGAAGAGTGGTAGTGATAGCCATCTTTAAGCAAGGAGGAAATGTGTAATATGGAATCGATCAGATATGTAAAGCTACACATTAAGTTGTTTTGATTGTGTGTGTGTGTAGTGTAGTAGCGGCAGCAGGTGGGGTTGGAGTCCAGCGGAATAAAGGCATGTCAACGGGAGAGCAGGCATGTCAATGGGACAGCAGAATGCATGATGGGACATATTCAACCTATCCCAGTCGCTTGTCCCCACTTGCTTCAAGAGTTCCACAATTGTGCCTGTACCCTAGGAAGCTAAGATAACTGAACTAAATCACTATCGCCCTCTAGCACTCACTTCTGTCATCATGAAGTGCTTTGAGAAACTAGTCAAAGGCCATATCACCTCCACCTTGCCCCGACACCCTAGACCCTCTACAATACTCTGGTTAGAGATGATCCAATCGCTAATGACTTTGTTTTGTTCAACACCCATCATTGTGACATCACCACAAATGACTTCAGTGATGGTGGTCTCAGACAGATGTATGTAGCGAACATAAAGCAACTTTCATAATTCAAACGACTAAATTCATAACATACCAAATACCTAGCAACATTTTTTTTTTGGAGTGTACCCTAATTTATTTCTGAACACACTCACTCATGACAAATTGTAAGCAAGCTAGTTACAGTGCCTCCTAAATACTGTGCATGTGCTTGCATAGACTGCAGCTCTGCTTTCAACACCATAGTGCCCTCTAAGCGTGTCACGTGAGGGTAGACAACAACACCTCTGCCATACTGATCCTCAACACAGGGCCCCACAGGGGTGTGTGCTCTGCCCCCTCCTGTACTCCCTGTTCACCCATGACTGGGTGTCTATGCATGACTCCAACTCAATCATCAAGTTTCCTGATGACACAACCGTGGTAGGCCTGATTACCAATAACGATGAGACAGCCTACAGGGAGGAGGTTAAAGCCCTGGCAGAGTGGTGCCAGGATAATAGCCTCTCCCTCAACGTAAACAAACTCCAAAGGAGCTGATCGTAGACTAAAGGAGACAGAAGAGGGAGCATGCCCTCATCAACATTGACAGGGTCACAGTGGAGTGGCTCAAAAGCTTCAAGTTCCTTGGTGTCACTGACGACCTGAAATGGTCCCACCACACTGACACCATGGTGAAGAAGGCGCTACAGTGCCTCTACAACCTCAGGCAGCTGAAGAAATTTGTCATGGCCCGTAAGACTCACACAAACTTTACAGCCTGGTACGGCAACTGCACTGCCTTAAACCGAATGGCTCTCCAGAGGGTGGTGCGGTCAGCCCAATGCATCACCAGGGGCACTCTGCCTCCCTCCAGAACATTTACAGCACTCTGTGTCAAAGGAAGGCCAAAAAGATCATCAAGGACCTCAGCCACCCGAGTCAAGGTCTGTTCACTCTGTTACCATCTAGCAGACAGAGACAGTACAGGTGCATCAATGCTGGGACTGAAAGCCTGAAAAACAGTTTCTATCTCCAGGCCATCAGACTATTGAACAGCCATCACGCCATCTCCTCTTGTAAGAGACAAAGATGCACTCACTCACATCAAAACACACACACAAGCTCCCACACACATCTCATACACAAGCAGATTTCTGTACTCACATGTAAACACTCACGCACACGCATACACCCATATAGACATTAAGCGCTGGACCAGGAGCTTTCGGTGCCATTTAAGATGAGAGAGGAGGATTCTTTTTTTATGAGCCTTATTTCTATTACAGCATATTGGATGACTGGTCTGATAGACTAGACGTAACATTGTAAATGTAAATCCAGGACACTGGTATTAGTATTATATGTTATGTTTGGTATGGTTGCATGAGACAGATGGTTGCTTTAGGCAAAAACAAAAGCAGGGTGGTTGATTGGGGTGGATGGGTGGACGTATAACGCAAACGTCTAGCAACCCAAAGGTTCCGACTTAGAATCTCATCATGGACAACTTTAGCATTTTAGCTAATTAGCAACTTTTCAAGTACTAGAAACTACTTAGCATGTTAGCTAACCATTCCCCTAAACCTAACCTTAACCCTTTAACCTAACTCCTACACTTAACCCTAACTCCTAGCCTAGCTGATTTACGTACAGAATAATATGAAATGCTGGTCGAGGCAAATTTATGGTGAAATTATTGTCTTTCCACTTCCGTATTATGGCCTCAACAGTACTCACTGGAACATTCAGAAGCTTAGAAATGCGCCTATAACCAATGCCATCATTATGTTTTGCAACAATTAGATTGCGAATGTCTTGAGACAGCTCTTTGCTTTTACCCATCATGAAATGTGTCTTGTGTGACACCTTGGCAATGAGACCTATTTGTAGGCCATCAGTTGGGACTGAACCAGCTGATATTAATTTGCACTGACAGGGGGCTGGATTGCTTTTTAATTACTGATAGTTTTCAGCTGTTGTCTTGGCTTTCCATGCCTTTTTGAACCTCCCTTTCTTCATGTGTTCAATACTTTACCCCTGTGTCATTTCACATTATTACACATAACTTAATTTCTGAACTTATTTGTTTTGGTTTCTTTGTACGTATGGATTACTTGGGTTGTTACCAACATCTGGTGAAACTTTCATGTCAATAGCACCTTTGGAAGTATATTTACTGAGAAAATTGTGACGTATTCAATACTTATTTCACCCGCTGTATATACAATATACAGTCTTTGCTATTTTCTTCATTACCATGCTGATGACTTCAAGTTGTATTGGATTTATTTTGATCTGTTAAAGACATTGAATACATGTTTAGTATACAGTAAATAGTGCCTTAACAGCATATTAGTATTGGAGAGAGAGACTCATGTCTCATCCATCCATTGATTTATTAATTCACAGGAACACATCAGCCGGAGGGTTGTGCTTCCTCCTGTCTCTACTCACACTACATACTACAAGAGCAGATACTTATCCACTATTGTTCAGTGTAGAAAATACATTCTCGCAAAAGTCTTACTGCAGGGGATTCTGTTCCTGGCAGCTGACACACTCCAGTGCCCTAAGCAATGTACCTTGGTCCAATGCCGGTCCACTAATGACCGTAAACACCTGTGTGCAATCCCCAAGAGCCAAAACAAATGGGTAGGGTCTGGTCACCCCTGCCTGGTACAGGTACTCAACCATGTTAGTCCCAAACTGTTAGAGAAATCATTTGATTTTAGAATATGAGGACTTGTGCAAATCATTGAGGCACACTGACTGTCAGGCTCTGGCCATAGAGAAGCCTTTGGCTCCTCTCTTTAGCCATGGTCAGAGCCTGACAGATCTAGTATATCTAGTTCTGTGGTGTTTTGTGTTGGGTCCCCAATTAGAGGCAGCTGCTCTGCTTGGGGATCCTACTTAAGTTGTCATGTCCTTGTTGTGGTTCATTGTCTTTATGTCAGTCGATGTAGGAGAAGTGTAAGTGTCTGTACTTGTTGTACTTTATCTTGTTTGTTAGAAATTACGACATTCAGAATGAGACTGATGAGGTGATAATAATCATTAATAAGTGACTGTTATCGATAGATATGAAAATATCTTATGAGAGTTTAATTTGGGAGACAGTAACTCTTTAAACACATTTTCCTGTGGTGCCCCGGCTTCCTAATTCATTAATGGTTACATGATTAATTTAATCACGTAATAATTAAACAGATCATTTATTTGATAAAATAACAGTCATCACATTAATCACAGCAAACAGAGTCAAATTAAAGGATGTTTTTGAAAAAAAATGTAACCTACCATGCCAGTTTATTAGGAAGTGTCATTAATAAGTTACACGCTCACCGGACAACTTTGGTAGGTACTGTAGCTAGCAAAATTTTCCAACAGATGTTTCTAATCCCCTTGATTGGTCATCAACGGTCAACGTTACTTGTCTTGGAAAACTGTTTGCAACTACTGGCAGTAAATATTATTGTTATTATTATTGTTGCCAAAGGTTTTCCGTAGATTCACCACTAGTGGCAAACTTCTGGCAACATTTTGTGGCAAACTATTTAGTTTTCATTAAATTTGTCCCAAACGTGCAGGAAGTTTGCAGCAACAAATATATTTTTGTAAGGGAAACCATAAAGCATAAAATTCAAGATAGTTGGGAAAATATTTTATGAACTTTATGAACTGATACAAAACAACAATTGAAGCGTCAATCCGTTCTTTTCAATTGAAACTATTATATAAAATGCTCGCCAAATATATGCTTCATATATGGGCCATTGAACAGTCAGCCCTGTGCAGACTCTGCCATGAGGAAACAAAATCAATAGATAATCTCTTTTGGTACTGTTCTTCGGTGGCTTGCTTTTGGAGTCAGGTTCAGGGGTGGTCCAATTGAGCAACGTTTCCTAGCCCCGAAGAATTCAGGCTGTTCTGGAGGCAATGGGTGGTCAGACCCGGTACTACAGTGCCTTCAGAAAGTATTCATACCCCTTGACTTATTACACATTTTGATGTTGTACAGCCTGAATTAAACATTTATTAAAATATATTTTCTCTTACCTATCTACACACAATACCCCATCATGACAAAGTAAATATAAAATTGCACATTTATTGAAAATTAAATAGAAATATCTACTTAAATATTCACACCCCTGAGTCAATACATTAGAATCGCCTTTGGCAGCGATTACAGCTGTGAGTCTTTCTGGGTAAGTCTCTAAGAGCTTTGCACATGTGGATTGTACAATTTTATATTCTTATTTTTTTAATTATTCAAGGTCTGTCAAGTTGGTTGTTGATCATTGCTCGACAGCCATTTTCAAGTCTTGCCATTGATTTTCAAGCAGATTTAAGTCAAAACTGTAACTAGGCCACTCAGGAACATTCAATGTCGTCTTGGTAAGCAGCTGTATATTTGGTCTTGTGTTTTAGGTTATTGTCCTGCTGAAAGGTGAATGTGTCCCCCAGTGTCTGTTGGGAAGCAGACTGAACCAGGTATTCCTCTAGGATATTGCCTGTGCTTCGCTTTATTCCGTTTCTTTTTATCCTCAAAAACTCTCTAGTCCTTGCCGATGACAAGCATGCCCATAACATGATGCAGCCACCACCATGCTTGAAAATATTAAGTGGTACTCAGGGATGTGTTTGTGTTGGATTTGCCCCAAACATAACTCTTTGTATTCAGGACATAAAGTAAATGTATTTTCCATAAATGTTGCAGTTTTATTTTAGTGCCTTATTGGTTTAGTTTGGCGCCGCCCTGAGTGGTCGCCTTTTAAGCAGCTCCCGTTGTCCGTGCATTAATTGTTGTTTTAGTTCGTTTTCTTTCGTCTATTTTCTTTAGTTTTATTTTTTATTTTGCTACAGTCGAACTATAACAGTTCAGGATTATGGATTTTATGGATTTTATCGCAGCTGAACGTCGACAGGAGTCGTCAACTGTTATTGTTTACAGCAGAGCCCAGCTCCTGGATTTAGCCCACGCAGCGCTGCTGCTCCCCAGGGAAAAGTTTGATATTCCGGACGAATTGAAAAGACGACGCCGTGGACGCAGGGCGGGATTGAAATGTAAGGCAAAGCGGAGGAGGTTCAAGTACAAGCCGGCTATACCATCTATTATTATGGGCAATGTGAGGTGTCTACATAACAAGATGGATGAGTTGGCGGGACTTGTTCGTGGACAAAGGATTTATCGGGAAGCTAGCCTAATGTGTTTTACTGAGACTTGGCTGAACGATAACATCCCCATACAGAACGTCACTATCGACGGTTTCCAGACCATCAGAGCGGACAGGGATCGCGTCTCTTCCGGTAAGAGTAAGGGTGGTGGGCTGGCTTTATTAGTTAACAACAGATGGTGTCATCCCAAACATATTACTCTTAAGGAAAAGTTTTGTAGCCCGGACATTGAACTGCTAGCCGTTAGCCTGAGACCCTACTATCTACCGAGGGAATTCACGGCGGCCATTGCTGTTATTGTTTACATCCCGCCCTCTGCTGACGCAAACGCAGCGTGTGACGTCATCCACTCTGTTATCGCGAGGTTACAGACAGCGCATCCCAGTGCTTTCTTTGCAATTTCGGGGGATTTTAACCATGCATCTCTCTCTTCAACGCTGCCCACGTTCAAACAGTTTGTGAAGTGCCCAACCAGGAATAATAAAACTCTGGACTTGTTATATGCTAATGTGAAGGATGCATACAACTCCACTGCACTCCCTCCCCTCGGCAGATCAGATCACAACCTTGTCCACCTCACCCCACTCTACAGGCCTATGGTCCAACAGCAGCCTGCAACCACCAGGACTATTAGGAGATGGTCCCCGGAGGCGAATGAGGCCCTACAGGACTGCTTTGAAACAACAGACTGGGATGTGTTCTGTGAGGCTCATGGGGAGGACATCGATGGACTCACTGACTGCATAACAGACTATATTAATTTTTGTGTAGACAACACTGTACCCACCAGGAAGGTACGCTGTTTCCCAAACAATAAACCCTGGGTCACCAGTGACCTGAAGGCCCTGCTGAATGAGAAGAAGAGGGCCTTCAAGGAGAAGGACAAGGACAAATTGAAATGCGTCCAGAGGGAGCTGAAGTTGCGGATTGCTGAGGGGAAGAGAGTGTATAAGGAGAAGATGGAGGACAAGCTGAGGCAGAGCCAGGTGAGAGAGGTGTGGAAGGGTATGAGAAATATCACTGGCTTCAAAAAGTCAAACAGTGGGCAGACGGAGGGGACCCAGGACAGAGCCAATGAGCTGAACCAATTTTTTAACAGGTTCGATACTGGCCCTGTCCACCTCCCCTCCAGCTCCCCAGACCACACACCCTCACAGCTATCCCACCCCCACTTTGCTCACAGCACCTCTGCTGAGACAATCAGTGACCCCACCTCCGCCCCTGCCCCCCCTGGACTGATCCTCAACACCCCCCTTCCCCCCACCTCCCTACCTGGGCTGGCTTTCACCACCAACCAAGTGAAGAGAGAGCTGGAGAGACTACACCAGTGGAAAGCGGCGGGCCCTGATGGCATCAGCCCAAGGGTGCTGAGGGTCTGTGCTGACCAACTGTGTGGAATACTCCAGCGTCTTTTCAACCTTAGCCTGAGCCTAGAAAGGGTCCCTGTGCTGTGGAAAACATCCTGCCTCGTCCCAGTGCCCAAGAAGGCACACCCCACTGTCCTGAATGACTTCAGACCTGTAGCGCTAACATCCCACATCATGAAGACCCTGGAAAGGTTAGTCCTCGCTCACCTCAGACCCCTGGTGTGTTCATCAATGGACCCCCTGCAGTTTGCATACCAGCGCAACATCGGGGTGGATGATGCAATCATCTACCTTCTGCAGAGGGCCTACTCTCACCTGGACAACGCAGGTTGCACTGTGAGGGTCATGTTTTTTGACTTCTCCAGTGCCTTCAATACCATTCAGCCCCTGCTACTGGGTGAGAAGATGAGGAGGATGGAAGTGGAAGCACCCTTAGTCTCCTGGGTCACGGACTACCTGACCGGTAGGCCACAATTTGTGCGACTACAGAGCTGTGTGTCAGAACGGGCAGTTAGCAACACAGGGGCCCCCCAGGGTACGGTCCTGTCCCCCTTCCTGTTCACCCTCTACACCTCAGACTTCAGATATAACTCTGAGACATGCCACCTACAGAAGTTCTCGGATGACTCTGCTATTGTAGGGTGCATCAGGGTTGGGCAGGAGGAGGAGTACAGGAGCACAATCAGTGACTTTGTGTTGTGGTGTGAGCAGAACCACCAGCAACATCAGCAAAACTAAGGAGATGGTGGTGGACTTCAGGAGAACCAAGGCACAACTGACTGCAGTCCCTATAAAGGGGATGGATGTGGAAATGGTTGAGTCATACAAGTTCTTGGGTGTCCATATGGACAACAGACTGGAATGGGCTGGTAACACCGGGGCCCTGTACAAAAAGGGCCAGAGCCGACTCTACTTTCTGAGGAGGCTCAGGTCCTTCAACGTGTGCAGTAAACTACTGCATACCTTCTACCAGTCTGTGGTGGCCAGTGCCATCTTTTTTGCAGTGGTGTGCTGGGGAGCAAACATCAAAGCCGGTGATGCTTCTCGGGTAAATAAGCTGATCAGGAAGGCTAGCTCTGTCCTGGGGATGAGCCTTGACACTCTAGAGGAGGTGGCGGAGAGACGGATCCTGGCCAAACTGCTGGCCATCATGGACAACGTCACCCACCCTCTGCACGCTATGGTTATGACGCAGAGGAGCTCTTTCAGTCACAGACTGATCCCACCACGGTGTGCCAGAGAGCGCTACAGGAGGTCCTTCCTGCCGGCGGCTATGAGACTATATAATGCCTCACCGGGGTGCCGTGCCGTCGGCAACATAGATCTGGAACTGTTGGGGTGCTAGGACCTAGTTTAACAATTATGCATCCATCCGTGAGTAACTCTGTTCCGTCAGCACTCATCCACTCAGGACCTACTTATTCATACAGGTCTGTATATACATACCCATGTACAGTTGTTATATTATATCACATGCAATATTGTAAGTAATTATTGGACCTAGGCATTCACTCAGGAATGCATATTAGTATCCTGCCAGTTGCACCTTTTCTCATTGCTTTTAGTATATCAAATGTGCAATAAGTGCAGTTGTCTGTAATTAAACCCTGCGCACTAAGGACTGTATTTTAAGGGAATTACTATTATTATCCCAATGATATCATACACACATTTAGCTATTAAAGTATCTCTTCCTGTCATTTACCTGTACAGTTTGTGTAAACATGCAAGTATTCACTCATCTGTAAATATAACTGTATACCTAACTGTACAGCTAATTTAACCATGCAAAATTTTCACTTACCTGTTCATTTACCCAGTCTGTCTATTAAGTAAACTATTATTACCCTCGCTCATATCATACGCATTAGCTACTGAAGTATTTCTCTGCCATCAACCTGTATAGTATAGTTAACCATCCAACATCCACCAATGTATAGTGTACATATTCAGCCAACCACCCATACTATGCAATGTCCTTTTATAGCTTTTTTTTGCACTCCAGATATCCTGTATTTCTATACTTTTTCATACTGCCGCTCTATGTATCATGTACCGTGTATCTGTCTTTTGTGTTCTTTCGTTGTGGCATTTTGCACCTGCCCTGTGTTTTTGTTGTAGCTGCTTGATAATGAAATTTCCCCCCCGGGGGATCAATAAAGTACCTATCTATCTATCTATCTATCTATCTAACAGTATACATGTTTTGAAAAAAATATAATTCACTCTGTCATTTATGTTGGTATTGTGTAGTAAATGCAATGTTGTTGATCCATCCTCAGTTTTCTCCTATCACAGCCATTAAACAATAACTGTTTTAAAATCAGCATTGGCTGATATCCAGCAACTGAGTTAGGAAGGATATCTGAATATTTGTAGTGGCTGGTGTATTGATACACCAGCCATAGCCTAATTGATAACTTCACCATGCTCAAAAACTGATATTCAGTCTGCTTTTTTACCTATCTACCAATGGGAACCCTTCTTTGCGAGGAAAACTTGGAAAACCTCCCTGGTCTTTGTGGTTGATTCTGTGTTTGAAATTCACTGCTTGACTGCGGGACCTTACAGATAATTGTATGTGAGGGGTAAAGAGATGAGGTAGTCATTCCAAAAATGATAAACACCATTATTGCACACAGAGTGAATCCATGCATCTTACAGTATGTGACTTGTTAAGCAAATGTTTACTCCTGAACTTATTTAGGTTTGCCATATCAAAGGGGTTGAATACTTGATTCAAGACATTTCAGCTTTTCATTTTTTATTAATTTGTAAACATTTCTAAAAATATAATTCCACTTTGACATTATGGGTATTGTGTGTAGGCCAGTAACAAAAAATCTAAATTTGATCCATTTTAAATTCAGGCTGTATACAACAAAATGTGGAAAAATTCAAGGAATGTGAATACTTTCTGAATGCAATAAAGTGTCCACTGAGTGGATTTTGAACTGTAATGTTTTTCACCAAGTCCTTCAACCAGAGGAGAGGGGGTTAACAGCATGGTGTATGTCAGGGAGGACTGGTAATCAGCGAGAGAGAGAGACAGATATGACGTGGTGCACATATCTGCACATATTGAGTACCACAATATGAGTAATTCATGAAACCTAGCGGAAATGGTTCCAATCGTTTTTCCACCATTCATTTTTCCGTAGGGGATTTTAGAACTACTGCATATAAGGTCTGTGTTATGTGTAGGGTTACCCTTGCGTGACATTATGATAACCTCGCAAATCTCTCTCTGACAAGGTAATTTATCAATATATTTGGCTTTAATTCCCCCCCCCCCCCCAAAAAAAAAAAATGATACAGAACTACACATCCTGTCACTCAAGGCATAGGGTATGAAAAACCTCCACAAGTAACCTAGCAAGTAGATATTATAGCCTTTTTAGTTCCTCTTGTAAATCATTTATATTGTGTATTTCTCATATGTATTCTGGTTTAGCATTTTTCAAATTACCTAGCTAGCTACCTTAGCATTTTTTTATTACTATCATTTTTTGAATTACCCTGGCCTGTGTAGCTAACTAGCTAACCTTAGGTCTCTCCGTAGATCAGAAGCAAGGATGATTCTGGATGGTACCGGATTGTAACTACTACTCCGATAAGCACATGTGCATTTTTTCGTTTTCCAATCTCTGTAAGCGAGAGGTGTCGCTGGAGCTGTATGATAAGGTAAGCCCTGTTTTCTAGCTGCCAACAAGCTATTTTGGTTAGGTCAAAGATCTGTGGTTAGCTAGGTTCTCATGACAATTAGCTATAGTTATGTGTACAACGCACATTACCTTCATTACAAGTAAAAAAATACACCTGGAAAGAGAAATGGCCCTGCATTTACCAAAAAAGGTAGCTCATCCATCATGGCAGAAGAGGAGATCCAGACTGTTGAGGGACCACTTGTCCATTTTCTGTCCAGATAAAGATGTTGATACATCTTTGAAAAAAACCCACCACTGACCAAATGTCACTTTGTTTTCCAGTCCAACAGGAGTGCATCCCTCAGGCCATCCGGTGCATGGACATCCTGTGCCAGTGTGATCTGAGCACGAGAAGACAGCCCACCGAGCCTGTGGACGTACAGGTCAGTGACTAATGAAATATGATACAATATTGTGTAGAAAAATTTAATTTGTAGATGCATCGAATGTTGACATTAGGTCTCCTTCTCCCCATGTTTTAGACACGCCACTCTCGGCAAGGTGATGTGATGGAAGTGATGTACTCTCTCTCCCACTCTGGGGGTAAGACATAACTTAAACATCACAGATATAAATTCCCACTGTGCCCATGATAAAATGCAATGTGAAACTGTGAGGAGATCAGCACTCAGACCAGCCTATGTGATTGAACTTACGTTAAGTACATTACTTTAGTTGGCTGCTTTGGGCAAAACTTGAATATAATATAACCTATTCTAGGAGTCTATTGTTTGTGTACGACCTTTATTCATTGTTCACTTGTTTTTCAACTGTCAGGTACAGGCAAGGAGGACTGGGGCCTTCAGCAAGTAAGACAGGGGGTACGAAAACGTGTATTTAATATAACCTATTCTGGGAGCCTAGTGTGTGTGTATGAACTATGTGAAATATTTTCCCCTGAAAACAGGTACTGACAGGAGGAACAATATGAATCTGTCAAAAGTCGTCATGCTGGATGGTGATGGTGATGGAGGCTTTGGTGGTCCACGCAACAAAGAAGGTGTCCCTTCCAGTGGTGTGGAGCTGACCTTGGACCTGGTGCCAGCAAGGGTATTCACCAATGCAGTAAGACCTTCCCTCCTTGATATAGAAATCCTTCGACTTCACTCCCTCTTCAATGCTGTGGTACCCACCAGACCATTCGGTGAGGCACCCAGGATCCCAGACCCTGTGACAGAAGCCCTGACTCCTGCACATCCATCCCTTTAGCCCAGCGTTTCTCAAACTCGGTCCTGGGGACCCCAAGTGGTGCACGTTTAGTTTTTTGCCCTAGCACTACACAGCTGATTAAAATCAAAGCTTGATGATTTGAATTAGCTGTGTAATGCTCGGGCAAAAACCAAAACATGCACCCCTTAGGGTCCCCAGGACCGAGTTTGGGAAACACTGCTGTAGACATTTTGAATGCCTTGATGCCCTCTTCTTCGTTATCAACACCCCATCCAACAACAGTGATCTGAGGACCCTTTTAGCAGCGACCGAGTAACGTGCTTGGCCTTAACCACTGCTCCATAATTGCACCATCAACCTCCCTCTTCTCACAATGTGCCAGTTGGGGTTGGTGTGCTATCCAACTGTTGCCTGCCGGCCAGGATGCCTGCATGCACCTGGTGCCCTTGTTTTTTTAACAATGTCCGGTACAGACTGGGATGACGGGGAGTGTAGTGGTTGTTCTAGCTCAGGATTAAGGAGACATGCTATTCCAGTGAACCTGCCCCGGAGACGGTTCCTTAGCCACTGAAGATCCTCCTTTGTGGGCTCTTGGGACAGAGGGTTGTAGTCTTCGGCCAGGTACAGGTCCTCCACTGACTGCACCTGGTTGGGCACGGCTGGCTTTCTCCACTCGAATTCCACATCCGTACAGCAGATATTGTGAACCGCCAAAATAGGCTGCATGGCTACACTTATGAGCTCCACAAGGGAATTCAGAGGTGGTAGAGAGAATCCTCTGGTCACCTATAGAGACCTGCCAAGTGGAAGGATGTTAAGTGGCGCATGCCTTTCAATGCATGACTTTGAACACCTTGAAATGCATTTGTTGTAAGAAATGTCCTATATACTGTAAATAAAGTTTGATTTGATTGATGACATCAGAGCTTTAGAATATTTAATAACTGTAATTTTCACATGAGGACAAGTGCAGTTTTTCCATAAACGTTTAATTGATAACTTGGGATTTTATCACTTGACATATCAATCATATAGTGGGAAGGATCCTATAAATCAAGACTGTGTGAATGCATGTACCATGCCGAATAAATACGTTCTGTGCCTTTGAAGATGTGTCTGTGGTCATGAAACTACAATACAAGCTGGATGTCTAAACAAAGTCAATTCTGAATGTCAATAGATTTTTGGATTCGTTCTCATCAATGACAACATTTTAGAACTGAGTTATCACTCATCTAAGTCTGGTATCCGGGGTAATCTGGTTAATTATAATTGATTTAAGTGTCTCTTTCCTTGTAGAATGTTGAAAGCTGTGTAGAAGATAAGATGCTAAGATGCTCAAACTTAACTTAATAGCTACACTTACAGACAGAGGATAAACTTTATCCCACATGCTAGCCCTGACCAAACCTGTAAGTTGCCCCTCACTATAGTTGCACTTCTCCACATAGCCAGACTTATAGTGGTCTTCTCGCCTTTTAATGCTCATCCTTGAATAATGCCATAAGGTCTGAACTAGACACCCAAGTCGACATACTGTACAAACAATTATCTAGGCTAAGTAATACACAATTGTTTTACTAACTAGCTAGCTAAAGTGTAGCCAGTGACTAGCTAAGACAGAGAAAGGGGACGGAAGAAGTTCAACACTTTATTCATTTCAATACAGCACATGGATCAGCTAGTGTCAGCTAGAGATGACGAGCAGGAGGTCTTCTCTGTTGCTAATCAGCTTTAAAAAAATTTAAGAGTAAATTGAGTTGAATATAATGACAAAGCTCACCTTGTCCGAGAGAGAAAGTACACGGTTATCAAAACGTCACGCCAAGGTAAGCCTACACCAAACAAATACTTAATTTGTTTGTAAAATTCACTATGTGAAAAATGTAATCAACAATTGGAACCATTTCCGTGTTTGACCGCTAGGTTTTATATCTATTATGACACGTCCACTGTGGCGGACTGTGATGTAGTACGCCATTTTCGGGTACCACTTTTTTTCATGAGTGCTACTTTCAGAACTACTGGTAAAAAAGTATACAAAAGTAGCGAAGAATCTCTAACCTAAAAGCCAGGCTGTAGTGAACTGGAGAATCAGGGTGTACTCTAGCCTCTCCAGCGTCGCTCTTAACCCTCCAGCGTCGCTCTTAAACCTCCACATACAACTGGAGATATAGATGGCCAATACTTATTTGGAGGCTTTGTGTGTGTGTGTGTGTGTGTGTGTGTGTGTGTGTGTGTGTGTGTGTGTGTGTGTGTGTGTGTGTGCACTGGCATGTGTTACTGTAGGGTCTGATGGTGGTTGACCCAGTGTTTCCATCCGACTGTGCTGTTCTGATAACATTTCTCACTGTGGTATTGTATTTGTAGAGTATGTAAACATATTGAGGTGGCTCAATGTTTTATTGTTTGTTGAAGATGGATATAATCCCCCCCCCCCCCGAAGCGAAATGCCCCCACCTTCCACATTTCATTCTAATCAACCATATTTAACGTAAATTATGCTTAGTAACAGCTAGACACAATTTTAATAAGCGTCCATGTCTTGATCCAGAGAAATGTAAAACCATACAAACGTCTAATTGCCTTTTGATTGCACACTGCAAGGTATAATTGAATGGTTTAATGAATAGTTGAATAGGTGTGTGGTCTCGCACAATGAGTAAGGGCCCTATAGAAAGTAACTAGGATGTGGATTTTGATATTTGCCATTATAAGACTCTAATCTGCATCTGTCACCAGTTAGTGCAGTCGCTCTCCTTATCATCTATGTTTGCAAAGCTTGCTGACAAACAAGTCCACCTTTTCTTAAAAGTACAACTATTTTCATATAACGGACCTATCATCTCTTCTCTATATCTCTGTATCTCTTGTCTTTCTAAGATGTTGTTTATCTCCTGTGTCAGTTGAAATCTGATCAACTGATATGTTCATCTCACTCACTCACTCTCTCACTCACTCACTCACTCACTCACTCACTCACTCACTCACTCACTCACTCACTCACTCACTCACTCACTCACTCACTCACTCACTCACTCACTCACTCACTCACTCACTCACTCACTCACTCACTGATACCTAGGTGTCAGAGCTGGTTTGGTCCTGCTGATTTTCTAATGTGTTGTTCTCTCTCCTCTCTCTCCCAGGTGTCAGGTGTGTCTCCAGGGGAGAGGGAGAGCCAGGCTCCAAGTCTGCTAATACCACCAGGGGTGAGGTGGGGACAGACGCCCATCAACCAGTTCACACCCTGGGAGACTGATGAACCCCCTGCCAAACAGCAGCACAGAGATTGTGAACCCACAGGTACTGGCACACACACACACACACACACACATGTATACAAACACACAAAAGCACACAATACGCGACGCACATGCATACATCACACAGACACACACACCAGCACGCAATACTAGTTATAGCAATCATAGTCTGTATTATTGTAATATTTTTTACGATTTAAACAAATCATCTATTTGAGGTGGATATTTCATGAGTATAAATGAGAATGACAATAATGGGTTAAGTTTAGGAGCTGTAGAAGTTGAGATCCTATAGTAATAAATTGAACCCAGAATGGCTGTGCCCTGCAGCAGTCAATTTCCCTCTGTTACGCTGCTCTGCTGGCCTCTGCCTCCCGCTTATGGAGAATGGGTCTAATTTAAGAACAATACACAATGATACAGCCACTGCACTTGCTCCACTGGAACCTCCACTATTAATATACTATCATACCATAGACACTATGAATACGGTATCGAACAATGTATTAAAGAAACGCAGTGAATATTGTATACTTCCATAACAAATATACAGTTTCCACATTCCTGTAGCGAGCAATACAATGAATACTGTATATTCAAGCAATACTCATTATATACAATACTGTGTATACGTCAACATAAAGTACAATATGTTATTGTATGGTATTATAGCAATTATAGCAATACTGTATACTTCTTGATTAGTCAGTATTCCATATCTGTCATGCTGTCGCTCTACGTTACTAACTCAACAAATTATCTGCTAACTGTAATTGATGCAGTCTCAATAAAGATTTCAATAATTAACCTGTCACAGCCAAGACACTGATTATGTAGACGCAGAGAAATAAAACCTTTTTCATGGAAAATAAGTATTTTAGTTCTTGTCAGCTGACTGCCAGTGTAGGCTTTGCTACTACTAAATATCTAGTTTCTCAAAAACATCACTAATACTTCTCCAATGAAAATAGGTCCTCTCTGCTCTTGTCTGTTTGAGAGTCTTTGCCACTACTAAATGGCTTTGACCAAAGCTTTGGCTACTTTCTCCAACTCACCACTGAGGACACTGTTCCTATCGTGTTTCTCTTCAAGAGGTTAGGGGTCAGAGCATTAATCTCTGTCCCCTGGTATGTTCCCTAAGGACCCTGCTGGGAGTGTATAGAGGGGGGAGCACGCGCACACAGACACACACAAACACACAAATATATCCTGTATACACACACACACACACAGTCCTCAGGGACCCTGCTGTGTGGGGTATAGAGGTGGCTGAATGGTCCATGAAGCCCTGTGGTATTAGTAATGTGGCCAGATGACTGAGGCTTTGCCTACAAGAACAGAGTGACAAACACACACACACACACACACACCCCACACACACACACACACACACACACAGTCGGGTGGCGGAAGAAACAAACACACCAGCCTCAACCACAGAGTGAGATGTCACCCATGCAGAATGCTGCTGCATATGACACTCAATCCAAGCTTAGTGTTGCATATTAGTGTGTGTGTGTGTGTGTGTGCGTGCGTGCGTGCGTGCGTGCGTGCGTGCGTGCGTGCGTGTGTGTGTGCGTGTGCGTGTGTGTGTGGACGTGTTTAACTAGAATAGTAAACAAACAAAAATGTGACCAACTGAGGACATAGTTACATTATGTTTGTCCCCACAAGGTCAAATGCTATTTCTAGGGGGTTTAGGGTTAAGGTTAGAATTAGTGTTAGGGTTAGAATTATGTTTATGGTTATTTTTAGGGTTAGGAGCTAGGGTTAGGGTTAAGGTTAGGGTAAGGGTAAGGGTAAGGGTAAGGGTTAGGTTTAGGGTTAGGGTTAGGGGTTAGGGAAAATTGGATTTTGAATGGGACTGAATTGTTTCCCCACAAGGACTGTGTGTGTGTGTGTGTGTGTGTGTGTGTGTGTGTGTGTGTGTGTGTGTGTGTGTGTGTGTGTGTGTGTGTGTGTGTGTGTGTGTGTGTGTGTGTGTGTGTGTGTGTGTGTGTGTGTGTGTGTGTGTGTGTGTGTGTGTGTGTGTGTGTGTGTGAACGTCTGGCATCCGCAATGAAACCAGCTCCGCACTTCACTGAACTTAGTCCAGAGAAACTTCCCCGCCAACTCTGCCAGAATGAATCAATGGTTTAAATAAGAACTTCTCTGTAGTTGGTTGTTTTAAATACATTTCTTTATGGAAAAGTGAACTTTTTCGCTTGTGAGAAAGAAGGGATGTGATTTCTGAAGCGTTGACTCAGTCGGTATGTTAACAATTAGAGGTTGATTGAGCAATTCACCAAATTGAAATAGAATTCTTATAAAAGGACCAAGGAGCACTTACGAAACAACCAATATTTCATCCTCACACATTTAAATTATGGGGTACAAGAGAGCAATCAGGAGAAGGGATCCATTTAATGTTAATGCAATTACTTTTCCCTTCTTAAACCTTTCATTAGCTTTGCTGCAAGAGGACTCACAAATGTGAGTGCATGTTAGCCACCACTAATGAGTTCCGTCTTGTTACTTCATTATATATTTTAGTCCAAAGACTGATTGGAGTTCAGAAAATGTACAGGAACACTTTAACTCAAGATGGAGAACAGGGAGGAGAGATACGAATCAAGTTGTAATCAATTCTGGCACTAATCAGGACAAAACTATAGGACGATAATAAGTTGAGAACAGTAGGAATGAAGTGGTATAGTGCTGAGATAGTTAGCCTGAGGATGGATGACCACTATGCACTGAGATGCTCTCTCTCTCTCTCTCTCTCTCTCTCTCTCTCTCTCTCTCTCTCTCTCTCTCTCTCTCTCTCTCTCTCTCTCTCTCTCTCTCTCTCTCTCTCTCTCTGTCTCTGTCTCTGTCTCTGTCTCTCTCTGTCTCTGTCTCTGTCTCACCTGTAAATACATACACTTAGCTAGCTACATGGTAAACAGCTCTCATCACTGATACCATGGACATAACGTGTTCCCTGTAGGCATACTGTGTATATACACAGTGTACAAATCATTAAGGACACATTCCTAATAATATACTGAGTTGCCCCTTTTTGCCCTCAGAACAGCCTCAATTTGTCTAGTCATGGACACTTATAAGGTGTCAAAAACGTTCCACATCGATGCTGGCCCATGTTGACTCTAATGTTTCCCACATTTGTCAAGTTGGTTGGATGTCCTTTGAATGGTGGACCATGGGAAACTGTGGAGCGTGAAAAACCCAGCAGCGTTGCAGTTCTTGACCCAAACCAGTGTGCCTTGCACCTACTACCATACCCCTTTTAAAGGCACTTAAATATTATATCTTGCTTCACCCTCTGAATGACACACATACAGTACACAATCCATGTCTCAAGGTTGAAAAAAATAATGATTTAACCTGTCTCCTCACCCCATCTACACTGATTTAAGTGGGTTTAACAAGTGGCATCAATAAACTTTCACCTGGATTAATCTGGTCAGTCTATGTCATGGAAAGAGCAGGTGTTCTTAATGTACACTCAGTGTATATGTTCGATATGTTAACTGTATGTATGCACAGTCATTTGTTGCGCAAAAGTAGACGATGAGTTAATGTAATAATAATCCAAACTCTCTCTCTCTCCCTCCTTCTCTCTCTCTCTCTCTCTCTCTCTCTCTCTCTCTCTCTCTCTCTCTGTCCTCGCTCTCTCCCCCTTCTTCATGCTCTCTCTCTCTCTCTCTGTCCTCGCTCTCTCCCCCTTCTTCATGCTCTCTCTCTCTCTGTCCTCGCTCTCTCCCCCTTCTTCATGCTCTCTCTCTCTCTCTCTCTGTCCTCGCTCTCTCCCCCTTCTTCATGCTCTCTCTCTGTCCTCGCTCTCTCCCCCTTCTTCATGCTCTCTCTCTGTCCTCGCTCTCTCCCCCTTCTTCATGCTCTCTCTCTGTCCTCGCTCTCTCCCCCTTCTTCATGCATGCTCTCTCTCTCTCTCTCTCTCTCTCTCTCTCTCTCTCTCTCTCTCTCTCTCTCTCTCTCTCTCTCTCTCTCTCTCTCTCTCTCTCTCTCTCCTCTCTCTTCTCTCTCTCTCTCTCTCTCCAGGTCCTCCATGGGTATCTTCAGTAGCAGCAGTGACTAAGTCCAGTCTCCTGCCGCACTCCTACCCCCTCCAGCCCCCCTCCTTCAGCCACAGTGTCACTGTCCAGTGCCCTATCATAGGTCTGACCCCCTCTATCCAGTCACCCATGCCCCTCCATCCCCACCCGCTCATGACAGCCCACTTCCAGCTACCCCCGCACTCCACCGCCCACCAACCCCCCGCCATGGTGCTCAAAATGCCCTACCAGCCACCCTATCCCTTGGCCCAGCCCCCTGTCTTCTCCTCGCCCCTCTCCACCCCCTCAGGTGCTCCCAGGGGAGCGCACCCAAACCAACACAACCACAGGGTGATGGGGAATGGTCATCTGACCCCTCACCCTCCTCCTCACCAGACTCACCCAACTCACCCTCTCATACAGCCCCCTGCCCTGCCTCTGACCAATGGGCAGTTGGCACGGCTAGTTCCGCCTACTCCAGTAGCCAATCAGGATGGTCCTAGAGAGCTCAATGGGCTGCAGATGCTGAGGACGGTGGGGATGGGAAAGTACGAGTTCACAGACCCAGGACATCCTAAAGGTAAGACAGACCCACTCCGCTTTTCTCTGGGTAAAGTGTGGTTTGTACAGGGAACACCTTCTCTGGGTAAAGTGTGGTTTGTAAAGGGAACACCTTCTCTGGGTGAAGTGTGGTTTGTACAGGGAACACCTTCTCTGGGTGAAGTTTGGTTTGTACAGGGAACACCTTCTCTCTACAAACACATCTAAACAGGAGGCAGTTAAAACAACTGGTGCCAAACTGGTGCCAAATCTCTACAAAGCTGCACCAAGGTCACAGCTTACACATGCACACACACACACTTTATTCCATTGTTTTAAATGATCCAGACACACCTACAGTAACTTTTAAGCTTCTTTTAAGCTTGTTGTCTTTGTGAAGACTGCGAGCGGCACGGTATGGTGAGCGGCCTCGGCCTCGGCTGCGTCTTCAAGCTGTAAATTGCTGTTTGTAACCTTGGAGTTTGTGATGCAGGGCCAGAGACAGATGTTCTATATTTCCAGACCAATTTTCACATTTTAATCTAAAGTTTAGATCAGGCTTTTTTCCCGCCAACTATTTTTTTTTAGATCAATAGAACGTGTGCGAATGAGTTTCCAGATTGATGTAGAAAGCAGTTGTGGCTACCTGAGACACATTTAAATGAGACAGCAGGTGGAATGGGAACACACAGACAGAGTGAGGACGCATTGAACTGAAGTCCAGCAGCTAATTTCTGTTACATCTCCTGTTTGGTTAGCTACTTGTTACGTTGTAATTTATGGTATTTGGTCAAATAGCCAAGGTGTTGTGTGTTTTTTAGTTTGTACATTGTGTGTTTCACAATATATACTGTAGTATTTAGTCCATTAGCCAAAGCTAATCCGAATTGTTTTCAACTACACAAAACCAGAGCTTTCTGTCCAAAAGTACTAGTACCAGTATATATTCTATTTCATAAACGCATGCAGGGGGCTCTGCTTAGAACCATGAGATGTGACGAGATGGAGTACCACTTTATGAAATATTCAGAGGTAGAAATGAGCATACAGACATCACTGCAGTAGTAAAGTCACAGGAATAGCAGAGTGCCATTCAGAGCAGAAGCAGCAGCAGCACAGTAGCAGGTAGCAAATCAGAGCAGAGGGTTCTTGAAAACCTTTTTTGCACACTGGGTCGAGTGCACTTTTGGTGCTCATATGACTACATTGTCTAGATTCCATTCACTCTTACCTTTGACTATTTTCATAGATTTGTGTTTTAAGATGTCTAGTATTATGTTTGAGCTGCCAGTAAGGTCATTGCCTGGATAATAGACTGCTGCACGACCCTGAGAAGGCTTTGCCGTAAGAGAATTAGCCAGCCGTCGTGTTCACGTGCTGCTGCCGTCTCTGCTTTTGTCCTCTCAGAGCTTAGCGGAGCGGAGAGAGACACCTTCCAGACTATAAGAACACTTAACCTTGCTGCCGTGATAATCAGCCAGTCAACCAGTCAACCATGCACAAACCAGCCTGTCTTCATAACAGTTTTACTCCACCTCCTGCTGTACTCTCTCTTTCTCTTGCTCATCCGTATTGTGTTCTCCACCCGCTCTCTACCTCTTTTTTCCGCTCTTTCTCCTGGTCTGCTGTGCTCCATCTCTTTCTCTCTCTTTCTCTTTCTCTCTCGCTATCAAGGAACAGATATCCCCTAATTTCACTAAACATCAGTGGCCATCAGGAAGTGATGGGGGGAGGGACAGGAGGAGTACAGGGGGGTAAAAGCTATTGGTCAGTCTGTTCGTTTTTGCCATGATGCACTGTCCGCGTCTGAGTGATGGAATCGGGGCGAGGCAGTGGCTCGGGTGGCTGTCCCTGATGATCTTCTTGGCCTTCCTGCAACATCTGGTGTTCTAGGTGTCTAGGGGGGCAGGCAGTGTAAGTTTGGCTGAGCGTACCACCCTCTGTAACGCCTTGCGGTCAGCGGCGGTGCAGTTGCCGTACCTTGCTCAAATCAATCAAATGTCATTTGTCACATGCTTCGTAAACAACATGTGTAGACTAACAGTGACATGCTTACTTACGGGCCCTTCCCAACAATGCAGAAAGAACAAAAGAGAAACAATAGAAAAATTATAACACAAGGAATAAATGAACAATGAGTAACGGTGTCTGTGTGGTTTGACCATTCCAGCTCCTCAGATGTGTACGCCAAGGAAAAATCTCCACAGCGGCCCCGTTGATGAAGATGGGGGCGTGCCCAGCCTGGTTCCTCCTGAAGTCCACTGTAGTGCTGTGTAGTTCTGTGGCAAGGTTACTGCTCTAATATTGGGGAGTGGGCTAAACTGGGCTGGGCTCAGAAGCCTGATGGTAGAAGTTTTCTCTAAGCAATGGTCCATCTTTGTTTCACTCTTTCTTTTTCAGTCTGATGGAGAGCGAGATAACGAGTGAAAGCTAGAGAGAGGGAGAGAAAAAGGTGGAGGGAAGGGGGGAGAAAGTAAGAACGAGAGACACATGCAGAGAGGGAGAAAAAGAGACACACAGGGAGACCGAGAGAGGGAGAGAGAAAGAGAGAAAGAGTGACAGAAACAGAAAGGGAGACCGAAAGAGAGATGGTAACATTTTTACCCAAATCCTCCTGGTCTGTCTGGGTTCTCCAGGATGAGTGATGGTTGTGGAAGGTATAAGCGGATGACTGGGGTGTTATCTATCTGTCATCCTCCTGTGTATGTATTAACCCCACCATGACAGGTTTGAATGGCAAATAGAGGTGAGATCCTCTCCGATCCCCCACAGGCACAGCTATACCGACAGCTATACAGACAGCAGATTAAATACTAAGCACACACACTTAGGAGGCTACCACTGAGCACATACTGTAGCTAGCGTGCAGACCCACACGCGCGCGCACATACACACACACACACATACACACTAGTACACACTAGTACACACTGTAGCAAGGACACACACACACTGTGCTTTATATATATATATACAGTGCTGCTCAAAAGTTTGTGAACCCTTTAGAATGTTCTATATTTCAGCATAAATATGACCTAAAACATCATCAGAGTCCTAAAAGTAGATAAAGAGAACCCAATTAAACAAATGAGACAAAAATGTTATACTTGGTCATTTATTTACTGACGAAAATTATCCAATATTACATATCTGTGAGTGGTAAAAGTATGTGAACCTTTGCTTTCAGTATCTGGTGTGACTCCCTTGTAGAGCAATAACTGCAACTAAACATTTCCGGTAACTGTTGATCAGTCCTGCACATCGGCTTGGAGGAACTTTAGTCCTTTTCTCCGTACAGAACACCTTCAACTCTGGGATGTTGGTGGGTTTCCTCACATGAACTGTTCGCTTCAGGTCCTTCCACAACATTTCGACCGGATTAAGGTCAGGACTTTGACATGGTCATTCCAAAACATTAACTTTATTCTTCTTTAACCATTCTTGTAGAACGACTTGTGTGCTTAGGGTCGTTGTCTTGCTGCATGATCCACGTTCTCTTGAGATTCAGTTCACGGACAGATGTCCTGACATTTTCCTTTAGAATTCGCTGGTATAATTCAGAATTCATTGTTCCATCAATGATGGCAAGCCATCCTGGCCCAGATGCAGCAAAACAGGCCCAAACCATGATACTGGTTCTTATGCTGGAATGCAGTGTTTTCCTTTCGCCAAACATAACGATTCTCATTTAAACCAAAAAGTTATATTTTGGTCTCATCCGTCCACAAAATATTTTTCCAATGGCCTTCTGGCTTGTCCAGCTGATCTTGAGAAAACTGCAGACGGGCAGCAATGTTCTTTTTGGAGAGGAGTGGCTTTCTTCTTGCAACCCTGCCATGCACACCATTGTTGTTCAGTCTTCTCCTGATGGTAGACTCATGAACATTGACCAGTTACCCTGGGTTCCTTTGTGACCTCGCAGACTATTACAAGCCTTGCTCTTGGAGTGATCTTTGTTGGTCGACCACTCCAGGGGAGGGTAACAATGGTCTTCAATTTCCTCCATTTGTACACAGTCTGTCTGACTGTGGATTGGTGGAGTCCAAGCTCTTTAGAGATGGTTTTGTAACCTTTTCCAGCCTGTTGAGCATCAACAACTTGTTTTCTGAGATCCTCAGAAATCTCCTTTGTTCTTGCCATGGTACACTTCCACAAACATGTGTTGATCAGACTTTGAGAGATCCCTGTTCTTTAAATAAAACAGGGTGCCCACTCACAAATGATTGTCATCCCATTGATTGAAAACACCTGACTCTAATTTAACCTTCAAACTAACTGCTTCTCCTAGAGGTTCACATACTTTTGCCACTCACAGATATGTAATATTGGATCATTTTCCTCAATAAATAAATGACCAAGTATAATATCTTTGTCTCATTTGTTTAATTGGGTTCTCTTTATTTACTTTTAGGACTTGAGTGAAAATCTGATGTATGCAGAAATATAGAACATTTTAAAGGGTTCACAAACTTTCAAGCACCACTGTATATATAAAAGATAATAAGGCTGAGCATACTTTTTATTGGATGTTACAGACTGAGAAGGTGCCATTTTCAATTCAATCCAGCTGTCTCAGGCAAACAAGCAATCTGGATTTAAGTCCCCCTCTTTCACTCTCTCCATATCTTTCTCATTCTCTCTCTCTCTCTCTCACTAATCCATTCTTCCTTCAGATTTCCCCTGTCACTCTCCTAATCGTGGCGTTCCCAGCTGAAAACAGGCCATTAAAAGACTGACTTACACCGCTGGCCTCAGCGGAGTGGAGGAGAGGAGGGAGGGATGGAGGAGAGGAGAGAAGGAGAGCTGGTGACAGGTGTACTGTAGTATAGTGAGGGAGGAGATAGAGAAGGAGGAGGACATTGGGGAGTGGCTGACAGACAGAGAAGGAGGAGGTCATTGGGGAGTGGCTAACAGACAGAGAAGGAGGTGGACATTTGGGAGTGGCTGACAGACAGAGAAGCATAGTACTAGGTTGAGTATGGGAGGAAAAGAGGAGGGAGGAGAAGAGTGGATGTAGCAGGTATTGGAGTCCCCCGCCCAGCACTGGCCACATCAATTCCTAGCCCCACCCGATACCCGACATCAGGACAGATTTGTCTCTGCAACCCAACCCCACCCGCATAGAATTGTTCTGAGAACCGATCCATTGCCCACCAAATAAGATCAATCAATCAAAAGTTTTTTAAAAAGCCCTTTTTACATCAGCAGTTGTCTCAAAGTGCTTATACAGATACCCAGTCTAAAACCCCAAAGAGCAAGCAATGAAGATGTAGAAGCACAGTGGCTAGGGAAAACCAGTCCTCTTCTGGCTGTGCTGGGTGGAGATTATGAAAGTACATGGCCATTAAGGCCAGATCATTCATCAAGACGTTCAAACGTTTATAGATGACCAGTACATGGCCATTAAGACCAGATCGTTCATCAAGACGTTCAAACGTTTATAAATGACAAGCAGGGTCAGATAATGAATGGTTATAGAGGATGCAATAGTTCAGCACCTCAAGAGTAAATGTCATTTGGCTTTTAATAGCCAAGCGTTCAGAGGTCGAGACAGCAGGTCGGGTAGAGTGAGAGAAGGAGAGAGAGAGAAAGAGAGCGGGTCCAACAGCAGGCCTGGTACAAGGTAGCATGTCCAGTGAACAGGTAAGGGTTCCATAGCCGCAGGCAGAACTGCAGAAACTGTATCAGCACGACTGGGTAGACTGTGGACAGGGTTCCATAGCCACAGGTAGATCAAATGATTTAATTGTTTTTATGACTCAAGAGTAGTAGGCTATTATTCCCCTTCCCTGCAGTAATTAATTTGTCTGCATGTCTATGCAACATTTGGATAAAAGGAAACCATGCCATGAGTTAACAACAATATATTTTACGCAGTGCGGCACGTTGACAATCACCATTTAATTACCTTTTAATTAGCCTTCTTAACTAATGAAAGCCTATAACCGACATAACAAAACAAGACCTTTACATTCAATATTGTTTAGATAATCAAATAGTTTAATGGGAACTTAAATAAACAATACCCAGATTTAAATATAGGCTGCAAAAATACATTTATTAAGTAGGCTTTACTCAAACCAGCCGCACCGGTTTAAACTTTATATGGTCTGCGTATGGTCTAAATGAACGAAAGCCTGAATTAACCTGCAAATAGGCCTACTTAAACAATAAAGACATAGGCCAATGTAATTATCTAAAAAAGTCCATTCATCACTTGAACGAGTGATGCGCCAGCAAATAAGCCTACCTTGATCATGGAAGAAGTGCCTGTCTTCCTGCTGTTGTAAACAAATACCTGTTTGCACTTTTTGCAGATTGTGTAGCCTGTCCATCTCCAGGGATTTCACTGGTGCAGCACCTGTTTCCATGATGGTGTATTCCCCAATCATAACCTTTCTGTTTATTTCTCCAACAAATAATTGACAGTTCCCTGCTCAACACCCTCTCACTGTATGCGTGGCTGGTAGCTTACTATGTCTAGATTACCGCTCACAGAATGGAATTCGCAACACAACAAGGTCCTGGGTTTGTAAAAACAATGATTATATCTTGATTTAAAACGTTTCCGACCAGCAATATAATTGTTTTGAACCGCGAGCCGACCCTCAGGTTGAAATAATTTGTTTAATTCCATCCGCCAGCTGAACCATGGGCATCCGACCCCATGCAGGACTAGCAGGTATAGCACAGTGGGCTGGAGACGAGGGGAAAGAAAAATACAAATATGTTAAGGAAAGAGTTGAGTAGGGAGTGGGTGGGAGGTAGGTAGGTAGGTAGGTAGGTAGGTAGGTAGGTAGGTAGGTAGGTAGGTAGGTAGGTAGGTAGGTAGGTAGGTAGGTAGGTAGGTAGGTAGGTAGGTAGGTAGGTAGGTAGGTAGGTAGGTAGGTAGGTAGGTAGGTAGGTAGGTAGGTAGGTAGGTAGGTAGGTAGGTAGGTAGGTAGGTAGGTAGGTAGGTAGGTATAGTACAGTGGCCTCTAGCATAGCGGGAAGTGGACTAGGAATGCTTGCTGTTTGGGGTTTTAGGCTGGGTCTCTGTATAGCACTTTGTGACATCGGCTGATGTAAAAAGGGCTTTATAAATACATTTGATTGATTGATTGATTGATTGATTGATTGATTGATTGATTGATTGAGGTAAAGGAAAGAGAGGAGAATGAGGAGGAGAGCAAGGTCTAGTGGCTTCTCTAGCTGGAGGGTAGCGTTGTGTCTTATTATGTGTGCCGTAGCCAGTCAGTCAGTCACTCCTCCTCTGTCTCTCTCTCTTTCTCTGTGTGTCTCTGTCTCTGCCTCTCTCTCTCCCTCTGTCTCTCCCACTTTGTCACACTGGCCGTGTGACTGTGTGTCTCTCCCTCCCTCCCTCCATCTCTCTCTCTCCCCCTCTATCCCACTCTGTCAGGCTGGCCGTGTGACTGTCTGTGCTACTTTCCCTCTCTGTCTCTCAGTCTCCTTCTCTCTCTCTCCGTCCATCTATCTCTCTCTCTCTCCCTTCACCCTACTCCGTTAGACTGGCCATGTGGCTATGCTGCTGCCGCTGATCGTTATCTTGATTAATGAATGCTGCGCAGCGTTGCTGTGCATGGAGGAGGCAGAAGACCAAGTATTTGTCTTAATGACCTATGACCCGGCTCTATATGAACTGTATGAGGGGATAATGTATGGGACTCATGGTAACGCCTCTCTCTCCTTTAATATACTATAGTGAGGAAGGGAGAGAGAGGGAGGGAGGGAGAGAAAGAATGAACGAACAAGGAGGGAGGGGGGGGGGGGGGTGAGGTGGGAGAGAGATCCCCTCCTTTCTGTCTTCCTCTCATCCCTCGCCCCCACTCCTCAACCCTGTAGAGAAAAGGAGCGTTGCATACTGTATAAACAGCAGAAAAGTCAATGGAGGCCATCATCAGAACAGTTAGAGAGACAGAGAGGTCGGGGGAAGGGAGGTAGAGAAGAGTTAGTCTTCACACCACAGTCTCAGTAGTGCCTCCCGCATGGGATCCTAAATGAGCCATTTGAGTCAATATCATGAATATATACCTGCTGTGTAAGTTCATGTACCAAGGTTGCTCCAGAAATCTCTACCTTATTATCACCAAGGCATATTATTCATTTGACAGAGGTAGTTGGTGATCATAATTGGGTTTTCTAGTACATGGGTCGTGTGTAATTTGCTGCCAGTACAGGTCAATATGCTTGTGTAACTAGCTGATGATCTAGACCCCACCGTGCCTATCTACTACATGAACCATGATAATGGAGTTATATATGAGAGATGGGAAAACAATTGTTCTTTAAGGGAGTTCATTTTCTGACCTTTGACAATGTTGACCTTTGACTCCCGACAACTCTGGTCACCCATGTTCAAGGACGTAATTCAATTGAGTCTTTTTTGTTCTTATTTCATACCAACAACTAGGTTTTTCCCCCAGGTGGGCGTGGTTCTGGCGTTGAACTGAGCGGACGTGTGTTTAGTGCTCTCCTGCCAATTTCGGCTAAACTTCTTTTAAATTATTTTAATCTCTTATTTTAGATCCTCGTAAACACTCAAGAGAGACTGAATCCAGTTGTACATCATCCATTTGTGAAATACAGAACAAGGTTTCACATATCTTAGTATTAAAATCACACCCGAAATTAGCTCCTTGAGTTCAACAAATGATGAAACCATGGTAACGAGTGTAACAGAATCCATCATTGCCTATATCTACTATTGGTAGAATACATTTAATTAATGAATATTCTGCCCAAATTTCTTTATCCATTTCAATCAATTCCTCTGGCTCCACCACCTTTATTTTTCCCAAAGATCCACAAAATGTTATCTGGAGCAACAGAAAACCAAGGCTTATTTGCTCTATGACAGAGGGGGGTTGCAACTTCCAAACCTAAAGTGGTATTACAGTGCTGCACAACTTAGGGCTGCATTGTTTTGATCTCCAAGAAACCATACTTACCCTGTCTGCAGACTGAAATGCTGTCCACAAAAGGCTTAACTTTGGATGGAACTAAAGAAGAATACTACTAATCCCTTTGTTAAAAACACCCTAACTATATGGCACAAAGTAATATCTAGTCAGTTGTACAACTGAATGCATTCAACTAAAATGTGTCTTCCGCGTTCAACCCAACCCCTCTGAATCAGAGAGGTGCAGGGGGCTAGAGCTCAGATGCAGACAATAAACACCCGCCTGAGATTGTTGCAATACAATTGGATAATGAGAACATACCCTGTTAAGCTCCACAAATTTGACCCTAATATCCCAGACCTGTGTGTTAAATGTAACTCGAATTTAGGCACCTTGTATCACTGCCTGTGTGAAAGTGCTGAGATCCAAACGTTTTGGAGCTCAGTACTGCGCTATATCTCTGAGATTACCTCTACCCTAATACCACTAATACCTAAACTGTGTATCCTAAATCTTTACCCAGAGAATATCTCTTTCCATAGGAGAGAGAAGAAAATGGTTGACCTCTGTCTATTACAAGCTAGACCTTCAATTGCTCTCCACTGGAAATATGTCAGTTCCCCCTCACTTGGCCATTGGTTAAAATTATTTACATCATGCCTGGCTCTTGAAAAAGTAATCAAACCCACAAATGCTGATGCT
This sequence comes from Thymallus thymallus, assembly GCA_023634145.1. NCBI lineage: Eukaryota > Metazoa > Chordata > Actinopteri > Salmoniformes > Salmonidae > Thymallus > Thymallus thymallus. The sequence continues at coordinate 15,945,077 of CM042411.1, forward strand.
CCAGATGCTCAACTAGTCAAAAGAAAGACAGTTTTATTGCTTCTTTTATCAGCACAACAGTTTTCAGCTGTGCTAACATAATTGCAAAATGGTTAGCCTTTTAAAATGCCAAACTAGCTAACACAACGTGCCATTGGAACACAGGAGTGATGGTTGCTGATAATGGGCCTCTGTACGCTTATGTAGATATTTCATAAAGAATCTGCAGTTTCCAGCTACAATAGTCATTTACAACATTAACAATTTCTACACCTTATTTCTGATGTTATTTTAATGGACAAAAAATTAGCTTTTCTTTCAAAACCAAGCAAATTTCTTAGTGACCCCAAACTTTTGAACGGTAGTGTATGTGTATAAAAATAAAAAGATAATCCCCATGTACGTAAACACCACAGCCATTTCGATTCATTGCTTATTCCACAGATGTTGATCAACTCAGCCAGTAAAAAACTAAATACATAAAAAAGAGAAACTCCCACCCAAGCCAAAGCCAAATGCTCCTAGTTCTTTCAATTCAGAATGTGTGTGTGCGTGCGTGCGTGCGTGCGTGTGTGTGCGCGTGTGTGTGTGTGTGTGTGTGTATGTGTGTGTATGTTTTAATGAGCGACTTGGACAGCCTGTCATCCTGTGTGCCAGTAAAGCTGTTGTGGTGGAATCCCAAACTAACTGTTGTTTACTCATCTTTGAGCTCAGGAGGTAAACTGCTACTGGTGGGCTCTCGGAAGCCATCTCTTAAAGGGATAGTTCACCACACAAAATTAAGGTCAATATTCCACACTGTCTGATGTGTAGCACCTGAGAAACTGTATTTTTGGGGAGAAATCTGGGGGACCTTCATCCCAAATAAATGGATAGAAACAATCTGAAGCTAACAAATCTCACAAATTTTGATTTTAAGGGTGGACCATCCCTTTAAGACAGCACCTCCAGTCCTCCGGACCTTTTAACAAGAGACGAAAAAGGGGTCTCCCATTCCCTTTAAGTAACCAACACTAGCAAACATGATTTGTTCATGTAAACATTGACTGTCTTATTCCTTCTCAGACATACAAAGATAATAAGTAAACCCCCAAAAAGTAAAACAACATTATCGCAAAGTCAACACCTTCTGTCCTATGTACATAAATATGCAATTCAAATCTTATTAACATGTTATAAGAACACTGTTTGAATATTGATGACAGCACTGATGAAATTAGCAGAGGATATGAGAAATGAATTAGGAGGGAGAGGAAAGGTAGAGTAGAAAAAGGAAAGGATGAAGATGGAGGAGAAGGGAGAGGAAAGAAGGAGAGAGAGTCGTGTGGAGCCGTATCAGAGGTGAAGCCGGTCCTGTCTGGTTGTAGCGTAGCCTAGTAAAACACTAAAGGTCTTAACTCAGCCATGCATCTTAATTAATTGCAGACACTACCAGCTCTGGAGCTCAGGGTCCCCAGATGACGACTGATGTGAACTGACTGGAAGATGACCTTCCTAGGCAGGGCGGAGGTTGGGCGAGGGGGGGGGGCAGTTAAGGCCAGTGGAGCGGACAGAAGCGTTAACATGGTGTTTGGCATGAGAGGATAGGAGAGTGGAGCAGAGAGACTGTGGTAGCAGGTGGCGTAGGACAGGACTGTGGCACGGTATCTGAGCTGAGGTATCTGAGCAGGGGCTGTGTATGTGTGTCTCTTCTACGGAGACTTAATTTCAGGGATTTGACAAGAAGACAAACACAGTGTATCTCCTGCAGCTCATCTCTCCTCTATCCACCACGATCTGTTTTCATAAGCCTGAAAAACAATATATAAAATAATTTCCAAACCAACAGGGGGGACTTGTCTTTCAGTGGAACAGCTGAGTTTTCAAAATTGGCCCTGTTGTGCGGATTTAGGGTTTAGGAAATGGAGCGTCATCGTCTCTGTATCGATTGTGCAATTTGGCTAGCAGGATCCTCTTTAAATAATACCCTGCCTCTCCATTAGAGAGATGTCCCTGCTGAGAAGTGTTTCAGCATCATGGATAGGTTCATATTCATCAAGGTACCGATCCATCCATTTGAATGGCTCTGTCAAAACACACTGACTGATTATGATCAGCAGGAAGGTCTGTTTCCCCACTTCCATGGCATTTTTTCAGTATTATGTTTCCATGTCCCCGAATGTACACTTCTTTTGAACTCTTGAAAAGGCCTGTTGTGTAGAGAGGATCGCTCGGGTCGGGTCTCGGGTATTTGGGTACAGTTGGATCCGTGAAGACCTCTAGAAGGTTGTGAAGAGAGGAGCGTCCATCATTCTGAACCACCAGATCAATGCCAGGCTTGCCTCTGGAAAAGAGAGGAGGGCTGGTGGAGAGGAGACAGGGATGTTTCTGGGGGGGAAGAAATAAGCGGTAGCTAAGCTGCTCTGCTCTGTGTGAATCATCACACACTTGTTGGTGTCTCGCTGATGTAGGACCAAGATGAATTGCTCCTTTGAAGCCAAAGCACATGTCAAACGTAGTGTGTGATTTCTGTTAGCACCGCGTGTTCGAGGCTGCGAGGTTCACACACAAATCTCAGATGCACACACACACACAGAGAGAGAAAGAGAGACCCCCACACACACTTCTTACCATCACTCCTCCCATCAGATGTGCTTTGGGGTGTGATGATACAGTTACAGGGTAAAGTACGGCCTTTTCCCCACTCACTCAGCCATGCAGTGTTGATGTTGTGCATTGGGTATTTAGAGAGAAACCCCCTGGAGTGTAACACCACCATTTACTCACATGAAACGTCCATTTACTGTCACTGCCCCCAGTCAAATCTTAATTTGATCACCCTGTTGCAGGATAACTTTCCTGAAATTCAGTAAATGTGTAACTTGTAGTCTATTTGAGGTTTTAAAGGCTTCCAAAGTTTGTAATTTCCACTTGGAAATTTCAGACAGATTTTAGTTTTTACAGAAAATGTAACAACCCCGAAAAATCCACATTAGCCATAGCTCACAATCATGATGTTGTCACACCTCCTTTGAAGGTCTGGATAATTTGTTATTAGCCAAAACGTCTAGTATGGCCCCTTGGCTTCCAGCTGTGAAAATGTTCAAGAATTTAAAAAAAAAAAACTCCCCACATGCCCGTAGAAGGGTTGTTGTGTGTTTGTCACTGTTTTCCAACCGGGTATACAGGACAAATAATGCAGAGAGTTGTGGTGTATGCTAGTTTGCAACATAAATTCTGTTTTGCAAGAAGTGTGTTCTATACACAAAATTGAGTCGATGAAGGCATTAGAGGCCTAAAAGTCGGACCCGTTCTTAAATTGACCTGGGGCCTTCTCATCCGGACCAGATATGCATAAATACTTTTTTAAATATAGAGACCCTTTCTGAACGGACTCAAAGACAACTAGACCCATTCCGTATAGACCTGGTCTGATTCAGACCCGGTCCGATCCGAGTGAGGGAAGCAGTAGAAAATGGAGGGAGAGGAGGTGGGGGGGTGCCAAGTACTCAGACAAAATGAGTATCGTAACGGATATGGAGTATTTTCTGAATACGATTATGTCAAATAATTTTTGTAATTATTATATACAGTGGGGAGAACAAGTATTTGATACACTGCCGATTTTGCAGGTTTTCCTACTTACAAAGCATGTAGAGGTCTGTAATTTTTATCATAGGTACACTTGAACTGTGAGAGACGGAATCTAAAACAAAAATCCAGAAAATCACATTGTATGATTTTTAAATAATTAATTTGCATTTTATTGCATGACATAAGTATTTGATCACCTACCAACCAGTAAGAATTCCGGCTCTCACAGACCTGTTAGTTTTTCTTTAAGAAGCCCTCCTGTTCTCCACTCATTACCTGTATTAACTGCACCTGCTTGAACTCGTTACCTGTATAAAAGACACCTGTCCACACACTCAATCAAACAGACTCCAACCTCTCCACAATGGCCAAGACCAGAGAGCTGTGTAAGGACATCAGGGATAACATTGTAGACCTGCACAAGGCTGGGATGGGCTACAGGACAATAGGCAAGCAGCTTGGTGAGAAGGCAACAACTGTTGGCGCAATTATTAGAAAATGGAAGAAGTTCAAGATGACGGTCAATCTCCCTCGGTCTGGGGCACCATGCAAGATCTCACCTCGTGTTGCATCAATGATCATGAGGAAGGTGAGGGATCAGCCCAGAACTACACGGCAGGACCTGGTCAATGACCTGAAGAGAGCTGGGACCACAGTCTCAAAGAAAACCATTAGTAACACACTACGCCGCCATGGATTAAAATCCTGCAGCGCACGCAAGGTCCCCCTGCTCAAGCCAGCGCATGTCCAGGCCCGTCTGAAGTTTGCCAATGACCATCTGGATGATCCAGAGGAGGAATGGGAGAAGGTGATGTGGTCTGATGAGACAAAAATAGAGCTTTTTGGTCTAAACTCCACTCGCCGTGTTTGGAGGAAGAAGAAGGATGAGTACAACCCCAAGAACACCATCCCAACCGTGAAGCGTGGAGGTGGAAACATCATTCTTTGGGGATGCTTTTCTGCAAAGGGGACAGGACGACTGCACCGTATTGAGGGGAGGATGGATGGGGCCATGTATCGCGAGATCTTGGCCAACAACCTCCTTCCCTCAGTAAGAGCATTGAAGATGGGTCGTGGCTGGGTCTTCCAGCATGACAACGACCCGCAACACACAGCCAGGGCAACTAAGGAGTGGCTCCGTAAGAAGCATCTCAAGGTCCTGGAGTGGCCTAGCCAGTCTCCAGACCTGAACCCAATAGAACATCTTTGGAGGGAGCTGAAAGTCCGTATTGCCCAGCGACAGCCCCGAAACCTGAAGGATCTGGAGAAGGTCTGTATGGAGGAGTGGGCCAAAATCCCTGCTGCAGTGTGTGCAAACCTGGTCAAGAACTATAGGAGACGTATGATCTCTGTAATTGCAAACAAAGGTTTCTGTACCAAATATTAAGTACTGCTTTTCTGATGTATCAAATACTTATGTCATGCAATAAAATGCAAATTAATTACTTAAAAATCATACAATGTGATTTTCTGGATTTTTGTTTTAGATTCCTTCACTCACAGTTGAAGAGTACCTATGATACAAATTACAGACTTCTACATGCTTTGTAAGTGGGGAAAACCTGCAAAATCGGCAGTGTATCAAATACTTGTTCTCCCCACTGTATATATATATATATTTTTTTTTTTTCAGCTGCAAGCACGCATCTCTGTTACACTCAAACAGTGTGAAGCGCTGTGTACTCAAAACAACTATTGGCTATTGGTTAGAAAATAAAATGACAAATGTAGACAGATTCATTTTAATTGTACAAATGTTGTCGCATACGTGTCGGGAGAGAAAAGTTGTAGCAGCCATGCATTAGTGTGTTTATTAGCCCATTTCGTTGATAATTGAGTAGGACTAAGTAAGTAAATAGCCCTAATGTGCATTTTCATCTGTCTGTTTCGTTTGCCTTTGAAGAATGTGTGTGAATGACTGAAGGAACATAAAGATGCTTTCTGAGACTTTTTGGTCCACCAGTGACTGTGACAGGTAGATATTTTACGAGCCAAAATGTTGTTTTCCCCCTAAACTTACACCAACAAAAAACACAAAAAATGTATGAACATGCTTTGTAATGTTGCTAAAACAATAAATGTATTATTATGTAGCAAGGAGTAATGTGGTATATTGTTTAATTTTATTTTTTGTGACCTGAGCCTTTTAACCAAAATATCACTGATGAGACAAAACATTTCACCTTCCCTTCTAAGGGCGGGAGGTTACCTTGGTAATGCGATTCCAGACATGTTTGTGGCCTTGAGATTGAGTCTGACTAGTAGATGCATTGTCTTCTCTTCCCTAACAGTTGAAACTCAAACATTGAAAAACAACCTAGCTTGTGAACAAAACTAAGTTAATAGCCAAGAAACACAAGGACAAAGTCTCACTTCAGTAGACTTTCATTTAAAGTAAATTAGACAAATGTTTATACCTGTGCCCAGCGCTTCTAAAAATGAATCTTTCACTCAGCTCTTCAGGTGTGCACAGCCCAAGCCAGGCAGTGTTGCAGCGTGAGGTGGGATAGGCTGTTGTAGGTTTCGTAGTCCTATGACTTTGTCTGATTAATTTACCAACTATGAAACAAAAAATGGCAGAAATACTTTGAAAAGAGCTACTGCAGCATTTATTTTGCTATAAATATGATCATACTTCACTATTTTTATTCACAAATGCGAGTGAAATGCTCGCACTGTGGAGCCCTGACCACCCGCCAATGTGGCTGGTGAAATAGACATCTTACATTCCAATGTCAAAATCGGGTGTTCATTTTAAGCCCTGGATCTGAGTTATAGCGCAGTAATGCACGCTTGAGGTATAGGCTTTAACGGAATTTAAAGCACACTTCCGTGTTTTCCGATTATGAGAAAATCAAATGATGAGTATCAAGTGTGATAAAACGGATACGATTATCGATGCCAGTATGACGAGATTGGCACACTCCTAGTAGAGAGGAGGTAAAAATTATACAATTTCTCGTTCTACTGCAGCAGTCGGGTTCGGATCTGTAAGGGTCCTTCAGGACAAGTCAGTTAAAATTACATATACCTGAAAGAGAACGCTCGGGTACGGGTCGGGTCTCGAATATTTGGGTAAAGGTGGATCTGTGAAGACCTCTCGAAGGCATTACAACTCCTTTGCTTGATCACTCTCCGCCCAAGCAAGGCATTTGATTTGTTTGACGTATTGCGAGGCGTCACTGGTTTAAACTGCGTTTCCACACCTTTTTAGCTACTTTCTGCCATTGACTTTACCAGCCTTTTCCGATTAGGGAATTTGGTTCTCCACGAGGCTAGTCAAAGGGAGTTAAAATGCGACATGGATCTCAGAAGTGGTAGCCGTTGGTGTCAGAGGTCATTTGATGTAATGAGATTAATTGCCAGAAGTCAGATGTCGATGTGTTCTATTGCTCATCAGCCATGAAATAGTCAGTAATGCATTATCTATAAAGGAAGCTTGCCAGTGTTCGAGACAGGGAGGCTGCAGAGAAAAACTGCCAGATCTAGGCACACAATCAATTGCTGATGTTTAACTCCTAATGACAAGTCGTGGTGATTAAAACTGAGGGGAAACTAGACCAGACTAAACAGCAGCCGATGTAAGAACAACACTGTGAAAAACTCTGTGCCAGTTATATTACATTTTAACCAAGTGGAAATACCTTTGACAAGTCCAAAAGCTTGGTAATCAGTGTTACTGGATGGAAAATTGGTTTAAAAAAAACTTTTTTTAAAGTCTAATCATGCATAGAGGTTGTCTCATAAATACTAATGGTGAGACTAGACTAAATACTTTAATTGGACTAGACATTAATAGGAACAGACTCCTCTCTCTGTACTTATTATTCACTCTCTTTATTATTCTGAGGCAGCGATAGTCTACCTCAGTGTTTCTCAACTCCCGTCCTCAAGTATCCTCAATATTACACATTTTTGTTGTTATCTTGGATAAGTACACCTGATTCAACTAGTCTACTAAGCATCAGTCCCTTGACTCTGGGATATAGTTGATAGTTGTTACTTAGTTAAACAGTACTACTTTAGTTCATACTCAGACCACGTCTCGCAAGCCTTATGTGGCTCTTTGACCTTGCTCAAAGTTCAAATAAAGTATTGTATTGATGAGTGGATTATCTTCATAAAGGTTTACTGCATGAGCTTACCATCCCTCCATACTCTAATAAGTATTGTCTCCTGTGTCTTAGTGAGAAAGTGTTAAGGACTTACTGATTTATTGCAATAAGTCGTCTTTGTGGGGAGCTGAGATTGTTTTTAAGCTTTCTCCACATGAGTGACATTTCATATGCTGATGACCGTGATGTTCCATTATCTTCTAGAAAAAAATGAACAGCATGCTTTTAGAATGAATACATTATCAAACATTATTATTATAAGGATTATAATACAGTAGTCGGTTGTCACCAACCTCTCAATCACTTTCACAGTCAAAAAGCAAGCCGAGATCTACCGCTCCCATTTCTTTTTCTTTACATGACTTCAAAAATGTTACATTAATCGAATAAAAAAAGGTCTGTACGAATGAGGTTTGGGCAGTAGGTCTAATATATAATCACAGCATATTGGCTATACCTGGCCTGACAATATTGTTATTCTCAGACCATATAATATTTCAAAACTCGAGCTTTGATTAAACAAATTGATCAGATGGTGTAGCACTTGCAAGGCACTGCACATCATAAATTAAAATAATTAGCTTTTATATTTTACTGGACTGATGGTAATTTAACTGCATCTGATTGTCAAGATAACTGGGAACTCAAAAAAAACGTGGCCAAATCATTAGGTCAGTGATCTTCAGGTCGGAAAAACTCCAAGCTGGATGACCTTTTGTTATTATTATTCACAGTCGGATCTCATTGTCTTGAACGCACTGAAGTCGTAAGTCGGAGATTTTTTTGAGTTCATAGTTGTTTTGAACACAGTATTAGCCGAGGGACGGAGAGAGTAGCAGAGGGTCCGCCTCTCATGGTCCCCGCTCTCACTTACTTTCATCCGGTGAGACTGGCCAGAGACAAGGGTTGCGGTCCAAACACTTTACACCCTTGTACACTTACCCTCGCCTTATGCTCTTGGGGGAATCCCGGTCGCCATCTTGGAGGGCAGTCCAAATGATTAGCCAAGCAAGGGAAGTTTGCAACGTAAGCCCCTCAGCCCTCGTTTTTAGTTGAGTTTGCGAGGGTACAATTATGTTCACTTCGGGACCTGAAACGCCCCATAATTCAATTAGCGATGCTTGTACATCCGCTAAGAAAAGTCAGCCGAAACTTAAAACCTCAACGTCAATATGGAGAAGTCAACATACAAGTGTAAGTAAAAACGCATGTACATAAGTTAGAAATTGTGCTACAAATGCACATGGCGGCACAAACACGTCTCGTAAAAGAAATTATGTTTTTGTTTGGTAAACCTTTGGAAAATTAAGAAATAAAACATTTTCCTTCTTCAGAAGTTCCAGCTATGCAGGCTACGTTATTTAGCTAATTAATTTGCTAGCTATCATACAGTAGTCGTATATTAATAATTATATAGTTCATGTAAATAAAAATGCAATCATAATTGACTGTAGTGCAGATAAAGCACACACAAGCTACTGTTGGCTGAAAACACAATCATTGCGGGATGAACGACTGACGAATTTCCGGGCAAGGGTAGTGCATTTAAAAATCATTCCTTCCTCCCTTGCCCTGCAAGTGTACACTCGTCAGGCGTCATGAAACGTCATCAGAAGTGTCCACTTAATTTGCGTGCTGAGGGGATAGGGTGTTTGGACCGTAGCCAAGTTCATGTTGTTCCTATGACCAGAAAAAGTGAAATATGTCTTGATATTAAAATAGACAGGACGATCTGCTAATAATAAAAACGCAGGGTTATCGATACACTTGGCTACTCATTCATTGCGGCTGCAGCGCGAGTGGAATTACGGAGAAGCGCGTTATATATTTTGTAAGTGTTGAATAAAAACAGTGTTGACAATGCTGAATAAAAACTTAAACATGAACTCACTAATAAAAACAGCAGCTCTTTGCTGTATTCTTTGACAGTCTCTCTGTGGTCATGGTTGAAAAGTTATTCAATCTTACTTAGGCTAGTATCAAACTTTGCTGTGGCCGGGATCGTGGAAGCTCTGAGCTATCCAATTGGCCAGTGCAAGAGGCACACTCGATAAGCGGAGTTTGATACTAGCCTAAGTAAGATTGAATAACTTTTAAACCATGACCACAGAGAGACTGTCAAATATAGCAAAGCAGAGTTTTTACTTTCAGACAAATTAAATGGTTCAAAATGGGAACACGTTGTCTACCAGTTGCGCAGGGCTTCTGAATCAAGTGCACCGACCGCCAACAGCGCAACACGAATAAAACAAAACATTTATTGGTGGCTTTTCGACTCGGAATGCCTTCAAGATGGACCGGGTGGCGATCACTGCAGTAGAATGTCATTATTCTCTTTGTTTACTACAAATTGTCACTGTGAGAGTTGATGATGGCATTATGTTTTAGATAAGTGCCGACCTGAAGAGAATTCTTGATGAAGCACAGTGCTATTTGTATGATCTTAGGCTAACTATAACTGAGTTTATAGGACTGTTGTAATTTCCACAAAGTATTTTCTTTCTCATGCCTTAGGCTCTAGAAAGTAACCTACATTTTTACTCATAGAATACTCATTACTAAAGGTGTAAGAAGACCCTTGGGTTGAATTGGGCAGTAACTTACAACCTTGAGAGGAACAAACAGTTACACATTTCCAGTTGAATATACTCTTAAAGTGCCATTTAAAAGTTTTCAGACAGCCAGTGTATTTCAGAAGCAGTTCAGTCACCTCCATAATCCCTCTTTAACCTGTGGTGAGAGTATGCTGCGTCTGTGGTTATTGGAATATGAGGATTAACCAGGCACGTGTATTGGCTCTGCAGGGTCTGAGACATTTCATCTACAGTCTGTACGGTCCACTGAGAGACCAGGCAGAAAACCCACATAGCCAGACCCAAACACTGACCTTTCTGCTTGGACGCACACACACACACGCTTGGACACACACACACTGGCCTTTCTGCTTGCACTGAATTTTAGCTGTGACTTTCTACAGAGTTAGCCAGTAAACACATCATGCACCTCGTCCACAGGCAGAGAGAGGTAACATTTTTCTGCAGCAGCGTAGGGTGTGTGTGTGTGTGTGTGAGAGAAAGTGAGAGGCTGTTGCCTCTGTCTCTCTGTGGATCTTATTTATCACGCTCTTAGGGTCACCTTTCAATATGCTTGCTTCAAAAATGGCAATATAAGCAGATTTCAGTACCGTGCTGCTAGCCTGTTAGGAGTCTCATAGTCATAGACACACTCGTAAACAGGTTAGAGTGTGAGTTAACTGGCTGGAGGCGTATTCACATTCTCACACGCTGGCCTTTCTATCTGTCTGAGTCACTGTCACCACAGTGACTCAGACAGAGGGAGGGAGGTAGAGAGTGAGAGGGTCTTTCTTGTCAGGTCCATTCAGGGGTTATGGGATTACAATACTATACCTTTAGTATAACGTTTGATATCAAATGCCAGTCAGGGGAAGGTTTGTGGGTGACTAAACCATACCTTTACTGTCCACTCACATGGAAATAAATAGTGTTTGATGTAAAATTCCAGTGTGGAGAAGGTTATGATCGTGACTCAAATACCAATACCTGTTGTTGTATCCCATGATATTTGGTGGAAAAACATATAGTATTACTTACAGAGAAATAAGATCATACTGTGTATGCTTAGGAAGTTAGTAAGAAAATGTTGCCACTCGCCAGGGTTAAAAACATTTTCAGAGAATAGGCCTAATTAAAGAAACATTACTCATTATTATGAATGAAGGTATTCATCTATGTCTAATCTATCTTTGTATATCTATTAATCTATGTCTTTACAAAGGTGTATAGTATTTTTAATAGAAACTTCACACCGTTATCCATATGCTAACAGACTCTGAAATGAAATGATCAAGCTCAATTAAATGTGTTAATTAATGTGCTGTATTTTTTATTTAATGCGTTCGGCCATTGTTCACCTCTGTTGCGCTACAGTATGGACATATGTTTGGGGTTAGAGGGAGCTGTGTGTACCATATGGTAATTAGTGTAAAACAGTAAGTTAGCATTTTAATTAAACCAGAGAATGAGTACCGCTGTAAACCCACTATTCTATTCAACCTCTCCTCCAAACATGGGTTATCTGCACTGGCGAGCACTTCCTCGTCATAGCGCCATTGTTAGGGATTTATCGTGCATGTATGACAATGCGTGTATGACATTGTAGAATGTGACTCACTCGCCCCCAGAGCGGTGGACAATAACATATCCTTAAATGATACTTAATAATCTGTACTGGGCGCCTGTACATTGTTTCCTGAATCGTCCTTGGTTTCAAAATGTTGCTGTGTTTTTAAGTGAGGGAGAGGACAGGGAGCCTGTTTGGAACCCTGGATAGTTTGCTCTCTCTCCCTTTCTCTCTGTCCAAGAGTTCCAGTTCTGTTACTGTGAAGGGATGGGTGCTCCTCTTCCCTTACTGACCCTTACTGTCCCTCAGTCCTGCTAATGAGCAGCAGGAGACTGTAACATGGTGGCTGGTTGGACACACACACACTGGTCGTCCGGATAACCGTTCACAAACCCCTCTCTCCCAGGCCCCCTAACACAACAACAGGGCCAATGACATCCTGCCATGCAGGCACGGCAGCTCTACAGCTCCCACGGCTCTGTTTGTGTCCTTGTGTGTTGTCAGACTATTCTTTTGTTTGTCTGTGTACAGTTAAGTGATAATGCCAGAGAAGCCAGTGTTTGGAGGATATATTGGCACAGGTGTTGTTAGGCCCAAGACAAAGTCAATATATCCTCCAAACACCGGCTTCGAGGGCATTATCACTTTTATGCAACGGGTTACCAACATATTGAAATAATGATTTACATATTTTTATTCATTTATTTTACCCTTCCACAAAATATAGTTGCATCACAAATCTAGGGTTGCTACCCAAGCCGGCTGTTCGTTCGTTCTATCGGTTCGGTTGCCAAAGACGCGACACAGTCATTAAGTATTTTTGTTCTGTATCTATGGACGCGACCCCGTTGTTCGTTCAAAATGTTCTATTACCATACTGGCTGGCAACGTTCTTATCCCTTGCTTGCTAGCCAACTACGGCTAACTTACCGTCACAGTGCAGCCAGAATAACAACAAAGTAGCTGCATTTGCTAGTGACATTTATTTGGATACAGCCATAACAATGAGCTAAGGAGGCACGATTTCACCTGGCATAGAAAATGTGCTCGCTCATCAAGACTGTTGTTCAGAGGAGCTAGCCAACAACACAGCTAACAAAATCACTTTAAACTGAAGCTGGAAAGACTGCAAACTAGCTGCACTTTATTTTGTTTTACCTGTTTTCTGTTGATATTTATGAATATATCCATAAAACCTATGCTAATTCATGGTTTTGACTGGCTAAGAAAAGTTGCCTGCCTGACAGCATGGTTTATACAAATCTCAGCTGTTGAAAACTACATTTTAGTCTAAAAGAAATGTGCGATAATGTCTAGATGCTTTTTATAGTGGAGATCAAGTTTATAAATTGCCTGGCTGGGCTGATGAGACAGTGGATTGCGCATCAGATGGAACAGAGTAAACAGGCATTTTAACGGCATAGATTTAGCCGGTGGTAACTTGTGGAACAGACACGGGCTAGAATGCAGTTTTAACCAATCAACATTCAGGATTAGTCTCACCTGTTGGATAATACTGTATAGGTCTGGCCCTGGGCCCCAAGGGTATGGTAGAAGACAGGACAGGGTAGTGGCCAGCGGTTTGATGATTAGTCGACTAGTTGAATCAGGTGTGCCCCTTCTGGGCGACCAAACAAAATGTACATTGTTATCAGTTAAGAAATACTGGGCAGTTGCATGTGGTGCCGTATATTATATTTGGATCCCTCTCCATCTCTGTGTGTCTGTCTATTGGTGAAGGGAACAATGGCCCACACCAGGTCCCATTTCACGGCTCCCAGGGGACAGGGTTCTCTCTCTCTCGTCAGGACAAGGACAGTGGCAGGCCCACTGAGAATGAGCGGCTAGCCTTGGCAGAGCAGAGCCGGGAATAAAACATACTCATCATGGACTTTTCTCTAGGCAATGGTACCACTGGAATCAGCACAACCATGGATTCCATAGTTTTCGAGGATTTCTGCCCTAGCACTGGATTTGCCTTTAATGGGTATGAATCAACTGACATGATGTCTAGAAAGGAATGTACAAAATATTATGAAAGGTGTTTTGTACTAGTAAGAATAGTAAGAATAAGTATTCAGTGTTTACAAAACTTCACACAAGAACTTGAATTTGGATCCCCAAATTGAAGTTCTTGTGTGACGTTTTGTCATAGGGCTATATTAGTGTGCTGGATCAGCCTAAATGTATGTGGGCGAATGAGAGTGAATACTATTAATGTTCATTCGCCAGCTGAAAGGAACACCTGGGCTGTTGTGTTTAGTTAGAATACAAATAGGCTCTCAATCACCCAAGACTTGTGTTTTCCAAGGGCATTTTAGCATACGGGTAGGCTAGTTGTGCAGTTATAGATCAACAGTCTGATATAAAGTAAGGCTGTTTCTTACATGGGCTAGGCTGTTAAGCTACCATGTTTGCTACTACTGTTGTTCCACCCTCATTACATGGCGAGGTAGACTAGGTTTTTCCCAAGTTGGTGAATTTGAGTAAGTTCCATCAGGGCTGATGTGTGACAGCCTGGGGGTGCAGCTGTCTGTTGTTTGAACTCACCTTCCATCTTGTCTTTATGAATGAAGAAATATGGTGTTGTTTATTCTGCTTCATGAAATACCCACCAGCTTCAGAGCAGTCGATTGGATATGGTGTGTCACACTGGCACGTACAGTGCAGTATAGTAGCTTTCTGAACACCGATTGTTGGCATGTCTTCAAAACCCCCGTCTTAATACTTAATGGATCGGTCCACTACTGTCACAAGATGATGGCATGGGTTGTCACATTCAACCGCCAGTCAAGACACCATTTTTATTATATCCATGGTTTGTCTGTTGATTTTTGTGGGGCTGAATTAGTAAATTATTCTACTGTTAGCTAGCTAAATCCTTGAAAATATATTTTTTGTGGCTGATCTGTTTTTGAAATATAGTTCAATACCCACTGCCTTTTCTTTAAAATGTCCATATTTTTCCCAGATTTTGGTCATTGTGCTCTCAGTTAAATCCATTCTCTGTACGCCAGAGCATTTTTCCATATTTCCTGCATACACAAAGAGCTTTTGGATGTGGCCCAGATTGGGAATGCTTTGTGTGGTGTGAAAGGTCTTTGTGTGTGTTTACAGTGACCACTCTCTCTCTCCTCTGTCTGCCCACCCTGCTGAGAGTTCTTCTTTGAGAACTTATTTCAGATTGGCTTGTCTATTGATACATTTCTCACAGGGCTTTTGTAACAGAAAAGAGCCATTTTGACAAGTCTTTTGTTCGGCTCTCTCTGTCAGTTTCTCTAAATATATTAAAGATACTCCTGTTATTGTGTTTTTCTCCATTTGGCTGGACAAAGTATTTTTGTGATCAATTTGTCCTCCAAGGGTAAGGGTAAATTCCCATTATTTTAAATACATATTATTATCAATATCTATATTATTATTGTTAAACATATTATTATTGTCTTATGTGAACAATATTATTTAAATAATTGTTTTATTAATTATAATACAAATGTTGGCCCAGTTAATACATTTTGATAATAATGCACATTCTATTTATTTGAATAACATGAATCAGCCAACAGAGATTCCCAACAAATTAAATTGCCAGATTTGGCTAATTGTCTTTGGAAAGGAAGCATCTTCACTGGTAGAACTGTAGCAAAATGGACACCTGAGGATGAGAGAGAATTAGCTTGAATCACGCTGGTAGGACCTGGCCTCCTTCGCCAACTTTACGAGATGCAAGTCCAGCAAGCACTATTTGAGTCCAGCCCAGTCGTTGACATTCAATGATTTAAAATCCATATAATGATTGTATATTTATTATAATTATGTTTCATAGTTGTTTCTACTTTGAACTACATATGAATTTCACAACCAAGCATAGCGTCGCTATCGATCATTGCCAAATTTAATAATAATGAATCCGTTATACAGATTTAAGTTTAGTATACTCATCATAAATTCATTTCAAATGTCTATATTTCTTTACATAAAGGGGCACCTTTATGCCCTTTGGAGACTTAAATTAATAAAATAGAATAATGTTGAAAATATATTAAAATAGCCATTTTAAAGAGATTGTATTAATTGACCGTCCGTTATATTTATTTGTGTTGTTTTTCAGCTTTAAAGTGCCACTTACGTGACCTTGACATCATTATTCTCTTAGTCTATATACAGTAGTTAAATTAATTTGATATATTCTGGATTGATTTTTAATCTTGGCTAAAATTCATTTTTTGTAGGGTTGAAAATACAAGACTCTCATTTTTAATATGGAATGTAACAAATGTAGTGACCCATTAACAGTAAACTAACAACATATCTTAAGTTAATTTAGCACTAACTTTGTTATTTTATTTCCATAGGAGTTTCGATTTAAAATTTTCAAGGAATTAAATACTTATACTGTATATTTAAATAAAAATTATATTAAAAACATTTGTTAATCTATCATGTCTCAACTCAAAGAGTACTAATCCCTTTTTGTTACGTTGTTTTAAAACTAAATGGAGTCCAGCCAATAACATTTAGAACCATTGTCCATAGACAAGAAGGAGATATCGAGTGAGCCAGGGTCTCTTCAGATTGAACAGCAATAACAACATACGTATATTATAGTAGCTAAAAAAGCGGCTGGTACTGGGGTCTGTATTGAGTTAATGAGTTGGATGTTGAGTTATTGAATAGCTAAAACAGTTGTTTCAGGCTAATTACCCAAAGAGTGGTGAAGGGATTGATTATAAATAGTGTGAAAGAAAACAGTCAGGAACCCAAGGGTCAGACTGTGCTGGTCCACTAGAGCAACACTTGAATGCATTAGACTTCTTTACTTGTTATGTGAAATGTTGCTCCAGGGATATTGGCAGTGTCTTTAATAGACTAGTATTATGGACTGCAATCAACAGAAGAGGAAGGAGTCTGAAATATATCAAAAGTACATTCTAAAGTCTATCAAAAATATATATATTCTTTATTTATATTACAAAACACATGGTGAAAAATAGATAAAATATATGTGTAAAATATGCTTGGGATATGCTTCATAATTTTTCAATATTTTCATGATTTGTATTATTTAAAACCACATGCTGGTAATTAACCATATTTATTTGTACAGTACATCATTATTTTTTTAGATGTACTTTGTTGCAGTATTTGTAGATACTTAATTTATCTCATGGGCATCAATATCTTTAAAGCCAGGTAAATTCAGAAACTGACTAGCCACTAGACCTGTGTGTTTATTTATTTATTTTATTCCAGAAAGGACTACTTCATTGTTGTTTTGGTCACGTAATTACTTGCTACATTCATATGATAATTTTTTCTCTTCATTTACCCTTTATATCATGCCAGAGATTTAGTTTTGATTTAGTTATTTATGTTGAGAACACAATTAATGTTAAATAATGTGTTATGTGAGGAGTGACTAGAATTGATACCTGGATTACAGTCAGGGATGCAGGTCAGACAGTATTTTAGCTAATTAACTCAAACTACGTATCTGCCTGGCACAGTAAAGGGTCAACTGTCACTGAGTTCAATGGCTTCTGTCTGTAGTAAACACTTTAAGGATTATTTTCTCTAAATGCATGACAAATTTTTGTGCCAGTTAACCAAAGGAAATATCAGTATTAAGGGAAGGTTAGGCTTTGGCTATGATAGCCGATGTTTGGTGAGCGTTCTGGTACAAAATGGCTGCCGTGCTTCACCATGGTGGGTGCTGCTGCTACACATCTTTGGTGGATGGTGTACGTCTTGATTCGAATTGTAACAGTTTCAGTGGCCCGGTCACCCCTACTGTACATTAGATTGACTCTATGTAACTGTCCTTTTATTTTTAGTTCTCAGATGGTTTGGTTATTATGAATCACATTAATATATATGTGCATTACAAACTGTGACTTACATTTTTCGCTCAAGATGTACATAAAATCACTGTACAAAATGGCTGTCTTTCAGAGACGCATACGACCAAAAGATACAACCATAAAATGGCTCCAGGTTTTGGCAGCCAATGGTATGCTCTGCCATCTCTTCCCAGTAGCCAATCACACAACAATGTATAATGATGCCTGTGTCTACATCTGTCTACAGTACAAAATAAACAGAGTGCTCTAATTGGCTACTGTGAAGGGACATGGGCACACGGCATTGGCTGGTTTACTTGGGGCAATGTTATGGTAGTGTAGGGTTACTAGGGTGAGCAGCAGAACTGGAACACTGTTTACATGTTCGTATGTAGCTCCCAGAGTTGTAATGAAGCATGTTTCAGCAACCTTTGGAATTATGTAAAGTGTGGATATTGTATTTTCCTCTCATATTGTATTGTACATGTACTACACCTGTAATATTGGTTTGATCGGTCTGTGAGATCTCTTTGTTACCTTAAACTGTTCAGTGGAATAAAACAGCAGTACCAGTATTGTTATAGAATAATGATCTGTTACCAGTGTAATAGTGCACAGGTTTTCTCCTTCCTTTTAAACATTGTCTTCAGTATATACACTACTGTTCAAAAGTTTGGGGTCACTTAGAAATGTCCTTGTTTTTGAAAGAAAAGTACATTTTTTGTCCATTAAATAACATAAAATTGATCATAAATACAGTGTAGACATTGTTAATGTTATAAATGACTATTGTAGTTGGAAATGGCTGATTTTTTATGGAATATCTACATAGGCGTACAGAGGCCATATATCAGACTGGCCAATAAAAATAAAAGATTAAGATGGGCAATTGGCTTTTTCTTTGTAACTCTGCCTTGAAGGTCAGCATCCCGGAGTCGCCTCTTTATTGTTGACGTTGAGACTGGTGGTTTTTTCGGGTACTATTTAATGAAGCTGCCAGTTGAAGACTTGTGAGGCGTCTGTTTCTCAAACTAGACACTCTAATGTACTTTTGCTCAGTTGTGCACCGGGGCCTCCCATTCCTCTTTCTATTCTGGTTAGAGCCAGTTTTCGCTGTTATGTGAAGGGAGTAGTACACAGCGTTGTACGAGATCTTCAGTTTCTTGCCAATTTCTCGCATGGAATAGCATTCATTTCTCAGATCAAGAATAGACTGATGAGTTTCAGAAGAAAGTTCTTTGTTTCTGGAAATTTTTAGCCTGTAATCGAACCCACAAATGCTGATGCTCCAGATACTCAACTTGTCTAAAGAAGACCAGTTGTATTGCTTCTTT
This sequence comes from Thymallus thymallus, assembly GCA_023634145.1. Classification (NCBI taxonomy): domain Eukaryota; kingdom Metazoa; phylum Chordata; class Actinopteri; order Salmoniformes; family Salmonidae; genus Thymallus; species Thymallus thymallus. The sequence continues at coordinate 15,964,058 of CM042411.1, forward strand.
AATCAGCACAACAGTTTTCAGCTATGCTAACATAATTGGAAAAGGGTTTTCTAATGATCAATTAGCCTTTTAAAATGATAAACTTGGATTAGCTAACACGACGTGCCATTGGGACACAGGAGTGATGGTTGCTGATAATGGGCCTCTGTACACCTATGTAGATATTCCATAAAAAATCAGCTGTAAAAATCATCTACAATAGTCATTTAAAACATTAACAATATCTACACTGTATTTATGATCAATGTTATTTTAATGGACAATAAAATTATTTCTAAAACAAGGACATTTCTAAGTGACCCCAAACCTTTGAACGCTAGTGTACTTATGTGTAGAATAATGTCTAGATGTGCATACACTACTCTGATTTTGTCTTTGGGTAACAGCAGAACCCAACAGCATCACCAGTCCCATTCTCCACTAGTGTAGTGAAACCGTGTGGTGTTCTTTATAGACCTCCGTGGTCATATTGAGTCCGACTCTCCTCCTCCACACTGCCTGTTGACAGAGAGGAGAAAGGAGACGCTGTGTGCTGTTTCACGCTCCCGGACTTGATGGGTTGTTTTAGGAGCGCGCGGGGTGACCGACCCACACAAATACACCATTATTACCTTTTCCATCAGCCATTCAGGTGTGTCCGTCCTGCACTCAGGGGAGTGGGGGAGAGTGGGGAGTGGGGGGGACCATTGTTTGCTGAAAACTATAGTTATCTTTCTCATTTGCTCTCATTTTCCTTCCTTTTGCCAGAATGGGTGCCGTGCGCTGTGCTAAATTGAAGGTGAGAGCCATATCGGTCACTGGAGACACACAATGCAAACTCCAATTACCATGTATTCACTATTCACAGTGGCCGTGCCACGCCACGCAGGCAGCACAGTAATCAGATAGCTGCCCAACTGCCGAGGGCCAAGCAGCACTGGAGCACCGTGTAGAGTAGTGTATGAGAGTGGCAGAGAATGTTGAAGGGCAAGGCTAATGTTAGGTTTTTGTAGAGAGTGTTGAGCATGTACGATAGGAGCTCAAATGAAGTTGCTGTTTGACTCGGTTTGCAGTGCATTACATGATTGTGCTCTTATCACTTAGCTGATTGTCTCTCTTTCTCTCTCTCACACGCTCTCTCTCTCTCGCTCTCTCTCTCATCATTACAGGAGGCTGAGAGTAATGTAGAGTTGCTTTCATATTGTTGTTCACCCTAATGATGCCAAGGCAGTTCATATCCCTCTGTCTTTTGCCAAATAAAAGGCCTATTTATTCATTTATTTCAATTGTTCGTTCTAGTATTGCATTCAGTGTGGTTAATGGTCAGAAATGGGCCCTTTCAGTCAGTTAATTCCTTGATGTGATATATCTGACAAGGATCCTCTGCTTAGAGAGGGTTTTCCACATGGAGCCACCGAACGACTGTCTTGAATTGCTCTTATTTGTCATGCAGCTTAATACTGTATAATTTAGTTTGCTAAATTAATTTGCCAGTGAGCTGCTAGTGTCAGTCAAGAGAAAGTGGAAGCTAAATGAGGGAATATTTCTAGCCAAACAGTGTGGCTAATGTCAGAGCAGGTTAATTGAATCCTGGGTGTTTGAGTCTGAGGTGAGCTTACAGTAGGTAGACTGACTGAGTGTTCCATGACTATTACACAAACTAAACTGCTTTGCGTTTATATTACAGTGGATCCAATTGCTCATCTGATTAGTCACGCATAAACGAGTAGACAGAGGTTATGTAAGACGTGCATACACGCATGCAATTACAGACACTCATGTACACGCACACATACCTCCCTTGTTTTACAGCACATTTGAGACCAATAACGAGTTAGGATTATACAGTAGCAGCCCATTGGTCCATGGCTAAGCTGGGATCCTTTGGATGTTGGCAGTTTTCAGTTTAATTCATAGTTCATGTCTGCAAATCTGTGATGGTCCGTCGGTCCATTACTACCGTCCACAGCTGAGGGTTTTGCAGCTTTGCAGATGCCACTTTGTGAATTTGAGTGTATTAAGAGGAGACATTGCCTGAGCTGAGCAACGAGTTGGTTAAAAGCTTTATACAGTCAACTAAAGGATGTGGCTCTATGTAGATATTGCCCTTAACCACATATCTAGGATCAGATTACCCGAACCGCTAATAACTTTTACAAGAACGTCTTATCTTTTACAAAGGTACAAGGAACGTCTTCACTTTTACAAGAATACAAAAATATCTGACTCTGTATCAGTTGTAAGGGGTTCATTTCTACCTATTCCCAGGGTCTCTCCCGCTCAGATTTGACATCTGTTGCCAGGCAGAAACAGTTAGACTGACCAGGGTCCCGCTTATACGCTATTAAGGTACATTGCTGTTGATGGTTTCCTACTGTATAGTGTATTCAAGGTACAGTGCTGTTGGTGGTTTCCTACTGTATAGTGTATTTAAGGTACAGTGCTGTTGATGGCTTCCCACTGTATAGTGTATTAAAGGTACAGTAATATAGATTGCCCTCTCTATACACTGTTACAGATTAAACGCGGGTCCCCTGCTGTCTCATACACTCAGTGTCGCCTCATGGTGCCTCATTAAAACAATAAAAAATACACTCCTCTAACTCCACCTCTACAGTAGGCCTAGTCCTCTCACTGACTTCACCATACAGCTCAACAATAGGCCTGGTTTTCGCCCTGCATATATTTACTAGATTGCTTCTTCATTGCCGAGCGATATTTATGAGATTTTCTTTTTTAGAGAAGATGACAAGTGTGTAGATGTTTTTTCTTTAGTTTTTCTGGCTAGGAACGTGGTTTTGAATTCAGCTAGGTTCAATGGCTTAACATGCCCAGGGTACGATGGAGGATGCTCCTGGTAAAATGCCAAAGAAATATGACTAACGCTGAATAATGTCTCTTTTTTTCAACACACATTTATTTTATTTGGTTTTACATTTTATTCAGTTCGTTTAGTTTAATTCATAGTAGTATGTAAATGTACACAAGCCAAATGTAGTCAAACAAGTGTCTCATATTAATCCTAACCTTTGATATCGGCTGCATGCGCTGTGAATATTATTTTACCTTCTAGACGGTAGAACTTCTGAGCTTGCTTATTTTATTATACATGGACACTTTCCCTGCCTATAATACTGAAATGTTTATGAAACTGTATGTATTGTCTCTTCTCTGCAATGTAATGAAAGCTATTAAGCCTGGCCAGTAATACTGTTTTTATAATCAGCACATTTCTATTGTTGCCTCTCTACTTCTAATTGCCATGATATATTTCTATGATCATATTTGTATAAAAAAGAGAAGAGAATTCTAAAGCGGAACATGGCATTGTCTTGTTTCTTCTTTATTCTACAGAGATGTTGAAGGAGTTGAACCAACAGCGCAGAGCGAAAGAGTTTACAGACCTGAAAATAATTGTTGAAGGCAAAGAGTTTGAAGTCCACCAAAATGTTCTAGCTTCCTGCAGCCTTTATTTCAAGGACCTGGTGAAAAGGTTTGCCTTCCCTCCCCTCCCTCACCAGCTTTTGATCCAATCTGTTCTTTTCATAGGGTGCATTTGTGTGGCTTTTTTCCCTCCCCCCTTTTCTCTCCTGCAGGTGTGTGAAGACTTTGGTTCCTATCACAGGGCCAGCAGCCTCCTTCTCCTCCCGCTCCAAATGAATGTATCTCTAAAACCATGGGACAGAAAAGGTCACAGAGTCTTTACCTTTTCCTCGTCATGTAGAGATAATTAACAACATTTACATTTTGATGAGCGGCGAAAATGTTCAATGACTGGGGGGATTCTTTAAAGACTCTTTAAAGGTCCTTAAACCGACTGAACATACTGTAGGTTACCATTAGTAGCATTAAAACGATGGGGAAGCTTCAGAGTTGCAAACAAAGGACAAAACAAACAGAGGCACATATCTCACCACCACACTACTCTTTACTCAACCACTATTTTCACAGGTTAACTCCATTCTCCATTAATGTTTTCATTTGAATTGGTTCTGAGTATTTCCCTATCTCTCACATGGCTGTTTTGGTTCTATATTGTGTGGGTGTGTACGTGCAAATGAGTCTGTGTATGTCTGGTGTGATTGGCAGTTGTGTTTGTGAAATGTGTGTGTGTGTGTGTGTGAGTGAGTAGGGGCGTCTTGTTTATTTTCTTCAAGCTGAGCCAAAGCCATCTCCTAGCGTCCTCAACCTGGCTTCAGATTCTTGCAGGTGTCCCGGAACCAATGTTCTCTCGTCTCCTTGACGTGTGTTTGTTCTCCTGTATACCGCGCACAGACAGACAGACAGACAAAGACTGTAGAGAGAGAGAGAAAGAGAGAGAATGTACATTACAATAGGAAGCTCTAGTCTGAGGGAGGCTGCCTGCTAGTTGCCCTGCAGCCATTCTGGCTCTATTGTGAGATCATCAGAAGGCGCCATGCTTCTTATCAGACATAGAGGCGAGCCAGCCAGGAGATGCTTTGTGTGTGTCACTCACACCAGAATGCACAACACACAGGCCAGAAGAACACACTCGCTCACATACACACACACAATTGTTCTTGCTGAATGGGGACGCGTACTGAGAGAATAGCGAGCACCAGCCCTCTCCCAACCACACCCCACTCATATTCACACATACAGTACATCACATCCACACAGCACACAACCCACAACCTTCAGTTTGCTACAGACAGACTTGTGTTGGTGGAGCTGTCGATAGGATTCCCATTTCTCTCCCTTATCTGAGCCAGAGCTACGTTGTGCATAAAGAGTTAGGTTGTGGTTAGAAACAAGGTCCCCAGATAGACACAAAGTCCCCATAGGAATGGAAATAATTTGTATCAGGTTACATTCATCTGACTGCCTGCCTGCATACATTCTGATATTGTACTTGCTTAATTTGGCTGCTTGATAGAGAACATTCTCATTAATTGTATAATTAATTGTAAAATGACCTTAATTTGTCATCCTAGCGTGGGCCTTTCTCATCTAGATTAAATCAAAAATAGATTTTCTATTTTAACTGTACAGTTAGTGGTATATTCCATGAATATGTATGTTATACTAATCAATGATTGTATAAGTTGCATAATCGTATAATTATTGATCGTATAAGTTGTCAACCTTTTTGACATGATAAAGTTGTTATAATTAATCACGGCATGTACAGTACAGTACCGTACAAATAGAACAATAAATGCTGTTGACTTTATAAGGCACGTGGCACCTCTCAGTTATATTGGCGTGTTTACTGTCAAACACAACACTGAGAGAGAGGGAGGTCGGGAGAGAGACTGAGAAAAGCTGTGCCATTTTAGCCCTGGCTCTCTGAGGTGTTGTGCAATCAGGTCAGGTGTCACTGGGTTGGTAAAGAGAGAGAACGACGGAGAGAGAGAAGAGAAGGTCCCAGCCAAGGGTCCTGTCATTGAGTTACAGCCTCTCTGTGCCATTCAGGTCACTCTCTAGAGAGTAGAATCTCTCATTTAGTTACAGCCTCCCTGTGCCGTTCAGGTCACTCTCCAAAGAGTAGAATCTCTCATTGAGTTACAGCCTCTCTGTGCCATTCAGGTCACTCTCTAGAGAGTAGAATCTCTCATTGAGTTACAGCCTCTCTGCCGTTCAGGTCACTCTCCAAAGAGTAGAATCTCTCATTGAGTTACAGCCTCTCTGCCGTTCAGGTCACTCTCCAAAGAGTAGAATCTCTCATTGAGTTACAGCCTCTCTGTGCCATTCAGGTCACTCTCCAAAGAGTAGAATCTCTCATTGAGTTACAGCCTCTCTGTGCCGTTCAGGTCACTCTCCAGAGAGTAGAATCTCTCATTGAGTTACAGCCTCTCTGTGCCATTCAGGTCACTCTCCAGAGAGTAGAATCTCTCATTGAGTTACAGCCTCTCTGTGCCGTTCAGGTCACTCTCCAAAGAGTAGAATCTCTCATTGAGTTACAGCCTCTCTGTGCCATTCAGGTCACTCTCCAGAGAGTAGAATCTCTCATTGAGTTACAACCTCTCTGTGCCATTCAGGTCACTCTCCAGAGAGTAGAATATCTCATTGAGTTATAGCCTCTCTGTGCCATTCAGGTCACTCTCCAGCGCCTGTGGAATTATGCTGATGCCACATATGCCCCGCACCGTGTCCAGATCTTTATGAGGTCGAATGAAAGAGAGAAACGCCCTCTTCACACTCTCCCTGTGCGGCCCACTACCCCCGTGCCATTGAGGTACTCACTGCTGTCGGGACTCCCTGTCAGTGCCTCAAACTACGTCAGTGTGTGTGTGCGTGCGTGAGTGTACATGCATTTGAGTGTGTTTGTGTGTGTATGTGTCCGAGTGTGTGTGTGTGAGGGGGAGGTGCAGGCCTATAACTCTCCGGTGTTATCCAGACAGCCAGCCTTCACTCAGAGAGAGAGAGGGTGAGATGTAATATCAGAGGTTGAGAGCCGCTGCATATGTGTGCTGACCTCCACACACACGCACACACACACGCACAAGAATTGTAAGTCTAAATTGGAACATATGCCCAGCTGGCGCTCCTTGAAGTGGCTGATGAAATTCTTGTTTACATTCAAGAAAGTCATTTTCATTTAGTAGGTTATGGTATTTACTTTTAAGCAGTATTTACGAAAATTGCAGAGCATTAAGGCACCATCTCTTTATAAAATAGTTTTTCAATATAATTTTTTTATATGATTATATTTTAATCATTGAAGCTACGATATTTGAGTTTGAGTGAGATTAGGTTTCTGGGTAACACTTTATTTGGATAGATGCTCTAAAGACTATCAGTAACATTTCAACTATCCACAAACCCTAACCCAAGCTCGAACACTAACCTTAACCTTTAACATAACCCTAAACTTAACCCTTACCCTAGCCCAAACCTTAACCCTTACCCTAACCCTTATTTAAAACCTAACCCTAACCTTAACCTTAGCAAGCAGTTGCTTATCAACAGATAGTTTGTTACATCTACAGATGGAAAATCCAGACAAACCAAATAAAGTGTGACCGTTTGCTGTATCATACCCAGAATGTAGGCCTAGCTATTTCCTGTTAGCAGCATTTTTAAAATTCTGTCGATATTTAATGTATGTTATAAAAAGCTAATTTACAGTCAGAATTAGATTATGATAGACGAGTAGCTATTAATGATTGTGCAAAATGATCACAAATGCCATTAAAGATTAAACCACAACATATGTTAAAAAATGTCCATGCAGTTTAACTGCTGATATATATCCGCACTCTCATAAATGTGATGTAAATTATAATAATCTGCCTTCTTTGTTAAATTTCCCACCATTGTAGACTATAATATTGTATTTCGATAAAATCTTAAAGGCACTCTATCTCCTCCCTCCCTCTCTCTTTCTCCCCCTCTCTCTCTTTCTGAAGTACAAGCCTGAAGTACAAGCCTGCAGAGTTGATGTATCTCCCTCCTCTTTCGCATTAAACTTTTCAGAATTTGCCAGTCGTCATGACCCTGCTACCTGAAGGATGTAACACGCCCGGCACTCACCCACTAAAACCCTATTACCTCCCCTTTAAGAGGCTTCCGCTGCTCAGCCCAGAAAGACCACACACACACACACACACACACACACACACACACACACACACACACACACACACACACACACACACACACACACACACACACACACACAGACCAATGATCACCCCAAGAAAATTCAATTTTCCCCCTCTGCAGTTTCAATAAGTATGCTCTGCACCCCCTTAATTTCTGGGCACAGTGTTTTCTGGTGAGGCTCAGCGACAGGGCCTAATGTAAAGGCACACCCTGTCTGAGCAGTCCTGACACATTAGAACTTTCTTCCATTTCTTGACTTTTTCTCTCTCTCTCTGATTCTGACTAGGGCTGTGACGATACCAGTATCGCAATATTTTTTCCATGATGAAAAAGAAAACACGAAGCAGACATAACTGTTTGGTCCCATAAAAATATTCTGTATGTATAGCTTGAAAAATAAATATACTGAACAAAAATATAAATGCAACATGCAACAATTTCAAAGATTTTTCTGAGTTGCAATTCATATAAGGAAATCAGTAAATTGAAATCTATGGATTTCACATGATGTCAGGGCGTAGCCATGGGTCAGCCTGAGAGGGCATAGGCCCACCCACTTGGGAGCCAGGCCCACCCAATGGGGAGCCAGGCCCAGACAATCAGGATGGTTTTTTTCGACAAAGGGCTTTATTACAGATAGAAATACTCCTCAGAACCCCGCCCCCCCCCTCCCCTCAGATGATCTCGCAGGTGAAGAAGGTAGATGTGGAGGTCCTGGGCTGGCGTCTGTGCTTGAGACACATGGTCTGTGGTTGTGAGGCCAGTTGGACGTACTGCCAAATTCTCTAAAATTGGAGGTGGCTTATGGTTGAGAAATAAACATTGAATTCTCTGGCAACAGCTCTGGTGGACATTCCTGCAGTCATCATGACAATTACACACTCCCTAAAAACTTGAGACATCTGTGACATTGTGCTGTGTGACAAAACTGCACATTTAGAGTGGCCTTTTATTCTCTCCAGCACAAGGTGCATCTGTGTAATGATCATGCTGTTTAATCAGCTTCTTGATATGCCACCCCCGTCAGGTGGATGGATTATATTTACAAAGGCTAAAATGCTCACTAACAGGGATGTAAACAAATTTGTGCACAACATTTGATAGAAATAAGCTTTTTGTGTGTATGGAAAATGTCTGGGATGGTTTATATCAGCTCATGAAACATGGGACCAACACTTTACATGTTGCGTTTATATTTTTGTTCAGTGTAAATGTGACTCCAACATTAGAGCTGTTTTCCTAAAGAAGTAAAATCCGCTTCGTGTTTTGTTTCCTTGCCATGATACTAACGAGGATTGCGATACTTGTATCGTCCCGATACTCAAGCTTTTAGTATTCCTTATCAAAATGTGCTCTCTGGGTGGTAGAATCCTCCAGCTGAGATTCCAGCAAGCTCTTACTATTCTCCTACTACTGTCCTGTCAGTTAGACAGTATGCGTTACCGTCTCCCCAGCAGGCAAAACTGAAATACATTGAAACAACATCATTACAACCAGTTTACAAGCAGAATGATGTCATTTCAACCAGCTTTGCCCTCTGGGTAAAGCACTGCATGCTGCTCTGAATCACTGTACTGTAAGCCATATACACTGGGGGCCAAAAGTTTGGAATATTACTCATTCAAGGGTTTTTCTTTATTTGCACTATTTTTTACATTGTAGAATAAAAGTGAAGACATCAAAACTATGACATAACACATATGAAATCATTAGTAACCAAAAAAGTGTTAACAAATCAGATTCTTTAAAGTAGCCACCCTTTGCCTTGATAACAGCTTTGCACACTCATGGCGTTCTCTCAACCAGCTTCATGAGGACCGCCACAGAAATGGAAGACCCAGAAATACCTCTACTGCAGAGGATAAGTTAATTAGAGTTACCAGCCTCAGATTGCAGCCCAAATAAATGCTTTACAGAGTTCAAGTAACAGACACATGTCAACATCAACTGTTCAGAGTAGACTGTGTGAATCAGGCCTTCATGGTCTAATTGCTGCAAAGAAACCACTACTAAAGGACACCAATAATAAGAAGAGACTTGCTTGGGCCAAGAAACACGATCAATGGACATTAGACCGGTGGAAATGTGTTCTTTGGTCTGGAGTCCAAATTTGAGATTTTTGGTTCCAACCTCAACCAAATTTAGATGGTTTGGGATGAGTCGGACCACAGTGAAGGAAAAGCAGCCAACAAGTGCTCAGCATATGTGGGAACTCCTTCAAGACTGATGGAAAAGCATCCAGGTGAAGCTGGTTGAGAGAATGCCAAGAGTGTGCAAAGCTGTCATCAAGGCAAAGGGTGGCTATTTGAAGAATCTCAAATATAAAATATATTTTGATTTGTTTAACACTTTTTTGGTTACTACATGATTCCATATGTGTTATGTCATAGTTTTGATGTCTTCACTTTTATTCTACAATGTAAAAAATTGTGCAAATAAAGAAAAACTCTTGAATGAGTAATATTCCAAACTTTTGGACCCCAAGTGTATATGGTCACAGCAGTGGATAGCATAAACAAACCTAGACTCTGTTCTGAAAGGTCCTCAGATGAGTGTCGACAAGTCTGAACAAGACTGCTGTCCTCCCCGTGTTGTCTCTACAGAAGCACTAGCACATAATAATAATAGTCCAAAATCATAATCCTTTGCTTTTGTCCAAACCAACTGGCTTTTCAAAATATTTTTAAATGTTATTCCCTCATATAGCAGGGTTTACTCCCCTCAAAGCTTCAAGCTTAAGACCAAAAACAGCAGTGTGTCCACAGGTTTGGGGAGTAACTGATTACATGTAAAAACACTGTCTGACTATAATCAGTTATGTTACCAGCTAAAATATTGTAATCAGATTAGATACTTTTGAAAATCTAGATGATTACTTATTGGATATTTAAATTCAAAAAGGATTCTTCTCAATGACATTCAAATTCAGCATTAAAAAAGGTGCAAGTTTAAGTTCGTTCCACCTGAGCGAGACTGACCACAAGTAAGAGACCACTATGAAGACCCACTATGAAGATGGATCCTTTTTTTCTTCTAATGCCTCTTAAGGGGAAAGTAATCAGAAAGTAATCAAATTATGTTACTGAGTTTGGGTAATCCAAAAGTTACGTTACTGATTACAATTTTGGACAGGTAATTAGTACCTATAATGCAATGCATTTAGAGTAACCTGTCAAGCTCAGGATATGATTTTGAACCACAGTGCCCACAATGTCATGGTTTAGTTATGCCACTCTGTGGCCGCTCAAAACACCCTCATGATACCAGTGTACGTGCTGGGTCTCTGTGTGGCTCAGGCTTGTTACTGTAGATAGATAGATATATAGGTACTTTATTGATCCCCGAGGGGAAATTTCTTACTTATCTCTGTACTTGTTAACTTCTGAAGTGGCCTTCTCTTCTCATCTCGTTTCCTTCATCTGCAATCATCTGAAAACATATTGTTGGACAGGGGAAAGCAATGTAGTGGATGCCCAGGTATTTGTTTGTAGAGGAAGCCACTTTTGACTATTGAGATGCAGCCCTGGATCCATTACTGTCACTCTGCACACCTGGACGTATCTCAATAAAGACACACAATAGCTAACCCACCTCACCCTTAGTCATGAATGTAGCCATCAAAAAGCCTCCAATACAAACAAATAAGCACAAACTAAACTCTAATTACATCGTCAAACGGGCAGGCATGCTATGTTAAATCCATGTTTGATTCATTTTTGTTGGTGACAGAATAAGCAAACAAGCAAACAAGTAACATTTAGTTTTCTCTCACAAAAGTGTATATTTTGGATGAGCTTGGATTCCTTTGAGCCCACAGAGTAAAATGTCTGCGGGAATCGGGGCATTTCTCCAACTGAAGTTTTAGAAAACATGGTGAATGTGGTCCCTATAAGATAGTCCTTTTACTGAAGGACACATTAGAAACCCATATATGACACATCCCCTCTCTTTCTGCTCCCCCTTTCTGACAGTCTATGCTGAATGAAATACTCTTTCCCGGAAAAGAGTGGTGCGTTTTTTTCGTAAACAAATTCCTCTCTCAATTTCTCCCTCTTGTTTTACTCTCCCTTGCTCTCTCCCTTTCTATCCCTCTTTTACATAAAAAAAACAAGTCTGCAATCAGATGCAGCAGTATAAACAGCCACCTCTGTGAGAAGAGGCGGAAAGAGCATTTCCATAACAAAAACACTCGGGCAAAACAAATTGCCACTCGAGCCGATTCCCATTGCACTAATTGACCTGGTTGATGAGCATGCTCCTGTTTTATATATATATATATTTTTTTTATTTTTTTTATCCTTTTTCTTCTTCTTCCTCCCTTCCCCACCATCGCTTAACCCTGGACTACACCCCCGACCTCCCCCTCCTCCCCCTTTTTATCTAGCTTTAGTACCACCACAGCATAGGGCGGAAAGGCAATAACATAACAACACTATGGCTTTTTGCTTTGCAGGAGGAAAATGATAACTGTCTTGGTCTTTCCAGCCTCCCTATTTCCATCTATGCAGAGACAGATCCCCATTGTCTTATTTTATTTTTGCGTTGTCCTTCTCCTCCCCTTTTCTCACCTCCTAAGATGGCTCAATGACCACTAATGTCAACTACGTTCATATACAGGCATACAGGCTACTGGTGAATGTGGCAGCGAGCTGGGGGCAGAGGCTTGGGGGATTTGGGATTTGGGTTTAGGTGTGGTGGGGGCAGGGATCTCTTATTTAAAAGACCCAGGAACAGTCATGGAACATGGAACCCCCCCCCCTCCCCCAACCCCACCTAATCCCCCCCCCCCCCCCCCAACCCCCTTCTGAAGGATGGCTGCTGGTCCCTGTGGATGAACCAACCCTCTTCCTCTCGTCCCCCCTCTCTCTCTCACTCTCTCTCCCCCTCCTTCCTATTCACTCATCCTGTCCATATGTCTGTCTGTGTCTGTCTGTCTGACTGTATGATCTGTAAAAGCTCTCACACCAACCCAGTAGGAGACAGTAACACTTGAAACAGACAGACACTGAGCATTATGCAGTGTAGCTAGTCGATATGAGCAACAGAATGAGAATACACCCCATCCATCTCAATCCTTGGTAGTTTTCATATTGTTTATGTCCACAGCCCTCAGGGGAAGGACACAGTATCTCATACTGTATTCTGGGGCATTGATTCTGTTTATTTTGCCCTTGACTAGATTATGTTGTGTCACATGGGACATTAAGGCGTAGAGTTAGAACACGTCAAATAATTACTGATCCTGATGATGTCACAATGCAGGCAGACAATAAATCAACTAATCGCCATGAGGCTGGGAGGACTACATTAGCTAGAGATATCCCACCCAGCACCGCAGTATATGGCAATATGAATCTGATTTGTAGCATTGACATACAGCACACAGGAAAGTCATACAGTATTGAAATACTACTACTACTAATAATATATTTATTTATTTTATGTAGCTCTTTTCATTACAAAACAGGATCTCAAAGTCGCTTTCAAAAACAAACACAAAAACAAATCAAATGATCTGGCTTCAAGATTGTAGTATTGGGCACAACAGTAGGCTATCATTCAGACATACCACAGCTAACATAGCTTGAGGTCTTTTATTACAATAACATTGAAGCATCAGACAGCTAACATACCTAGCGGTCTACCAATGTTTTAGTGCCTGTGTGGTTTTATCACCCCCTCCCCTCTCTGTCATCTGTCTGCCATTATCATGTATGCACCTTCTTGAATATCTATGCATACATGACAACATACATGTCAAAGCATGCCTTTTGGATATTAATTTGCCATGATAAAGACAAACCAATTACTTGTGCTTTCCTAATCCTTGTTTTGAGAGAACTGTTTTGTTTCAGATGGAGCACTAACAACCATAACTGTGTACTGTTACAAACCCTAGTCGCTTACTGTAAAAACAATAGAGCCCAAAAATAAAGTCTCTACCTTTCTACTTTACTTTGTATTCTATTGTATTGATTCAGCAATTTTTCCCTTGATTTGTAAACACCCAGGTTGTGTGTGTGCGTGTGCGTGCATGTGAGTGTGTGTATGTGTGTGTATGTGTACAGTATCTGTGTGTAGCTCTAGTCCTAGGTGTGTGTATGTGTGTGTGTCTGTGTGTGCGTCTCTTCGGTGTCTAACTCCCGTCTCTACCGTGGTTGGTTGGTCAGGTCGTCAGGGGAGACGAGGAGTGGCGAGAAGCTAGAGCTGCAGATGAGCAACATTGGAGCTGACGTGTTGGAGCTGCTGCTGGAGTTTGTCTACACGGGTTCTCTGGTCATAGACTCAGCTAACGCCAAGACACTGCTAGAGGCTGCCAACAAGTTCCAATTCAACACCTTCTGCAAAGTCGGTGTGTCCTTCCTAGGTATGTACCTATGACATAGGGTGTGGGGGTATGTGGGTAAGTAGGAGTCTCATCATACTAAGCTTAAGTTTCTGTCTTTGGCATATGGTCCCTCTCACGCTTTCTGGCAGGTGTCCAAATTTAGTGTGAGTTCCCCCCGGAGTAAAAGAGAGAGACATAATTTTGCTCCTTAACACCCAGCGCTTGGCTCATCGCCTCTCTCTGTCTCTCTCTGTCTCGGTCTGTCTCTTGGTCTGTCTCTCGGTCTGTCTCTAGGTCTTGCTCTCGCTCTCTCTCTCATTCTCTCCTCTTGGCCTTCAGGAGTTGGGAGGCGCCAGGACAAAAGGTCAGGGAACAATTGTCAGTTATATGTCAAATCCTCCGGCGCAAGCTATGATAGAACCCACAGATACTCAGGTCGATCGATACCTAGACACGGTGGGGAGGGTGGGAGAAGATATGGGTCTTGGAAAAGGAGGTTAGGGGAGGGGTGTTTGGGTGGGTGGCGGGGTGAGCCCAGGGGTCAACTGAGGAGCAAATGCGTAGTCATGGGTTTAGGAGGTCAAGGGACTGGGAAAACGGTAAATGTAAGATTATACCTACCATTTAATAGAGATGGTTGGGGAGATGTAAGGCAGGATATGATGTCTGGCTGGGATGAAAAAGGTTAGAGCAGTAAAGTGGAGGGAGAAGACAGTGAAAATAAATATTGATTTGTTTTTCACGTTTCATCCGACAACATGGACTTGTGAAAAACAGGGAAACCATTTGTTGTGTAGTCAGAGATATCATCACCATCAGAAAGTCAGTCCATTCAGCCTGAAAATGATTCATGAAATTTGAGCATGTTAGAATAGAAACATAATACTGGAGCAGTGTATAACCTTGGAACAAAGAAATTGATGTCATGTCAGGGGTATTGAAGTTCTTAGCAAATGTACTAAAGAGATGTGGAAGAAATTAACTTGGCCTAGTTTGGCCATTGTGCATTGAGTTTAACAGATTTTTTGTGTGACAAAAACACACCTCAATACACCCGGGTAACTTATTTAGCATATTATTTTGTCCATCATATTAGAACATTATCAAGTCACAAGAAATAAAACATGGGAGGATTTACAACCGGCGACTATGGAACCTTCCAGAGTCTGGAATAAAACTCCTTTATTCACCATTTCTGCAATCTGCTCCACTCAGTTTGAGATATTGCACATCATGCAACACACACACAGACACACCATATAAAGGCGTTGTTTTCCTATTCAGCTTCAACACACTGAGTTAACTTTAGACTTTAACAGACACTTTGTCACATGAACCCTGTTTTTATTATATTATATTTTTGGTCTTGTAGTGGTTAGATGCTCCACAACCTTTCCTGGTGATATTTGTATAGGCAGCAGGTACACACATACACACACACACACAAACAAACACACACACACACACACACACACACACACACATACACTACCGTTCAAAAGTTTGAGGTCACTTAGAAATGTCCTTTTTTTTGGTCCATTAAAATAACATAAAATTGATCAGAAATAAAGTGTAGATATTGTTAATGTTGTAAATGACTATAGTAGCTGGAAATGGCTGATTTCTTTTTGAATATCTACATAGGCATACAGAGGCCCATTATCAGCAACCATCACTCCTGTGTTCCAATGGCACGTTGTGTTAGCTAATCCAAGTGTATCATTTTAAAAGCCTAATTGATCATTAGTAAACCCTTTTGCAATTATGTTAGCACAGCCTTAAACTGTTGTGCTGATTAAAGAAGCAATAAACCTGGCCTTCTTTAGACTAGTTGAGTATCTGGAGCATCAGCATTTGTGGGTTCGATTACAGGCTCAAAATGGCCAGAAACAAAGACCTTTCTTCTGAAACTCATCAGTCTATTCTTGTTCTGAGAAATGAAGGCTATTCCATGTGAGAAATTGCCAATAATCTGAGATCTCGTGCAACGCTGTGTATTACTCCCTTCACAGAACAAATTGGCTCAAACCAGAATAGAAAGAGGAGTGGGAGGCCCCGGTGCACAAATGAGCAAGAGGACAAGTACATTAGAGTGTCTAGTTTGAGAAACAGACGCCTCACAAGTCCTCAACTGGCAGCTTCATTAAATAGTACAGTCTCAATGTCAACAGCAAAGAGGCGACTGGGATGCTGGCCTTCTAGGCAGAGTTGCCAAGAAAAAGCCATATCTCAGACTGGCAAATAAAAATGTAAGATTAAGATGGGCAAAAGAAAACAGACACTGGACAGAGGAAGATAAGGCTTTTTCTTTGCAACTCTGCCTAGAACTAGACACTCTAATTTACTTGTCCTCTTGCTCAGTTGTGCACCGGGGCCTCCCACTCCTCTTTCTATTCTGGTTAGAGCCAGTTTGCACTGTTCTGTGAAGGGAATAGTACACAGCGTTGTACGAGATCTTCAGTTTCTTGGCAATTTCTTGCATGGAATAGCCTTCATTTCTCAGAACAAGAATAGACTGACGAGTTTCAGAAGAAAGTTATTTGTTTCTGGCAATTTTGAGCCTGTAATCGAACCCACAAATGCTGATGTCCAGATACTCAACTAGTCTAAAGAAGACCAGTTTTAAAGCTTTTGCAATTAAACATAATTGCAAAAGGGTTTTCTAATGATCAATTAGCCTTTTAAATTGATACACTTGGATTTGCTAACACAATGTGCCATTGGAACACAGGAGTGATGGTTGCTGATAGATAGATAGATAGATAGATAGATAGATAGATAGATAGATAGATAGATAGATAGATAGATAGATAGATAGATAGATAGATAGATAGATAGATAGATAGATAGATAGATAGATAGATAGATAGATAGATAGATAGATAGATAGATAGATAGATAGATAGATAGATAGATAGATAGATAGATAGATAGATAGATAGATACTTTATTGATCCCCCGGGGGGGGGGGGGATTTCATTGTCAAGCAGCTACAACAAAACACAGGGCAGGTGCAAAATGCCACAACGAAAGTACACAAAAGACAGATACACGGTACATGATACATAGAGCGGCAGTATGAAAAAGTATAGAAATACAAGATATCTGGAGTGCAAAAAAAATAAAAGCTATAAAAAAGACATAGCATAGTATGGGTGGTTGGCTGAATATGTACACTATACATTGGTGGATGTTGGATGGTTAACTATACTATACAGGTCGATGGCAGAGAAATACTTCAGTAGCTAAAAATGCGTATGATATGAGCGATGGTAATAATAGTTGACTTAATAGACAGACTGGGTAAATGAACAGGTAAGTGAACATTTTGCATGGTTAAATTAGCTGTACAGTTAAGTATACAGTTATATTTCCAGATAAGTGAATACTTGCATGGTTACACAAACTGTACAGGTAAATGACAGGAAGAGATACTTTAATAGCTAAATGTGTGTATGATATCATTTGGGGTAATAATAGTAATTCCCTTAAAATACAGTCCTTAGTGCGCAGGGTTTAATTACAGACAACTGCACGTATTGCACATTCGATATACTAAAAGCAATGAGAAAAGGTGCAATTGACAGGATACTAATATGCATTCCTGAGTGAATGCCTACATAAGTTAGGTCCAAGAATTACTAGCAATATTGCACGTGATATGATATAACAACTGTACATGAGTATGTATATACAGACCTGTATGGATAAATAGGTCCTGAGTGAATGAGTGCTGACGGACCAGAGTTATTCACGGATGGATGCATAATTGTTAAACTAGGTCCTAGCACCCCAACAGTTCCAGATCTATGTTGCCGACGGCACGGCACCCCGGTGAGGCATTATATAGTCTAATAGCTGCCGGCAGGAAGGACCTCCTGTAGCGCTCTCTGGCACACCGTGGTGGGATCAGTCTGTGACTGAAAGTGCTCCTCTGCGTCATAACCATAGGGTGGGTGACGTTGTCCATGATGGCCAGCAGTTTGGCCAGGATCCGTCTCTCCGCCACCTCCTCTAGAGTGTCAAGGCTCATCCCCAGGACAGAGCTAGCCTTCCTGATCAGCTTATTTAACCGAGAAGCATCACCGGCTTTGATGTTTTCTCCCCAGCACACCACTGCAAAAAAGATGGCACTGGCCACCACAGACTGGTAGAAGGTATGCAGTAGTTTACTGCACACGTTGAAGGACCTGACCCTCTTCAGAAAGTAGAGTCGGCTCTGGCCCTTTTTGTACAGGGCCCCGGTGTTACCAGCCCATTCCAGCCTGTTGTCCATATGGACTCCCAGGAACTTGTATGACCCAACCATTTCCACATCCATCCCCTGTATAGGGACTGCAGTCAGTTGTGCCTTGGTTCTCCTGAAGTCCACCACCATCTCCTTTGTTTTGCTGATGTTGAGCTGAAGGTGGTTCTGCTCACACCACAACACAAAGTCACTGATTGTGCTCCTGTACTCCTCCTCCTGCCCACCCCTGATGCACCCTACAATAGCAGAGTCATCCGAGAACTTCTGTAGGTGGCATGTTTCAGAGTTATATCTGAATTCTGAGGTGTAGAGGGTGAACAGGAAGGGGGACAGGACCGTTCCCTGGGGGGCCCCTGTGTTGCTAACTGCCCGTTCTGACACACAGCTCTGTAGTCGCACAAATTGTGGCCTACCGGTCAGGTAGTCCGTGACCCAGGAGACTAAGGGTGCTTCCACTTTCATCCTCCTCATCTTCTCACCCAGTAGCAAGGGCTGAATGGTATTGGTAGCTAACGTGCCATTGGAACACAGGAGTGATGGTTGCTGATAATGGGCCTCTGTACGCCTATGTAGATATTCCATAAAAAAATCATCAGCGCCAAACTACTACTATCCCACATCATGAAGACCCTGGAAAGGTTAGTCCTCGCTCACCTCAGAACCCTGGTGTGTTCATCAATGGACCCCCTGCAGTTTGCATACCAGCGCAACATCGGGGTGGATGATGCAATCATCTACCTTCTGCAGAGGGCCTACTCTCACCTGGACAACGCAGGTTGCACTGTGAGGGTCATGTTTTTTGACTTCTCCAGTGCCTTCAATACCATTCAGCCCCTGCTACTGGGTGAGAAGATGAGGAGGATGAAAGTGGAAGCACCCTTAGTCTCCTGGGTCACGGACTACCTGACCGGTAGGCCACAATTTGTGCGACTACAGAGCTGTGTGTCAGAACGGGCAGTTAGCAACACAGGGGCCCCCCAGGGTACGGTCCTGTCCCCCTTCCTGTTCACCCTCTACACCTCAGACTTCAGATATAACTCTGAGACATGCCACCTACAGAAGTTCTCGGATGACTCTGCTATTGTAGGGTGCATCAGGGGTGGGCAGGAGGAGGAGTACAGGAGCACAATCAGTGACTTTGTGTTGTGGTGTGAGCAGAACCACCTTCAGCTCAACATCAGCAAAACTAAGGAGATGGTGGTGGACTTCAGGAGAACCAAGGCACAACTGACTGCAGTCCCTATAAAGGGGATGGATGTGGATATGGTTGAGTCATACAAGTTCCTGAGTGTCCATATGGACAACAGACTGGAATGGGCTGGTAACACCGGGGCCCTGTACAAAAAGGGCCAGAGCCGACTCTACTTTCTGAGGAGGCTCAGGTCCTTCAACGTGTGCAGTAAACTACTGCATACCTTCTACCAGTCTGTGGTGGCCAGTGCCATCTTTTTTGCAGTGGTGTGCTGGGGAGCAAACATCAAAGCCGGTGATGCTTCTCGGGTAAATAAGCTGATCAGGAAGGCTAGCTCTGTCCTGGGGATGAGCCTTGACACTCTAGAGGAGGTGGCGGAGAGACGGATCCTGGCCAAACTGCTGGCCATCATGGACAACGTCACCCACCCTCTGCACGCTATGGTTATGACGCAGAGGAGCACTTTCAGTCACAGACTGATCCCACCACGGTGTGCCAGAGAGCGCTACAGGAGGTCCTTCCTGCCGGCGGCTATGAGACTATATAATGCCTCACCGGGGTGCCGTGCCGTCGGCAACATAGATCTGGAACTGTTGGGGTGCTAGGACCTAGTTTAACAATTATGCATCCATCCGTGAGTAACTCTGGTCCGTCAGCACTCATCCACTCAGGACCTATTTATTCATACAGGTCTGTATATACATACTCATGTACAGTTGTTATATTATATCACATGCAATATTGTAAGTAATTATTGGACGTAGGCATTCACTCAGGAATGCATATTAGTATCCTGCCAGTTGCACCTTTTCTCATTGCTTTTAGTATATCGAATGTGCAATAAGTGCAGTTGTCTGTAATTAAACAATGCGCACTAAGGACTGTATTTTAAGGGAATTACTATTATTACCCCAAATGATATCATACACACATTTAGCTATTAAAGTATCTCTTCCTGTCATTTACCTGTACAGTTTGTGTAAACATGCAAGTATTCACTTATCTGTAAATATAACTGTATACCTAACTGTACAGCTAATTTAACCATGCAAAATGTTCACTTACCTGTTCATTTACACAGTCTGTCTATTAAGTAAACTATTATTACCCTCGCTCATATCATACGCATTTTTAGCTGCTGAAGTATTTCTCTGCCATTGACCTGTATAGTATAGTTATCCATCCAACATCCACCAATGTATAGTGTACATATTCAGCCAACCACTCATACTATGCAATGTCCTTTTATAGCTTTTTTTTGCACTCCAGATATCTTGTATTTCTATACTTTTTCATACTACCGCTCTATGTATCATGTACCGTGTATCTGTCTTTTGTGTACTTTCGTTGTGGCATTTTGCACCTGCCCTGTGTTTTTGTTGTAGCTGCTTGACAATGAAATTTCCCCCCCGGGGGATCAATAAAGTACCTATCTATCTATCTATCTATCTATCTATCTATCTATCTATCTATGTTAGCGCTACGGGTCTGAAGTCATTCAGGACAGTGGGGTGTGCCTTCTTGGGCACTGGGACGAGGCAGGATGTTTTCCACAGCACAGGGACCCTTTCTAGGCTCAGGCTAAGGTTGAAAAGACACTGGAGTATTCCACACAGTTGGTCAGCACAGACCCTAAGCACCCTTGGGCTGAGGCCATCAGGGCCCGCCGCTTTCCACTGATGTAGTCTCTCCAGCTCTCTCTTCACTTGGTTGGTGGTGAAAGCCAGCCCAGGTGGGGAGGTGGGGGGAAGGGGGGTGTTGAGGATCAGTCCAGGGGGAGCAGGGGCGGAGGTGGGGTCACTGATTGTCTCAGCAGAGGTGTTGTGAGCAAAGTGGGGGTGGGACAGCCGTGAGGGTGTGTGGTCTGGGGAGCTGGAGGGGAGGTGGACAGGGCCAGTATCAAACCTGTTAAAAAATTGGTTCAGCTCAGTCCCCTCCGTCTGCCCACTGTTTGACTTTTTGAAGCCAGTGATATTTCTCATACCCTTCCACACCTCTCTCACCTGGCTCTTCCTCAGCTTGTCCTCCATCTTCTCCTTATACACTCTCTTCCCCTCAGCAATCCGCAACTTCAGCTCCCTCTGGACGTATTTCAATTTGTCCTTGTCCTTGTCCCTCTCCTTGAAGGCCCTCTTCTTCTCATTCAGCAGGGCCTTCAGGTCGCTGGTGACCCAGGGTTTATTGTTTGGGAAACAGCGTACCTTCCTGGTGGGTACAGTGTTGTCTACACAAAAATTAATATAGTCTGTTATGCAGTCAGTGAGTCCATCGATGTCCTCCCCATGAGCCTCACAGAGCACATCCCAGTCTGTTGTTTCAAAGCAGTCCTGTAGTGCCTCATTCGCCTCAGGGGACCATCTCCTAATGGTCCTGGTGGTTGCAGGCTGCTGTTGGACCAAAGGCCTGTAGAGTGGGGTGAGGTGGACAAGGTTGTGATCCGATCTACCGAGGGGAGGGAGTGCAGAGGAGTTGTATGCGTCCTTCACATTAGCATATAACAAGTCCAGAGTTTTATTATTCCTGGTTGGGCACTTCACTAACTGTTTGAACGTGGGCAGCGTTGAAGAGAGAGATGCATGGTTAAAATCCCCCGAAATGGCAAAGAAAGCACTGGGATGCGCTGTCTGTAACCTTGCGATAACAGAGTGGATGACGTCACATGCTGTGTTTGCGTCAGCAGAGGGCGGGATGTAAACAATAACAGCAATGGCCGCCGTGAATTCCCTCGGCAAATAGTAGGGTCTCAGGCTAACGGCTAACAGTTCAATGTCCGGGCTACAAAACTTTTCCTTAAGAGTAATATGGTTCGGATGACACCATCTGTTGTTAACTAATAAAGCCAGCCCACCACCCTTACTCTTACCGGAAGAGGCGCGATCCCTGTCCGCTCTGATGGTCTGGAAACCGTCGATAGTGACGTTCTGTATGGGGATGTTATCGTTCAGCCAAGTCTCAGTAAAAAGCATTAGGCTCGTTTCCCGATAAATCCTTTGTCCACGGACAAGTCCCTCCAACTCATCCATCTTGTTATGTAGTGACCTCACATTGTCCATAATAATAGATGGTATAGCCGGCTTGTACTTGAACCTCCTCCGCTTTGCCTTACATTTCAATCCCGCCCTGCGTCCACGGCGTCGCCTTTTCAACTCGTCCGGAATATCAAACTTTTCCCTGGGGAGCAGCAGCGCTGTGTAGGCTAAATCCAGGAGCTGGGCTCTGTTGTAAACAATAACAGTTGAGGACTCACTCAGAGCGGCGCCAAACACAAAAAAAATAAAATAATGGGCCTCTGTACGCCTATGTAGATATTCCATAAAGAATCAGCCATTTCCAGCTACAATAGTCATTTACAACATTAACAATGTCTACACTGTATTTCTGATCATTTGATGTTATTTTAAATGGACAACATTTTTTATTTTCTTTCAAAAACAAGGACATTTCTAAGTGACCCCAAACTTTTGAACGGTAGAAAGTATTCACACCCCATGACTTTTTCCGCATTTTATTGTGTTACAGCCAGAATAAAAAAATTATAAAAATTTGATGTTTTTGTCACTGGCCTACACTCAATACCCCATAATGTCAAAGTAAAATCATGTTTTTCTAAATTTTTTACTAATTAATTACAAATGAAAAGCTGAAATGGCTTGAGTCAATAAGTATTCCACCCCTTTGTTATGGCAAGCCTAAATAAGTTCAGGAGTAAAGCTTAGCTTAAAAAGTCACGTAATAAATTGCATGGATTCACTCTGTGTGCAATAATAGTGTTTAACATGATTTTTGAATGAATACCTTATCTCTGTAACCCACACATACAATTATCAGTAAGGTCCCTCAGTCGAGCAGTGAATTTCAATCACAGATTCATCCGCAAAGACCAGGGAGGTTTTCCAATGCCTCATAAAGAAGGGCACCTATTGGTTGATGGGTAAAAAAATATGACTTTGAATATCCCTTTGAGCATGGTGATGGTGAAGTTATTAATTACACTTTGGATGGTTTATCAATACACCCAGTCACTACAAAGAGGAAACAGGCATCCTTCCTAACGCAGTTTCCGGAGAAGAAGGAAACCCCTCGGAAGAAAACTGAGGATGTAGTAACTCAACAATACTAACCTAATTGACAGAGTGAAAAGAAGGATGCCTGTACAGAATAAACGTTTTCCAAAACTTTTATCCTGTTGTTCAACACGGCTCTAAAGTATTACTGCAAAACATTTGGCAAAGCAATACATTTTTTGTCCTGAATACAAGGTGTTATATTTGGGGCAAATCCAATACAACACATGACTGAGTACCACTCTCCTTATTTTCAAGCATAGTGGTGGCTTTATCATGTTTTGGGTATACTTGTCATTGTTAAGGACTGGGGAGTTTTTCAGGATAAAAAATAAACTAAATGGAACTAAGCACAGGCAAAATCCTAGAGGAAAACCTGGTTCAGTCTGCTTTTCATCAGACACTGGGAGATTCATTCATCTTTCAACAGGACAATAACCTAAAACACCAGACCAAATCTACACTGCAGTTGCTTACCAAGAAGACAGTGAATGTTCCTGAGTTACAGTTTTGACTTAAATCTACTTGAAAATCTATGGCAAGACATGAAAATGGTTGTCTAGCAATTTGTCATTTTGGGATATTGTGTGTAGATGGGTGAGAAAAAACAATGATTTAATCATTTTTGAATTCAGGCTGTAACACAACAAAATGTGGAATAAGTCAAGGAGTATGAATACTTTCTGAAGGCTTTGTATACCCACCCACACACACACACACAGAGTGCTCTGTGTTTATAGATGGGAGATCTGGTGGTGGTTGTTACCAATGTCTCATTTGATCAGGCCTCTCACTGTGGTGATAGTCCGAAGATAGGGACATCATTTGTTGTGTAGTCAGAGACTTCATCCCCATTATAATGTCTGTCCATTCATGAACATGATTCATGACATTTGAGCATGCTAGAATATAAACATAATACTGGTGCAGTGTATAACCTTGGAACAAAGAAATTGATGTCATGTCAGGGGTATTGAAGTTCTTAGCAAATGTACTAAAGAGATGTGGAAGAAATTAAATTGGCCTAGTTTGGCCATGGTGCATTGAGTTTATCAGACTTTTTTGCGTGACAAAAACACACCTCAATACACCCGGGTAAGTTATTGAACATATTATTTTGTCCATCATATTAGAACAACATCAAGTCACAAGTAACAAAACAAGTGGGAGGATTTACAACCGGCTGCTATGGAACCTTCCAGAGTCTGGAATAAAACTCCTTTATTCACCATGTCTACAATCTGCTCCATTGAGTTTGAGATATTGCTCATCATGCAACACACACAGACACACGCGCACACACACACCCACCATATAAAAACAGATGGATACTGCACAGACTCCTCACACCCACTCAAGTGAACCTGAATGAATGGTACCTGGGGAATCAATTAAGATCAAACCAAATAAGAATACCAAACACATTTCAACCTTGTTTAATATTGATAAAATATAGAGACAGCTCTTTAAAGGTATTGATTGGTCTAGTTATTATTACACATTCTTACGTCCCCTCAGACTTCTCTCTCTCTCAGAAACAGTAAAAGCACATTTTCTCAGTCACCACATTAACACCACATTAACAGACTACAGTTATATTAGTTTCAGAAGGCTTTGTTTTCCTATTCAGCTTCAACACACTGAGTTAACTTTAGACTTTAACAGACACTTGGTCACATGAACCCTGTTTTTATTATTATATTTTGGTCTTGTAGTGGTGAGATGATCCATGACCTTTCCTGGTGATATTTGTATAGGCAGCAGGTACACACACACACACACACACTTTATTTGATTTATTTAACCTTTATCTTATCAGGGAGTCATACTGAGACCAAGGTCTCTTTTACAGTTGAGCCCTGAAATACACAAAAATATAAATACAAGATGCAAGCACAAAGAGAAACACGGTCATGAAAAATATACCCATTCATCAGTAATCAGGTCCTCAATCAGCTTTCTGAATTGCCCCAGAGGCACCAGAAGATCACATGAAGAAAATATTTCCACAAATATGGTGCAAGAAACTAACTAAAAACTGATTTACCTAACTCAGTAGAGACCAAAGGAATTTCCAGAGTTAGCCATCCCAAAGACTGGGTGTGGTAACTCTTATGTCTAAAGATTAGTAATGATGTTCAGTACAGTGGTACTTTTTGTAAAAGGGCTTTATAAATGAAGACATAGCAATGTATCAACCTACGTGACATCAGTGAGGATCAATCAACTTTCTGGTAGAGAATGCAATGATGAGCACAAAAATTGTTGCCTGTAATAAAGCTCAGTTTGCTATGATAAACTGCATCTAACGGCTTTAATGAAGTGGCACACACACACACACACACACACACACACACACACACACACACACACACACACACACACACACACACACACACACACACACACACACACACACACACATACACACACACACACACACACACACACACACACACACACACAGTGCTCTGTGCTTATAGATGAGAGATCTGGTGGTGGTCAGTGCCAATGTTTCATTTGATCAGGCCTCTCACTGTGGGCCCCAGCCCAGGGCTGTGTGCGTGTGCGTGTGTGTGTGTGTGTGTGTGTGTGTGTGTGTGTGTGTGTGTGTGTGTGTGTGTGTGTGTGTGTGTGTGTGTGTGTGTGTGTGTGTGTGTGTGTGTGGGTGTGTGTATGTGTGTGTGTGTGTGTGTGTGTGTGTGTGTGTGTGTGTATGTGTGTGTGAAAGGTCTTTACCTGCAGTACTAATCCCTGCTATGCCTTCCCAGTCTCCTGGCCCTGCTCAGTGGGCTCCTAGCGATCGATTCCCCTTGTTGTTTGTCCCTGAAGCTGTTTGAGTTATTACACTCTCATCCCCATCCCCAGATATACCGATAGACCAAAGCTCGCCCCTCTTTCTCCCCCCCCTCTTCCTGACTTTTTAATGGATGTGTGAATGACAATCTCTCTCTCCATCTCTCCCTCTCACCTCACTCTCCTCTCTTTCTCTCCCCCTCTCCTCTCTCTCTCGCTCTCTCTTTCTCTCCTCTCTTTCTCTCACCCTCTCCTCTCTCTCCCCTCTCCTCTCCCCACCTTTTCTCTCTCTCCTCTCTCTCTCTGCAGAGAAACAGCTAACGGCAGGGAACTGTCTAGGTGTGCTGGGCATGGCTGAGGCTATGAGGTGTACAGAGCTCCACAACATGGCCAAAGCCTTTGCACTCCAGAACTTCCCTGAGGTAGGTGGATTTACTGAATGAACCAATAGATGGATGGATGGATGGGTGGGTGGGTGGATGGATAAATGCATAAATTAATACATGCATGAATAAATGCATACATGCATGAATTAATTGATAAGATGTTCATAAATAAACCTGTACCCCAGGATTTTATCCCTATCAAGTTTTTAATCCTTTGTGCTCTAGGCGGCGGGTCAGGAGGAGATTCTGAATGTGTCTAAGGAGGACCTGGTGGCCTACCTGTCTAATGACAGCCTCAATACCAAGACTGAGGAACTAGTCTACGAGACCGCCATCAAGTGGATCAAACGAGACCCCACCTCCAGAGTACAGGTAAGGCAGGAAGATGAGAGAGGTGGGTGGGAGGGAGGAGTGAGGGAGTGGTTCAAATCTAATTTTATTTGTCATATGTGCCAAATAAAACAGGTGTAAATTCTTACTTACGAGACCATTCCCAACGATGCAGAGTTAAAAAGTAAGAAAATTAGCAAATAGAAATTTAGATGCGGTAGAGAGCGCAGGTACGGTGCAATAGAGCGCAGGTGCGGTAGAGAGAGAGCGAGATGAAAACAGCAGCTCTGGGACAAGGTGGCACAGGCAGAAGAGTTGAAACCGGTGCAGCAGCACGACCAGGTGGACTGGGGACAGCTAGGAGTCAACAGGGCAGGTGGTCCTGAAGCATGGTCCTCCGGGTAGGCTCAGGTCCTCCGGGAGGGGAGGTAGAGTGGGAGAGAGAGAGGATTAGAGGGAGCATACTTAAATTCACACAAGACACCAGATAATAACATCAGATTTAACAAACTGACCCTAGCCCCCCGGCACATAGACTATTGCAGCATAGATACTGGAGGCTGAGACAGGGGGGGTCAGGAGACACTGTGGCCCCCTCCGACAATACCCCCGACAATACCCCCGGACAGGGCCAACCAGGCAGAATATAACCTCACCCTGAGACAAGGCCGAGTATAGCCCACGAAAGATAGCCCCCCACTGCACAAGCCCGAGGGGGCGACAAACCGGACAAGAAGTGACGCACCCCTCCTAGGGATGGCATGGAAAGCACCAGTAAGCCAGTTACTCAGCCCCCGTAATAGGGTCAGAGGCAGAGACAGCAATGGTGGTTCATCGCTCCAGTGCCTTGCCGTTCACCCTTGCATCCCTGGGCCAGACTACACTCAATCATAAGACCTACTGAAGAGATGAGTCTTCAGTAAAGACACCAGCAAATCAGCTCCAAGTGATTTTAATTTGCAAATCTGTTCCAAAGTATTCCCACACATAAGAGAGAGATATGTGATCGTATACAATGTAAGCAAGGTTTGAAATGATTATGTTTTAGTTAAATGTTATATCTGTTGGGGCTTCTTGCGGTCGATTTGCAGTCTATCCGGTCAAGAAAATATCGGTCCGAGGCTGAATCGTATTTGTTTTTCTTGGCCTTCCTCTGACACTGGCTGGTATAGAGGTTCTGGATGGCAGAGAGCTCGGCCCCAGTTATGTACTGGGCTGTCCGCACCACCATCTGTAGCGCCTGTGATGCAGCCAGTCAATATGCTCTCAATGGTGCAGTTGTAGAACCTTTTGAGGATCTGAGTGCCCATTTGAGGATCTAAGGACCCATCTTTTCAGCCTCCTGAGGGGCAAGAGGCATTGTCGTGCCATCTTCACAGCTGTGTTGGTGTGTGTGGACACCGAGGAACTTTAAGATCTTGATCCGCTCCACTACAGCCCAATCGATGTGGATTGGGGGGGTGCTCGGCGCTCCATTTCCTGTAGTCCACAGTCAGCTCCTTTGTCTTGCTGACGTTGAGGGACAGGTTGTTGTCCTGGCACCACACTGCCAGGTCACTGACCTCATCCCTATAGGATGTGTCATCATCGTCTGTGATCAGGCCTACCACCGTCATGTCATCAGGCACGGCCACGCTGTCATGGGTGAACAGGGAGGACAGGAAGTTATTAAGCACGCACCTCTGATGGGCCCCCTGTGTTGAGGGTCAGCTTGGCGGATGTGTTGTTACCCTCACCACCTGGGGGCGGCCTGCCAGGAAGTCCAGGATCCAGTTGCAGAGGGAGGTGTTTAGTCCCAGGGTCCTGAGCTTAGTGATAAGCTTGGAGGGCACTATGGTGTTGAACACTGAGCTGTTGTCAATGAACAGCATTTTCACATACATGTTCCTCTTATCCAGGTAGGATAGTGCAGTGTGGAGTGAAATAGAGAGAACATCATCTGTGGATCTGGTGTGGCAGTATGCGAATTGGAGTGTGTCTAGGGTGTCTGGGATGATGGTGTTGATGTGAGCCATGACCAGACTTTCATAGCATTTCATGGCTACAGATGTGTATTTAGCTTGTCTTGTAGTTTAATTACTAGTTGAATTTAGATGTAGTTCACTACTCCCTAACAATGAGTGTGACCTAGTGGACACAAGCCTGGTTACCTTCTCTGTTCAGCTAGTCTTCTTCCACTCCTTGCCACTCCCATCAATCGGCAAATGAAAGGAGTGCTGAGAAGTTTTGGCAAACGACAGGAGAGGGAAGGAGTGGAGCGTTAGCTAAGAAGACTGGTACCCACACTAAGTGGGCAGTACATGTATCAGGGATATATCTGATTGCATTAAAGGCAGACCAAATTACCAATTCAATCAACTGCAGATAAAGGGAAGCTGCCTGCACAGTGGGTTCACTAAGAATGTTCACACTGTATCACAGGTATTGACTGTAAATTAAACCTACCGACAGCAAGCTGATTCCGTCTCGCTGATATTGTCATCATTGGACATGATCAGTACCCTATTTCTTTAAATAAAAACCTAAGTACGAGTCTCCCTCATTTTATAAGTGCCTCATTTTTCAGGTGCAGGGCAGAGAAGTGACAGTATTTAGGTAGAGATTGTATTTTATTTTACCTTTATTTAACTAGGCAAGTCAGTTAAGAACAAATTCTTATTTACAATGACGGCCTACCAACAGGGTCAGCCCCTGGAGCAAATTAGGGTTAAGTGCCATGCTCAAGGACACATCGGCAGGTTTTTCACCTTGTCAGCTCAGTTATTCGAAGGTAGAGAGAGAAGAGGACTCTGAGTCCTGTAGTATAAATATAGCTAAAGGAACTTCAAATGGACTAGAGGATGATGGTAGGACCTTTCTGGGAACATACACAACTGAGTGTTTCTGTCTCTACACAGCACTAGCTTTTAACTTATTTTATCTTTTTCTGAGCTCTTGTCAAAGATATGAGGGATTCTGGTGTAGAAAAACGGATACTGGGATGTGATCAGCACAATAATGAAACTAGGACGAACTGTAGGGGGTAATGGTTTGGTGTGTGTTTGGGGCAGTTTCACACACACAAGGACCTCTGTTCTTCTGAGGATCAAAGTCAGTCAGAAAGGCTTTGACCAGTTCACTTCCGCTCAGCTCAGCTCGGCATTAATCTCACAGCCTATTGGACAGGAGAGAACAGCAAATCAGAGCATGGCAGGGGAACGAGGGGAAAGAGAAACGGACAGACATTTCACCTGCCGTCCACTCCCGTTCCTACTTTCCTCCCTTCTTCTCTAATACCTTATAGCTAATACCTTATAGCAGTCAGCGGTTTCTCAAATGGAGGGTCAGGACCCACGGGTGAGTTGCTGCTGATTCCTATTTGCAGCTGATTCCTTTTGGGTCACAGCTTTAGACTTGGGTCTCTGGTTTTGTTTACTCACAATAACACATTCCCAAAGGTGACATTTAGAGAGACAGAGAGAGGGAGAAGGAGAGCGAGACAGTAAGAGGAGAGGGCAGAGAGGAGAGGGGCCCCAGTGTCCCTGTGCTCAGTAGGAATCAGATATTCAGTGGTGCTCTCTCTGCTGTGTGCCATGACATTATAGGAGTGGAGCTGTGATGGAGTTTATGGCCAGTCTCAAATATCTGGGACATGTGTGACAGACACACTGAGACTACTGCTGCTAGAGAGAGAAGGGGAGAGGAGAAGAGTGAGTGAAGGAGGGGAGAGGAGTGGAGTGGAGTGAAGGAAGGGAGAGGAGAGGAGAGGAGAGGAGAGGAGAGGAGAGGAGAGGAGAGGAGAGGAGAGGAGAGGAGAGGAGAGGAGAGGAGAGGAGAGGAGAGGAGAGGGGAGGGGAGGGGAGGGGAGGGGAGGGGAGGGGAGGGAGTGAAGGAGGAGAGAGAGATTCTTTCCACAAGAGAAACTGACCCCAGCGTTTGAGTTGACACGCTCTGCTCACCACAAGCTAATTTTCACCTTTCCTCTCTCCCTCCCTCCCTCCACACCTCCCTCCATCCCTCTCTCCTGCCATTTGGAAAAAGAGTGCAGTGGAAATTGCTCCCCCGGAACCTGTGATATTTTTTAATGACACGTCAGGGCCGATTGTCACAGGGCTGACACTCTCTGAGAGGAGGGAGAAAAACACCAAACGCTGGGGGCTGTGTGTGTGTGTGTGTGTGTGTGTGTGTGTGTGTGTGTGTGTGTGTGTGTGTGTGTGTGTGTGTGTGTGTGTGTGTGTGTGTGTTGTGTGAGCACTGGCATGTTGACGGGGGCTGAGTAAATAATATGCAATTTTCCTTCTGGAGTGAGGAAACAGAAACAGGGGGCTGGACATCGCTTAGAGCCAGAGAGCAGAGATAGAGAGTGTTTGAGCGTTAATAATGGGTTTGTGTAAGACTCACACGAGAGAGTGAGACAGAGAGAGACAGACAGAGAGAGACAGACAGAGAGAGACAGAGAGACAGAGAGAGAGAGGTCTGTCCTTCCGTCTCTCTCTCTCTCTCTCTCTGGACGGACGGACGGACGGACGGACGAGACCGACAAAGAGAGAGACCGACAGACAGAAGAGACCGACAGACTAAAAGACAGACCAACTTTCAAACAAACAGACAGACAGACAGACAGACACCGAGATGGAGACAGACAGACAGGCAGAGACCGAGAGAGAGGGAGACATGGAGACAGAGACCCCTAATGTGACATTTAATGGTGGATTTGGTAGATATAAAGAGCCAGTCATTCACTACACTATGGGAAAAGAGTTCACACATAAAAGTTAACAAAAATTAAAAAATCTGACGTTTTCCATTTCAGAACCCACAACGTTTTTTTATGAATGGAGGGAAAGTTATTAGATTTTATGTTAATAGTGTTAGAGTATATTTATCTCAGTGAAGGTCTTTAAAATGTGTTTTAAGCTGGTATAGAGAAGAACCAAAAATATAGATTATTGCCATCTGCTTTCTAAGATACTGCATTTTATATAAACATTGGAGGACAAAAGACTGTCCTACACCACAAAAGAAGTTTAGACAAGACTCTCTCCATGCGGTTTAGCAACCGTGTGTAGTGCGTGCGATAGTATTGTGTTCACCAAACATGCCACATTGTGCTTTAACAAAGAACTCTCCTTACAAAGCCAACACAGAACACACCCGGAAGTCCTCTGTCTACATGGATTGACAGCAAAAAGGCCAATTTCTATAGTCATTAAAAAGGCTGATTTGGGAGGGTTGAGCTAGTTAGCGTGTTATTGAGTGAAGTCATGCTGAAACTGCCCCTCAGAGCAAAACAGCTGCATCTGTGTGTGTGTACACCTACCTGTAGATAGCCATGGTTTTGTCCTCGGCGTCTCAACTGCTGAGCACAGCAGCAGTCTGCCTCCATCCATATGCTCTATCCCGCTGCCTCTCCTTTCTTCATCCCTTCATCACACATGCACATCACTAACCTGAGGGGGAACACAACACACACACACCATTGCGTGAGCCTAGCCCTATAAACGTTTGTTGGTCCAGGTGAGTGAGTTTGTTAGCGCTCTGAGGCTAAGCATGGCTACGCGCTCTAGTAAACTCCAACCCCACAGCCTACACATAGTCTATAGCACAGGAGGTTGGTGGCACCTTAACTTAGGAGGACAGGCTTGTGGTAAAGGCTGGAGTAGACTGGTATCAAATACTTCAAACACATGGTTTCCAGGTGTTTGATGCCATTCCATTTCCTCTCTTCCGGCCATTCTTATGAGCCATCCTCCCCTCAGCAGCCTCCACTGTTCTACACACATGCACTTTGATCTCGCAATCAGTCTTTTATTCATCCCTCTCTTCCTTCGGTTCTTTCTTTAGGGGGATTGCTGTATTTGTGTGTATGTGTGTGTCTCAGTCACATTCTACGGTCCATTTTTCACTGAGAGCGGTTCTGTCTTTTCAGTGAAGGACAGTGAATAAATATGAGCATGCAGGTATCATTTGTATAGAAAAACAGCATGGTGCCACACAGTCAGTTGTAAATTGTAAATGGGCTGCGTTTCGGCTGAGCCAAGGATAATCTATCTAGTATTGTGTGTCTAAGATCTGTCAGACTACATGCGAGAGCTAGCCCGGAGGAAAAAACACACACACCCACACACACACAGATGAATAATGTCCACCCTGCGTTTCCTTCTCTACTACTGTCAGTGGGGACCAAGGGGACTGACTGTGTGTGTGTATGTATGTGTGATATACATATTTTCTTTAGATAGAATATTATATTGTTCAGATGTATGTGTGTACGGTATGGAATACATTGGCCTGTGGCTTTCCACGTTTAGCTAGTATCTCGCGAGCGAGAGAGAGAGAGAGAGAGAGAGACCCCTCTTGTTCACAGCTGTGCAATAGCCACTCAGCCGTGCTGTGAGTCACTTAGATGATTGAATACACCTCTATCGCACATCACTCTGCACTTAGACACTGTACTCACCCTGCACTTAGACAGAGAGAGACAGCCAAACACATAGAAACTATGTCAGGCCAGACCCAGGATGGAGGGAGGTAGGGATGATCTTTAAGGGGTATTAATACACAATATAATATGTATTGTGTGGCTTGAAATGTGAAGCTAGAAATATGATAATCATTTACATATTGATATATTCATGAGAAAGAGAGAGAGAAGCAGCGAGAGATGGAGAGACGTGTTTGTTTGATCAAGTAAAGAGTAAATTGTGTGTTTTGTGTTTGTGGGGTAGAGAAACCCATAGTCCTGTATACAGTGTTTTAACTGCAGGCACACAAACCAAATGTCAACAACACACTCTCCTCTTTTTCCCTTTTTATCCTCTCTTCTTCTCCTCTCCTCTTCTCTTTCTGTTCTTGTCCTCTCCTTTTCCCTTTTTCTCCTCTCCTCTCCTACTATCTCCTCTCCTCTTTCTGTTCTTCTCCTCTCCTTTTTCCCTTCTTCTCCTCGTCCTCTCCTCCTCCTCCTCTCCTACGTACACCTCTCCTCTTTCCGTTCTTCTCCTCTCTGGTAAGATCAGTTGAGGACAATAGAGCTAGGTGTCAGAGAGATGCTAAGGCAGGCTGTATGATCCTTCCAGAGTGGTCATAACACTGAGCTACAGGTCAATAGGTCAAATTCTTTGTACTGTGGTGTCCACGGACATCGTCGTCTCGGTTGTTTACAATGTTTAGCTCTAACAGAGACAAGAGTCCCACGGGGGTTCTGGACGTCTCACACAGACACGTATGCACGCACACACATTGCACACTCTGGTCACTATGACAACCTATGTCAGAGCAGACCACCTGTCTCCACCACCAAATGCACACACAGAAGCATACACACACACACACACACACACACACACACACACACACACACACACACACACACACACACACACACACACACACACACACACACACACACACACACACACACACACACGTGTTCTGACCTCTGTCATCAACCTCTCTCTTTCTCTCTCTCTAACTTTACCCTGACACAGCTGATCCCAAAGTTTACTGCCAAGTTTCTTCCTTCCTTCAAATGTGATATTTTCTTTCCCCAATGCTTTAGAGATCACATGATTTGCACAGTAAAGACGGTTTATAATGAGTCGTGTGTTTATATTTGCCACTGTGGGGTTGTCTGAGAGAGACATGAAAGTAGTTGTCTGTGGCAGCACAGTCTGTGTGATTTACTCTCATATCTGGGTTTGTTTATTTGTTGCTAATCTAACGCTTCTTTGAGGCTTCCAGGAATTCTACAGCTTTACTGCTATAGATTAATTTGTGTAGTCTACAAATAGTAAATTGACGTCTTTCTGTATCTTCTTCCTTCTGCATTATACTCCATTTCTCTTTCTCTTGCTCCTGGCCCTCCTCTCCCTATCTCTCCTTCTCCTTCCCCCTCTTTCTCCTGCAGCATGTATCAGAGTTATTAGCGGTGGTGCGTCTTCCCTTCATCCACCCGTCCTACTTGCTGAACGTTGTGGACAACGAGGAGTTAATAAAGTCGTCAGAAGCGTGTAGAGACCTAGTCAACGAGGCCAAGAGATATCACATGTTACCTCACGCCAGACAGGAAATGCAGACACCTAGGACACGACCACGGCTATCTGCAGGTAGGTGTACACCAGGGATGGGCAACTGATGGGCCCCTTGGATCAATAATTATAAATATTTTTTTAATGCATATATTAATTTATTATTTTAGGGGGGGCAAGCTATCTAAACTTAGTAATCATGGTGGAATCCCGGCCTAGGGGTCCCCATTGATTTTGTTAGTCTCACTCAGATATCATATTAAAAACTTTAAACATTTCTCTCTACCCTATGGCAAATTATTTAGAATTTCAGGAAATTAGTTGTAAAACAGCACATTTTCCTCTCTGTCCCATGGCAAAATGTGTAGAATTGCATGAAATTAGTTATAAAATGGCTAAATGTTCTCTCCGCCCCATGGCAAAATGTGTAGAATTGCAGGCAACTTGCTTTCAAACTGCAACTCTCTCTCTTTCTCTCTCTGATACATGAGCCTTAGGCTATAGCCTAAACCTATTCATTTTTTTTCGTAACAGACACTTCTTCACTATCTTGTGTCTAGCTGATTAATAAAACTTAGCCTAAATTCCCTTCTCTCTCCATTTTATAGGCTGTGAATATGACTTTGTGCTATAGGCTACACTTTCATCATTTTATGCTTGGCTTTCTCCGGATCAAACAATGAATGTAAAAGAGTTCCATCTCAAAAAGTTATTTGAATAGCCTAAAAACATAAGGTAGCCAGGGGACTAATAATGAGAGAGAACAAACAATATCAATAGCCTATAGAAAAATGTAATGACATGTTTAACCAAAGCTTATTTAGAAAGAAATGATCCATACAGGCCAGGAAAATCCTTCTATGCGAGGTTGAAATGATTATTTAACCTTTATTTAACTGGGCAAGTCAGTTAAGAACAAATTCTTATTTACAATGACGGCCTACATAGGCGAAACTCGGACGACTTTGGGCCAATTGTGTGCCACCCTATGGGACTCCCAATCACAGCCGGTTGTGATACAGTCTGGATTCAAACCAGGTTGTCTTTAGTGACGCCTCTAGCACTGAGATGCAGTGTCTTAGACCACTGCGACAGTTGGGAGCCCAAGTTAAACCAAATGGCCAATAACCACAAAAGTCACAAAAGCCTATCAGAAAATCTTTAAGACAAGTTAAAGTTATGAACAGTAGCTTTTTCCCCAAATATTCTAGTCTAAGAAGGTGTTGTCCTAAAGTTGCCACTTTCAATAATAACAAGAATGAAAGTCTATAGCCTAAGCCTAGGCATAGGCTATTCTCAATCACAGATATAACAAACAATATGATTTATTTACTATTATTTTATGAGGCAAATAAAGCAATAATTATCCAGTTCTGAATACAACTTCTATCCAGCCATTAAGTATAACCTAACTCTCTAGGGTAAGACCGTTAGTCATCAGACTGTTACTGCTTCATCATGTGCGCGCCACACAGACACACACACACACACACACCTGTTACATACTGAAGCTCCTCCATGAGAAATTAATATTAGAAAGATTTGCCTGGCCTTAGCCTCTGCCCAGGCTTTCAACAATATTCTCTTTTGTCATAATTTGTCCAGTTGTAGCATTACATTTCGTGCTATAGCCCAACGGACGTTTTAGGCAAGTTTTATTTATTTTTGGTTGGCCAATAGGGGGCGATACCATCGTATATCACAATGTTTTAGGGGTACATAATCAAGATAGGACAAAGGTTGACATCGCCTAACCCCAACACACACACAGTTACACACACATGCATGCCAGGATATGCAATGTAGAAGGCACAATGAAGCAATGACTGCAATTCATATTTGGAGCAGGAGAAGAAAGAAATAACAAAAGTATGCCATTTACATCCAATGAAATACTTTGGATCGCATTAACAAGCAATATGGGTGTCCAAAACCATGAATAGTTTTCCAGTAATGTCAAAATTAAACAAAAGAAGAGTTTGGGTTGTGTGTGAGCCAAGTACAGACCCTGTTACTATGAAAGCTTTGGATGGCCAACCATAACAGTGTCCCTGGGATGTCTGGGCTGAGGAACTCGGGGTGCTTTGACAGTAGGCCCAGTACATAAACATCTCCTAGTGCCTCCTAAACACCAGCTGCTTTCAGCACAGAACAGTCCGGGCATTTACAGTATCTTATTCCTGTTATTATTCTATAACAAGAAGTTAACTTCCAACCAGCCATTCACTCTCCAACCATTCAGGCTGTCCCATTCAGCTTGTTCATTAAAGCAGATATTTATGGGAATAAGTAGCCCTGGACAGACAAAGTGCTTTTGTTCTTTAGATTTTCCTGCCACTCGGCCAAGTCTTTTTCAGGTCCCCCCTCAATAAAGAGCTGTCTAGTGTGTGTGTGTGTGTGTGTGTGTGTGTGTGTGTGTGTGTGTGTGTGTGTGTGTGTGTGTGTGTGTGTGTGTGTGTGTGTGTGTGTGTGTGTGTGTGTGTGTGTGTGTGTGTGTGTGTGTGTGTGTGTGTGTGTGTGTGTGTGTGTGTGTGTGTGTGTGTGTGTGTGCGCACTAAACCTATTAGAGCTTAGCACCAACATTAAGGTAATTGCAAAACACTTTATGGTGTGGACAGTTTATGAACCTGCCTTCTCTGTTCCGCGCACTGGTAAACAAACAGAGTAAATGGTGGTAGATTAATGGTTTGTGTGTTGAATTGTTTAATTACAGAGTGGTTTTAGTTTTAAGGAAGGGGGGGAAGACAAAAAAAAATACTTGTGTACAATTAATTAGATAGATAGGTACTTTATTGATCCAATACCAAGGTTTCTTTTCAGTCTCTCACTCTTCTCTGAGGTCAAATCTCTCTCTATTCAGGGTTCTAGTCAGGCTTGGCCCCTGGTTAGTGTGTGACTGATTGAGTATGGTGTTAGTCTGGCCATCTGGTCATCTGGCTGACTGGCTCTGAGATGCACAGTGGGCTGAGTCAGAGGGACATGGAGGCTGGGAGAGGCTGCTCCCAGAGAAAGTTCAGTTAATCCTAATGGTGACCAGCAGTGACCTGTGTCAGGAGGAGGGAGAGAGGGAGGATGAGATAGTGGATGGGGGAGAGAGGGAGGATGAGATAGTGGATGGGGGAGAGAGGGAGGATGAGATAGTGGATGGGGGAGAGAGGGAGGATGAGATAGTGGATGGGGAGAGAGAAGGTGGGAGAGAAAGAGAAGTTGAGGGTGGATGAGAGAGAAATAGACAGAAAAGTAGGAATTAAGGGAATGCTGTGTGTGTGTGTGTGCATGCGTGCGTGCGTGCGTGCGTGCGAGCCTGAAAGATGGGGCACCACCTGAGCTTGGAAGATAAGTCTCGGAGCGGAGAAAAAAAAGGGAAACGGCGTGATGTCATCCGTGAAACACTGCTTGCCGAGTGCACTCAATCTGTTTGTGTGTGTGTGTGTGTGCGCACACAGCACTCTGGTGTCACAGCAGGAGACAGTTCACAGCTCCCCCTCTGTTACTTCTCCTCCTCTACCTTTTCCTCTTCAACCAGTTTTTCATCATCCTCTTCCATCTCCTTCTCTCTCCTCCTCCTGTCCCTCTCTTGTCCACATCAGTATCCTATCCCAGTGAAGATTTCTCTCCACCTGCTATAGACAACAATAGCACTGATATCTGCAGTGCAAACACTGTTGACCCTCAGCAATTAGCTAGCTTATGTTGAATTATAAAATACATTTGCCATCAAAAGGTTGCAATAGTAAACACAACATCCACAAGGAAAATAATTAGCCAGCTAACAACTCCATCACAGTTTGCAAGTAAGGGCATAGACATTTATTTGGCTGTATTGTACCGGTACGCATATTTAGCAATGTGTGTGGATCTATCAGCTGTTTTCTAGCCAGATAAATTTGCTAACTTGCTAACTAGTTTTATTTACCAGTAGACAGCTAGCTGGCTTTCTTGATTCATTGGCACTGTCCACAGCAGCTTGCTGGCCCTAGTGGATGGTATTGAAGGCATCTTCCGACGTCCTGAGGAGCTGGACAAATGTTGAATACTGAAGTGGATCTGGTGTGACCTGCCCGGTATACTGTTTACTGTACTCTATACGAATGCCTAAGCCTCCTATGTATCCATATGGGAGAGTGTTTAGTACAGTGTTGCGTACAAGGCTGTGTTTACACACACAGCCCAATTCAGATCTTTTGCCAATTATTTGCATAGCTGATGTCTTTCTTTCCCCTAATGTGTAAACAGCAACAACAAAAAAACATGGTATCAGATCTTTTCACTTCGGATTTATA
This sequence comes from Thymallus thymallus, assembly GCA_023634145.1. Taxonomy (NCBI): domain Eukaryota; kingdom Metazoa; phylum Chordata; class Actinopteri; order Salmoniformes; family Salmonidae; genus Thymallus; species Thymallus thymallus. The sequence continues at coordinate 16,003,240 of CM042411.1, forward strand.
CAACCTCCCTATGTGACCACCTGGATTCGGTCTTATGTATCAATTTGAATTTCTGTTTTTTACATTGGATAAAAGTAGAGACTCAGAGCTACAAAATGGTACATCATTTTTGAGGAACAAAGTAATTCTGCTTTGAAAGTTGATGAACTTGGAAAGTCACTTTTGAGAAAAAGGCCTTTGAGGTTTTGGTATCTACTGGAGAGCTCTCCTTTGTCTACACCCATTCAGCATTGTTTACACCTTCTTAAGCCTTAGCCCCACCCATCTCTTTAAGGATTCACATGTGAGGTCATGTGCTAAACAGTGAGTAGTGTAGTAAAGATTAAGACTAAAAGTGGTAGTAGTCTATAATAAGGAAAATTACAGGTAAACAGAAAATATTTTATAATTATCAGATGGCCCTTACCCAGACACACTTGTCTAAATTGATGGGTCATGTGAAATAAATGCTATAACCCTCAGCCACATCCAGCGGTGGAAAAAGTACCAATTTGTCATACTTGAGTAAAAGTATAAATCATTTCAAATTCCTTACATTAAACCACACAGCACAATTATTATTATTTTTAATTTGTATTGACGGATAGCCAGGGGCACACTCCAACACTCCAACACAATGAAGCATTTGTGTTTAGTGAGTCTGCCAGATCAGATGCAGCAGGGATGTTCTCTTGATAAGTGTGTGAATTTGACTATTTTCCTGTCAAAATGTAACGAGTACTTTTGGTTGTCAGATAAAATGTATGGAGTAAAAAGTATTATTTTCTTTCGAAATGTAGTAAAGTAAAAGTTGCCAAATATATAAATAGTCAAGTAATGTACAGATACCCCCCCAAAATACTTAAGTAGTAAAGTATTTTTACTTTTTGACCACTGCCCAAATGCCTTCACACCATACGTTAACATACTTTATATATTGTTACATACGCACTTATAACATAGTATTCCATACATAAGTTAAGGCCATGCAACCTGAGTGAGGTGCACATGTACAGTACATAATCAGATGCATGCGCCATATATTTATGTAGTGGACACTTGATACGGTCACATGATATTGTTGTGGTACGTCACAAAATCATGTTACGACCACACATAATATACATTTTATATATCAATACTTTGCTAAGTGGATGGGTCTCTACAGAAGGTGTAAACGGTACAGCCAAATGGTTACTTGCATAGTAGCAATATCAGAAATAGATAGTGTCAATATAAATAAAATATACAATATGTACAAGAACAATATCAATAACGTTATCAATGATAGACGAGGTAGTTAAATGCCTACAATCAGGGGTAAAGTGGCTGAGCAGCAGGATAAAAAATACATTAAATAGTAGCAGCAACGTATGGCGTATGTGTGATGTAGGAGAGAGTCATTTGAATAGAGGCACTGCAGATAGTGCTGATGACTGGTCAGTCCGAACCATGCATGAACAAGGGAATCTATATTCGGAAAACATATCATCTATAAAATGCCATTTAAATCTATATAAATCAATAACGTTTTCACTGATTATGACAGAATCATAAAACTATGATTTCTTCTATAAATGTCTAGCATACTTTTACAACCTTTGTTTTGAGGGAAAATTCCAGTTTTGATTTGATAGAGGGCATGTAGTCCGTCTAGAGGGTGTGTGGTCAAAGATCTAATGAGTCTGTTATACCCTATTAGAAGGGGCCTGGCAGAAAATTCTGCATCTTCAGTCATATTAAATTAGATTACAGGAAAAAAATATGGGATGAAGGGGTCCGGCCTGACTAACAAAGAAGGATGGATGGATCAAGAGGACCAAGAGAACCAACAGGATCAACATGGAGATTCCACAGTGGAGATAAGGAAAACTAAGAGTGAACCATAATAAACGTATATTCTGTATATATACACCCCCGGTCAAAAGTTTGGAATATTAGTTTTTACATTGTAGAATAAAAGACATCAAAACTATGACATAACACATTTGGAATAATTTAGTAACCAAAAAGTGTTAAACAAATCAAAATATATTTTATATTTGAAATTCTTCAAATAGCCACCCTTTGCCTTGGCGACAGCTTTGCACACTCATGGCACAAAAAAAGCACTAATACAAGAAGTAGACGGTACATGTTTGGTTTTTGGGCTAAATGTATACATGATTAGCCTCTGAACTGTATGTGAACCCCTGTGCAATCTACTGGCACTAACCATTAAAAACTAGGAATTCAACCAGGCTGTCCCTATGCTATTTACAAAGCAATTCACATTCCTTGCAGAAATAACTATTTGCAAACCTTTTAAAACATCCAGAAAGACAGGGATCTTAGAAGGGTATATATACTTTAAAATACATATTTTACGTGAATGGATGTGGATTAAATAATTTTGCCAGTGTTATAATGTGTTTAATGTGTTTTAATGCGTGATGTATTGTCATCTCTTCCTTCTTGCCCTTTGTGTTGTTGTCTGTGCCCAATAATGTTTGTACCATGTTTTGTGCTGCTACCATGTTGTGTTGCTACCATGTTTTTGTCATGTTATGTTGCTATTATGCTGTGTTGTCTTGTGTGGCTGCCTTGCTATTTTGTTGTCTTAGGTCTCTCTGTTGTTTTGCCTCTCTTGTCCTGATTTGTGTTTGGTTATTTTTATTTTTAATCCCAGCCCCTCGTCCCCGCAGGAGGTCTTTTGCCTTTTGGTAGGCCGTCTTTGTAAATAAGAATCTGTTCTTAACTGACTTGCCTAGTTAAATAAAGGTTCAATTTAAAAAAGTCCTAGTTTCATATATTTTTTCTTTACCTCCAACTCTATATATCCAAGTAAGCCTATGAGGACCTTGGGGATCAGATGTACCATTATACCCATTGATCAAACATATAACAGACAGACACTGCTCAAAAGGAGATGTTTGTGATATCTACACTCAGTGCGACTTTATTAGGTTCACCACCCTATTCACAAAAATTAATTGCTCACAAAAATAAGTCCCATCGTCTTGGCTTGCTAGACACTAAAGCATGCAGAGAAGTATTCAGGTATTCTTTTACTGTTTGTTTTAACTTTAGAATGTGCAAAATGACAGCACAGTCTGTGATAGTGCATTTATAAAGATGATTGGCTCACACTGTTCAGCACTAAAATACAAGGTTGCAATTGGTGAGCGTTTAATCTTGAAAAAGCTTGACATTTTATTTTTTTTAATGACCAAAAAAACGCCTCGCTATGGAGAACCCTTTGCTGCAGGGTGTGGGAAGGGGACAATGCACAGACAGTGAGAGAACAATGTAGTATGCAACTGTGAGGGACAGATTTTGTCTTTGAAGCACAACTTTTAGAACTATGGGTTCCAGAAAAACATCTTTAAATTTGTCAAAAATGTATAAAAATGTGGTCCTCTTTTTTCCAGTCTTCAATGCGAAGCAAGACTGCTCAATGTGTGCTTTGCATCATCCAGACAAAAATGATGATCATCTGACCAACTGGGTTTGTCTTTGTGTAATAGGCTATGAAAACTCATGTAGTTTAATTCTTAAAGACATTTTATAGTATGAAACTTTGTCTTGAAACTTTTGTATCAGGGTTATCCTTGTATTATTGCTCTAATGTTCTATTATCATTACTCTATTTTATTGTTCTACTATGAGAGATACTAGATACATACTATGACAGCAATTCACTGTAATAGGTACACAAATGTATGCCTTTATTACTATACGATTTATATTGCCTGAATACTCAACAATGATTTACACCTCACTTATGTGTGCTTCTGTCAGGGTTGTGGTCAAATGCATGCCATTTAAAATGTTCCTAATTGCAAAAGCATGTAACAGAATTGGGCTATTCCAGAACTGTAATTTACATGTAAATAAACATAACCTTGTTTTACGTTTGAAATACTGCAGATAGAATGCTCTATGTGCTGGAGATGGTACCATTCAGGTTGTCTGGGGATGACAAAGATGGACTTCAACAAAGCCAAAATGGAAAATTATTGGAAGGGGCCTCTTTGCTGTTAAATTAGAGACTTTAAATTGTGGAACTGTTGCATTAAAAATGCAAACATTGATTTGGCATACAATTTAAGATTGTAAATATTGTACAACTTTATGTAAACATTGGCTAACTTCATATAGAACAAATTGCACTTGAAATGAGCATTCCTTTAAAGTTATTGCAAATAAATGCATATTTTCACTTTTTTCTGCGACAATCACTGAACTAGTTAATTTCTTCATCTTTAAATGCAATATTTGAGAGTTTATGTATTTCTATCAAATCAAAACTGGAATTTCTACTCAAAGCAAAGGTTGTAAAAGTATACTGGACATTTATAGAATAAATCATATCTAGTTTGATGATTATGTCATAATCAGTGAAAACTGAGCTAAACGGGATGTAATGCATTTCTATAAAATCAAAACTGGAATTTGTATTCAAAACAAAGGTTGTAAAAGTATGCTAGACATTTATAGAATAACTCATACCTAGTTTGATGTTTTTGTGACAAACTGTGAATTAGTTATTGATTTATACCGATTTAAATGGCATTTTATAGATGTTATGTATTTCTATCAAATCAGAACTGGAATCTTTCCTCAAAACAAAGGTTGTAAAAGTATGCTAGACATTTATAAAATAAATCATACCTAGTTTGATGTTGATGCTATAGTCTTACCCGTATACATGGATGAAAGTTTCACGGCAGACTGCAACCCATTTTCTGAAATATTGTTGTTTCCGTTTAGTTTGCAGCTTGTTTGGCCCGTTGTGTACCACTGATTTCAAAACTCTGTCAACTTCTTCCGTGACAACAACACTTCAACAACACTTCTTCAATGAACATGTTTTTACCTAAATCAGGGATTTCCTCATCGTCTGAGTCATTTTCAGAGTCAGAGAGAGTCAGCATGGCACAATGGTCCTCCAGAAAGTAGTCCATCAAAACGTTTTCCCACTGACCTTTGTCGATAGCGCCTGATAAATTCAGGGCAGCAATGCTATTGAGCGCAGTAGCAACATATTTGCAGTTCTCCATGGCTGAAAAAACTGCAGTAGAAAGTAGTATCTTATTACACTAAATGCTATACCGCAGACCAATCTAAAACTCAACTCTTGGCATGTCCAGCCCACTCATTATCTGAGTGAATACCTATCTTAACATTAAACACTTTGAAATGTGATGTTTGGAACATGGATAAATGTCTAATTCTGATGTGAGACTGTGAGAGCTAGTTGGTCAAAAGACCAACTAATAAAAACAATTTCAGAATTGGGCTGCCTGTCTAAACGCAGCCTAAGTGGATCTCAATCCCGAGCCTCCATTTGCGGCCTCTGTCTGGATGTTTAGATCCGTTCTTTTTTTTTTTTGCACATGACCTGCCCTTACCATGACAACCACCCCAACAGGAGCACTGACAGGAAATGATCATGGTATCTGTGTGCTACTTCAGAGGCTACATCAGTGTGAATGCACTAATCTGATCACATGTAAAACTGAGTGTGGACAGTCAGGAAACGTATCCTGAGGAACTGAGGGATTACATTGTGAATTTGTGAAGTTTACATCCAAAGATGTATTTAATGTTAATAAGGATCTGTTACTGAGACGAGATGTAAAACACAATCCGTTTTTTGACATCGATGAAGAGTAGTGCTGAGCGATTAGTGCTTTTTGAGGTTCCGTTTCGGTTCGGACACGTACACACACACACACACACACACACACACACACACACACACACACACACACACACACACACACACACACACACACACACACACACACACACACAAATATATGTCAAGACCCTTCCTCACAGCAGCCATGCTCAGTGCACCCCCAGAAAGGAAAATCTAGAACAAGGCCAAACCGTTAACTTAGCTCAACCAAGTGTACTAGCACTTAGACAAATGAGTTGTAATGACTGGGGGACGTTTACTCCTACTCTATATATATATATACACACACACACACACACACACACACACACACACAGTGCTTGGGCCCAGCTATATGCTCACCGTACATATACTTTTAACATATACCGGCTAGAGCAGGGGGAAGGTCTGAAATTAGATTCTTATCTCTGTGACCATTTCTGTACACTGATATGAAATTCACGAGCCACAAGTCCAGCATCTACACAAGAAATAAGTAAACCACACACAGATACACACGCACACGCAGCTCCAGGGAGAGAGGAGGGAGCACACAAACCGCATTGCAGCAGGTCTGAACTGGTCAAGCGCTGACTTTTATCATGGTTTAGACTCATATACAGTAGCTCCAGTCATGGATGTGCAGTCTAATGCTGTGTTTGGTTTAAACTGTAGTAGACAAGTGAGCCATCAACTTTCATAGAATCTGTAGTCAAATACAGTAATCTTCAAATGCACCAACACACTCACTAGAAGATTCAGCAAAAGGGTGAATATTAGCCAAGGATGTCCAACCCTCCGCCTGGAGAGCTATTGGGTCTGCTTGCTTTTGCTCCAGCCCTGCTCAACAAGGCCTTGGTGTTAGAGAATATCCTGCAGACCCAGTAGCTGTTCAGGAAGAGAGTAACCTTAAAACAGTAATAGTCATTATGAAAAATACACTCAGTAAAGAGATTGGCCTGCAGGCCTAGGGTAGTGAAGATATTGGGAAGACTATATAACGATGTTAAAGTCAGACTCTGACTTTAACACACACACACACATGCATACACTCTTGAAGTCCTACATTTGGAGTGGTGACATCATCTTATTCACACTTCTTGTCCCCCCTCAGCCCTCTGGGGAAGAGACACAAGCCTCACTGAGACAGAGACACCACTGAGACAGAAATAAGAACTACACGCACACACACACACATATGCACACAATTGACTCACACTAGACTTACAACTACACAGGAGCACAGAGAAGATCATAAGATGATATATCATACTATTCGGTTCTGTCTGTCGCCTTTCAACTGAAGCACAGACCCAATTCACACTCTGACTTCGCATTTACGTCGCCTAGCTCTGACTAGAGCCCTGTTTCATCCAATAATTTAATTTATTTCTCATTTATTTTTTTGTCACCACCTCCACTCCAGCCATTCACTTGGGAGATAGGACTTGAAATGTGTGAATTTGGAAGCCAATTATAGGGTTTGTTATTTTGGGTAGTTGCGAGCATATGCATGGGTATTTGTGTGTGTGTGCATGCTAGTGTCCAGCTCCTGGTTTGAGTGATTATTCAGGCTGGTTTGTTTTAAAGATCCAATGTAGCGTGATATTACTCTGTGCTACGGTCTAAAGAGAAAAGCGACACGGTCCGCACCACTTGAGAATGGCTGAGACACACACTAAGAAACCCAACATTCTGAAATGCCTTCAGTATATCAGAATAATATCTAATCTCTTGCAATGTAGAAAGATGTAGGAGAAAGTAGCATAGAAGATAAAGGTGGAGACGTTGATGTTTCTGCGTCTTTTTGGTTAAAGTTTGAACAAATACATCATTTTCAGATCATACATTTAAACAGTGGTGTAAAGTACTTCTGAAAAAATACTTTAAAGTACTACTTAAGAAGTTTTTTTGGGTATCTGTACTTTACTATTTATATTTTTGACAACTTTTACTTTTACTTCACTACATTCCTAAAGAAATTATGTACTTTTTACTACTTACATTTTCCCTGACACCCAAAAGTACTCGTTACATGTTGAATGCTTAGCAGGAAAGTATATTTTAGCAACTACAAAACCAAATACTTTTAGACTTTTACTCAAGTAGTATTTTACTGGGTGACTAACTTGAGTCATTTTCTATTAAGGTATCTTTACTTTTACTCAAGTATGATAATTGAGTACTTTTTCCACCACTGCATTTAAATGGTACTGTAGCTAGTATATCCAGATCCTCTGACCGCTGGTCTAAATATGTCCAGTGAATATCAACCCTGGCTGTCGGCATGACTACACAGCTTTCTGACCACTGACCAGAGGATCAAGTACTGGTTGGCTGATTTTACTCAGTTTCTTCCAAGAGCTAGATTATGCAGTGTACTGAAAACACAAACACCAAATCCACACATTCAATGATTTTCACATAACCAGGTTGGATTATTGGGATAAATATTGTATGAGGCTGAAGCTGTTGTATAGTCTTAGGTAGGTTAAATGTTGACATTTGGTGTGTGTGTGTGTCTGCTGGCAGAGCGCCTGCTAGAGCTGAGTCCCTGTCCCATTGTGCTGGTTTTCAGGGCTTGGCTAGAGTCCCTTCACAGCAGGCAACAAATGCACACACTAACACACACCCACATGTTAATACACAAATAGACACAGTAATCCACACACACACACCCACACACATACACGCCCTGAAAATATCCTTAGCGCACACACTTACATAGACACAAACACACTCCCTGATTATTTGCCAGAATACCCTCACAGCAGGGGCCACACACACATACACACTGTATCTGAGGACCCTGGCCTCCTGATCCTCACCATACCAAATTACCTCCCTGGGAGAAAGAGCATAAGGTTAGGAGAAAGGAGGAGGAGAGGGCAGAGAGAAATTGGGAGAGTGGGGCTTAGTGAGACTGAGATAGAGGGATTGAGGGGAAAGAAAGAGGGTCAAAGAGGAAGAGGACAGGGCAATGGGAGAGATCAAGATGAGATATACAGAGAATGGTTTGAGAGAGCAAGGTTGAACTGTGGAGTAAATAGAAGAAGAGATAGAGATAAGAGCGGGAGGAGATAAAAAACAGAGGAAGCAGGCCTGAGGAGGGTTTTGCCGTAGGTGGAAAAGAGGAGATAGCAGGGTCACAGCATGGGGCAGGGAGGAGAACAAGGAGAGACTGAGAAGGCAATGTGTCTGTGTGTAGGTGTGTGTGTGCAGTGGTGGGAAAAGTACCTAGTTGTAAAGACAGTACCTTCATAGAAAATTACTCAAGTAATAGTGAAAGTCACCCAGTAAAATACTACTAGAGTAAAAGTATAAAAGTATTTGGTTTTAAATATATTTAAGTATCAATAGTAAATGTAATTGCTAAAATACACTTTTTCCACATTTTGTTACATTACAGCCTTATTCTAAAATGGATGAAATAACACATTTTCCTCATCAATCTACACACAATACCCCATAATGACAAAGTGAAAACAAAAACAGGCTTTTATAATTTTTTGCAAATGTATTAAAAATAAATAACACAAATACCTTATTTACATAAGTATTCAGACCCTTTGCTATGAGACTCAAAATTGAGCTCATGTGCATCCTGTTTCCATTGATCGTCCTTGAGATGTTTCTACAACTTGATTGCAGTCCACCTGTGGTAAATTCAATTGATTGCACATGATTTGGAAAGGCACACACCTGTCATATAAGGTCCAAACATTTGACAGTGCATGCAAGAGTAAAAAACAAGCCATGAGGTTGAAGGAATTGTCCGAGAGCGCAGAGACAGGATTGTGTCAAGGTACAGATCTTGGGAAGGGTACCAAAACATTTCTGCAGCATTGAAGGTCCCTAAGAACACAGTGGCCTCCATCAAGTTGGAGAAGTTTCCAACCACCAAGACTCTTCCTAGAGCTGGCCACTCGGGCCAAACTGAGTAATAGGGGGAGAAAGGCCTTGGTCAGGGAGGTGACCAAGAACCAGATGGTCACTCTGACAGAGCTCCAGAGTTCCTCTGTGGAGATGGGAGAACCTTCCAGAAGGACAACCATCTCTGCAGCACTCCACCACTCAGGCCTTGATGGTAGAGTGGCCAGACGGAAGCCACTCCTCAGTAAAAGGCACATGACAGCCCGCAGGGACTGAGAAACTACTCAGGATCGAGGGAAAGATGAACTGAGCAAAGTACAGAGAGATCCTTGATGAAAACCTGCTCCTTCGCGCTCAGAATCTTGTTTCTCATGGTCTGAGAGTCCTTTAGGTGCCTTTTGGCAAACTCCAAGTGGAAGGTTCTCCCATCGCGTTCTTGGTCATCTCCCTGACCAAGGCCCTTCTCCTCCGATTGCTTTGACTGGGCGGCCAGCTCTAGGAAAACTCTTGGTGGTTCCAAACTTCTTCCATTTAAGAATGATGGAGGCCATTGTGTTCTTGGGGACCTTCAATGCTGCAGACAATTTTTGGTACCCTTCCCAAGATCTGTGCCACAATCCTGTCTTGGAGCTCTACGGACAATTCCTTGGACCTCATGACTTGGTGTTTGCTCTGACATGCACTGTCAACTGTGGGACCTTATATAGACAGGTGTATGCCTTTCCAAATCATGTCCAATCAATTGAATTTACTACAGGTGGACTCCAGTCAAGTTGTAGAAACATCTTGAAACAGGACGCACAGGAAGGGCTCTGAATACTTTCCGAATGCACGGTACATAGGCTTTCTAGGGCAGACCAGGGCTTTTGGCACCGCAGTAGCCGACCAACAGAGCTTGTGACTTCACGCTCCAGACCAGACACTAGGGGCCTGGAGTAGGGTTGCAAAGAATTTTGGTAACTTTCAAGGAATAAATTAAATTTTACCAGATGACATCTAGTGGCCTTTTTGGGTACTTCCAATTATCACCGTTATTTATTATTTCTGGCCCTCTGTGTGGCCTTACCATATGTAAAATATATAAAAAATGTAAATCATAAACGGAGTGAATACCATTGGTGTTTAATATGATAACATGCCATAGATTACCAAAATTACAGAAGATTCCGATAACTTTGGTCAATTACGGGTAGCTTTGTAACCATAGGTGGGAGCAAAGAGATGAGCGGTGTGCGTGGTTGTGTGTGTGTGTGTGTGTGTGTGTGTTCTACCGATGCTATGCTCAGCAGGTGGGCAGCTCACCTCTCAGAGTACCCGCCCCCCGCCTCTCCCTTTCCTCTCATGGTCACGACACGGGAAATAAACCACAAGCTGTCAGCATTTCAGTTATCCCTCCATCCCCCCCTCTATCTTTCCATCCCTCCCTCCAGCCTCCCTTCTCCCCCACTGTTGTTTTAGCAGCTGACTGACAGCCGCCCCTGTGTGGGTCTGTTGTCAAGGAGAGTGTACTGAGAACATTTTAGCCACACATAGATAAATAGATGGAGAGAGAGGGCAAGAGAGAGAGCGGGAGATTTTTTCACCTCCCTAACAAGCTGAGAAGTGTCTCTCAGTTTGACCTCTCAGTGAGCAGGGGTCAAGAGTCTACCGTCCAGATGTCATGTTCACTAGCAAAAACATTCTCCAACTGAAAAAACTAAAATGAGAGTTGCTTGTCTTGGCAGTTACTCCCCTGGCCCTGGTGTATGCATGAACCTTCAGGTTGTTATAATGTTGTACAGAGAACAAGGATCTAAACACATTATGTTCAAGCAATACATGATGTATGTCCCATTATGTGTCAAGATGGTTGGCATTTACCTCAGAGCAGAAAACTACACCATCAGCAGTATTGTATATCAGCTGAATGTATGATCTAAACACGTTCACTCAACATGTACAGTATGTTCCATGTACTGTAGACATACATGTTTGGCATTTACCTCAAGACTGAGAATCACATATTCAGCAATACTGTAAAAGCACTATATCAACTGGATGTATGCCTGCAAATAGTACATGGTGGTTGTGCTTTTGCCACTCTGAATAACTGAGAACTGCACTCAGTATTACATCAATTTTTACACTGCTCTCATCTCATCTTCCTACACAAAAGATGCATGTTGTCACTATTTCCCTGCGTTAATAATCAGTCAGGGTTCGTTCGCCCATATCTCTTTTGTAGTTACAATGGCAACACATTCATATTATTCGCTAAAGCTCTGGTATGTGTGGCCCATTTGCAATTCAACTGCCCTCATAATCCTTGAAAGAAGAAGCAGTGCATTTTCCAGCCATCCTATCCCAGTGTAAGCGGTATGTCATTGATATATGATACATGATAGGCCTGTGTCTGAGCCAGCATTTACTTCTCCTCATCCCACTAAAGCCTTCTGTGCTGCTTAATCTTTTTTTCTCCTCTTTCCTCCTCTCGTTTTTAAAAAATCAAAACCAAAAGCTCTTGCAGCTCTCACAGCCCTGGAGAAAGACGGGTAAAGAGAAAAGAAGGAAAGAGAAAGAGCAGCTTTAGAAAAAAAAAGAGTACAGGGAGGGAAATATAGTAAAGGATGGAAAGGAGCAGTGGTTGTCAGGAGAACAAGGGAGGAGAGAAGGTTTGGAGTATTGATCCAGGAAGATGAGCCAGCGGTTAGAATCCAAGCTATGACATTTCTGAAGAATATCTCTTGCTCTTTCATTCTCTCTCTCTCTTTCCTTCTCTCTCTTATTCCTTCTCTCTGGCTTGCCCTCTCTGGCTCTCTCTATTTCTCTCTCCCTCTCAAACACATTGTCTACCTGCAGTTTAGGGCCTGTAGAAACACGTGGTGTTTTTGTACAGCGTATGACGAGACACACACACCCGCACACACACAAACTACACATCACTAGCATTGTCTGCCAACAGTGTGTGTGTGGAGATGATATGCTGGTAGTGTGCTGAACACATGGTTGAGCACTGAACATGAAGAGAATACTTATACTCACTGAGAGATCTCACTGATCAAAATACACACACACACACACACACACACACACACACACACACACACACACACACACACACACACACACACACACACACACACACACATAGGTTAGTGGATGTGCTGCACTGAATTCCCACTCCTTGAGATGAGTCCCAGAATTCAAATGCTGTGTTTGTAGTGCTGCTGTTCTTGAATACCTACACCTTGATTTAGCATATTGATTTAGTAAGGGATTGAGGGCATGCTGTGAGTTTCACTAGCACAGAGAGAGAAGTGATGTGCTATCTATAGGAATGGAGAGAGGAGGAGAGAGAGAGCAAGCTAGAGAAATAAAAGTGTGGGGAGAGAGGGGGGTGTTATCTGTGGGAATGGAGAGAGAGAGGGGAGGGGAGGAGAGGAAGAGAGAGATGGAGATAGGGGTGTTATCTGTGGGAATGGAAAGAGGGCGAAAGAGAGGCCAGCTTCAATTGACAAGCCTTCCAAAATCCTGTCTCTTATTCTGGGTGTACATTACACGATTGTGGCTACGATTTAGCTGTCCCAGACAAGTTTTTGAGATCGGAGACAAAATCCCTATGTCGTTGCCTACTCGGGGTGCGCCACCATCACCGACGCTCGTTTAATGTGAGTGGGTCAAAGACGCAATCTGAGAATTACCTAGCAGACACAGACGTTCTGATATTTTCAAACAGGTTTGATTTTATCGTCACAATCTGCAATGCTCTAGTAGTGTGAGATGTGTAACAGCAAGTTTTGAGAACGGTGATCAGCAATAGCCAATGAGTTTGCCAGAGAGATGATATTGTTTCACGTCACCCAGAATGTGTAGACTCTCAAGCAGGAGCAATGACTACAACTAGTATGCGTTTGTACTTGCCTTCAACCAAAATCATTCAAAATGTTTTCTAGATATTTCAACACTGTATGGCAAGCGTGAATGTCTGACTGAACGTTTATGAAGTTGCTATGAACCACAGAATTAGCTACGTTAAATCGAATCACATCATTGTTTTCTCGAGGCAGCATGGTATCGAGAATCCTCACGACCAAGTTAAGAATCTTGTAGTGTGTCTGAACCACATCGTTTAGTGTGCGCACCCAGGGCCGGCCCTCCCATTAGGCAAGATTAGGGAATCGCCTATGGCGGCACTTGAATTTGGGGCGACATTTTGACAATTGGCTAACGCCCTCCGGCGCCCCTGATCGGCTACTGCACCGCCGGGTGCTCAGCGATGTTAAGATTTTGAAAGTCGTGTAGTGTCCACCAGCTTATGGGAGAAGTCTGGGCATTTGAGGCAACTGGTGAGAGAGAGAGAGGCAGTGAGGCGTTCTAAGGAGGTTATTGCAGCAGACTGGTGAGAGAGTGAGGCATTCTAAGGAGGTTATTGCAGCAGTCTGGTGAGAGAGAGAGGCAGTGAGGCATTCTAAGGAGGTTATTGCAGCAGTCTAATTGTTTGTTACAAACACTGCTTGAACCTAACTATGCTATCGCTATATACATTGCACTGTAAATAAATTGCACATGAACTTCAGAATAAGGCTCAACATTTGCTGCTCCAAACCAACTAAATAGACTGCTCTAACTCACAAAATCGATCTTCTAACCGCATGGTACTGCAAACACTTCTTCATCTTCTATGGTATATTCTTCTTCTGTGGGTTTTATGGCGGACTACATCCAAAAGTTGTATTGCCGCCACCAACTGGACGGTTTGAAACCAAAATAAAATAAATCCCTACTTAATGTACATTGCCAAAACAAACAAAACTCCCACTTCTTCCTTCTTTTAGTTTTCCATGTCTCCCTTCTCAGGCTCTAGGACCTGAGAGGGTGGTACGTCTTTTGCTAATATTCCATGTAAGTCCTTTGCTGTGAAATCTTTCAGCCCCAGGAACTGCTCCTCCGCAACCACAATGATTTATATCTTCCTAGATCTTTTCTCCACCTTGGCAGTACCATTAATCACCATTGAAATAAAGGCCGCAAAATCCACCTTTTTAACCTTTAGAATGTCAGGATCCTCTTGGTGTAAGACAACCCCTGCAGCCTGCAGTGAAGGCCTATCCACTACCATGGTCTCTTCTGGTGCAACATTCAAACCCTCAACCCTTTTCACAGCTTCTGCATATGAAATGTTCTGTACAACCCTGACATTGCCCACCTCATTCTCTTTTACCCTTGTGGGGCATTCGGAAGACATAGCTTCATGATTCCCACCGCAATTACAACATATCACATATTCTTCACTTTTATAACACATAATATGATCCTTTCCGCAACTTGGTCATCTCGGCTTCTCCCTTCTGCATACACTTTCTACATGACCAAATGCTTTACATTTTTCACACTGCATTGGTCTTGGAATAAATGCTCTAACTCTGTAGTTAATATACCCTAACCACACTTCATTATGGAGAGACTCCATTTCAAAAAACAAAAGGACAGATAGACTCTTCTCTTTTTCCCCATTTACCACACGATTCATCCGACGTGCTTCAATCACTCCAGGAATATTTTTAATCTCTTCCAAATCAACTTCCCACAAAACACCCGATATAACACCCTTGAGGTGTGCCCTGTTCCGAAGCAACACACACGACACTTCAAACTTTTCAAATCGTTTAAGACTCAATGCACGATCCTTCTGTTCTGCTGAATCACAAAAAATCATAACAAGCCCGCCTCTTGTGACCCTCACATCCTTCACTTTGCCCAGCACTCTCTCCACCAGTTTGGATAACTCAAATGGTTTTTTCAAGATTGGTACTCTGCTCAGCTGCTCTTCATTAACAAACCGTACTCCTACTAGATACGAAGGGTCATTCTCATCACTGTACCCGACTTTGCTCTGTTTTCCATTCTTTTCAACTATACTCCAATTCTCCTTGATTCTACTGCCATTGTATTCAGTATACACCTCATCATCCGCTTTCACCATCTTCCTCTATGGTATATTGGCAATCGCACAATTTAATGTACATTGTGCGGGATGGAAACAGGATTCCCAAACATTTTACAAAATACGAAAACAACTACCAAACGACCAAAAAATAAATATATAAACTTAACTAAATCAAACAACTTTTCTGTAATAAATACAATACAGATTTACCACATGCTGTGGTGCGTCCACTACCATATTGTCACGTTCGGGTGTGTAGAGAGACCAAGGCGCAGCGTAACGATAGTTCGACATCTTTATTAATACGAACTATCGAACTATACAAATATAACAACTGAATATAACAAACACACGTAGCACGAACACGGGACATAACATAACATAACAATGAACCACGCCAACGGAGTGGAACACAGACATATAAGTAAGATCCCTAATTAGAGGTAATGCCTAGCAGCTGCCTCCAATTAGGGATCCCACACACAACACCACACAGACGTAGAAATAATAGATCTGCCAGACTCTGACCATAGAAATATAGAGAAGCAAAGCTTCTCTATGGCCAGAGCCTGACAGTACCCCCCCCCAAAGGCGCGGACTCCCGGCCGCAAGAAAACAAACACAAAAACATGAGGGAAGGGTCAGGGAGGAAAAAACATCACACAATCTATCGCAGGTGGCGGTTCCGGCCCCGGCGAAGTAGATATCTTCCTCCCTATTTCTACTGGGCCCGGACTAGGCCCTGGTGTGGCTGGCGACTCAGGCCATTTAAAGGGGCAACCCACTGGTCCTGGAAATGACCATGGTGGGGCAAAAGGCTCAGGCCATGGAGAGGGGCAAATAACCGGGCCAGGGCTGGGCACCGGTGTGGCAGGCGACTCCGGCCATGTAAAGGGGCAACCCACCGGTCCTGGAAACAACAATGGTGGGGGAAAAGGTTCAGGCCATGGAGCGGGGCAAATAACCGGGCCAGGACTGAGCACCGGTGTGGCAGGCGACTCCGGCCATGTAAAGGGGCAACCCACCGGTCCTTTAAATAACAATGGTGGGGGAACAAGTTCAGGCCATGGAGCGGGGCAAATAACCGGGCCAGGACTGGGCACCGGTGTGGCAGGCGACTCCGGCCATATAATCGTCACGGGAGGCTCCGGGCTGTCGATCGTCACGGAAGGTTCCGGGCTGTCGATCGTCACGGAAGGTTCCGGGCTGTCGATCGTCACGGAAGGTTCCGGGCTGTCGATCGTCACGGAAGGTTCCGGGCTGTCGAGCGTCACGGGAGGTTCCGGGCTGTCGAGCGTCACGGGAGGCTCCGGGCTGTCGAGCGTCACGGGAGGCTCCGGGCTGTCGAGCGTCACGGGAGGCTCCGGGCTGTCGAGCGTCACGGGAGGCTCCGGGCTGTCGAGCGTCACGGGAGGCTCCGGGCTGTCGAGCGTCACGGGAGGCTCCGGGCTGTCGAGCGTCACGGGAGGCTCCGGGCTGTCGAGCGTCACGGGAGGCTCCGGGCTGTCGAGCGTCACGGGAGGCTCCGGGCTGTCGAGCGTCGCGGGAGGCTCCGGGCTGTCGACCGTCGCGGGAGGCTCCGGGCTGTCGACCGTCGCGGGAGGCTCCGGGCTGTCGACCATCGCGGGAGGCTCCGGGCTGTCGACCATCACGGGAGGCTCCGGGCTGTCGACCATCACGGGAGGCTCCGGGCTGTCGACCATCACGGGAGGCTCCGGGCTGTCGACCATCACGGGAGGCTCCGGGTTGTCGACCATCACGGGAGGCTCCGGGTTGTCGACCATCACGGGAGGCTCCGGGTTGTCGACCATCACAGGAGTCTCCGGGCTGTCGACTATCACGGGAGTCTCCGGGCTGATGAGGCGCACCGACGGTCTGGTGCGTGTAGCCGGCACTGGAGGTACCTGGCTGGGCACACGCACTGGAGGTCGAGTGCGGGGAGTCGGCACGGGACGTACCAGACTGGAGAGGCGCACAGGAGGCCTGGTGCGTGGAGCTGGCACTGGAGGTACCTGGCTGGGCACACGCACTGGAGGTCGAGTGCGGGGAGTCGGCACGGGACGTACCGGACTGGGGAGGCGCACTGGAAGCCTGGTGCGTGAAGTCGGCACTGGTGGCACATGACTAATCACACGCACTTCAGGGCGAGTGCGGGGAGCAGGCACAGGACGTACCTGACTGGGAAGGCGCACTGGAAGCCTGGTGCGTGAAGTCGGCACATGTGGCACAGGACTAATATAATCGTCACGGGAGGCTCCGGGCTGTCGATCGTCACGGAAGGTTCCGGGCTGTCGATCGTCACGGAAGGTTCCGGGCTGTCGATCGTCACGGAAGGTTCCGGGCTGTCGATCGTAAAGGAAGGTTCCGGGCTGTCGATCGTCACGGAAGGTTCCGGGCTGTCGAGCGTCACGGGAGGTTCCGGGCTGTCGAGCGTCACGGGAGGCTCCGGGCTGTCGAGCGTCACGGGAGGCTCCGGGCTGTCGAGCGTCACGGGAGGCTCCGGGCTGTCGAGCGTCACGGGAGGCTCCGGGCTGTCGAGCGTCGCGGGAGGCTCCGGGCTGTCGACCGTCGCGGGAGGCTCCGGGCTGTCGACCATCGCGGGAGGCTCCGGGCTGTCGACCATCGCGGGAGGCTCCGGGCTGTCGACCATCCCGGGAGGCTCCGGGCTGTCGACCATCACGGGAGGCTCCGGGCTGTCGACCATCACGGGAGGCTCCGGGCTGTCAACCATCACGGGAGGCTCCGGGTTGTCGACCATCACGGGAGGCTCCGGGTTGTCGACCATCACGGGAGGCTCCGGGTTGTCGACCATCACAGGAGTCTCCGGGTTGTCGACCATCACAGGAGTCTCCGGGCTGATGAGGCGCACCGACGGTCTGGTGCGTGTAGCCGGCACTGGAGGTACCTGGCTGGGCACACGCACTGGAGGTCGAGTGCGGGGAGTCGGCACGGGACGTACCAGACTGGAGAGGCGCACAGGAGGCCTGGTGCGTGGAGCTGGCACTGGAGGTACCTGGCTGGGCACACGCACTGGAGGTCGAGTGCGGGGAGTCGGCACGGGACGTACCGGACTGGGGAGGCGCACTGGAGGCCTGGTGCGTGGAGCTGGCACTGGAGGTACCTGGCTGGGCACAAGCACTGGAGGTCGAGTGCGGGGAGTCGGCACGGGACGTACCGGACTGGGGAGGCGCACTGGAAGCCTGGTGCGTGAAGTCGGCACTGGTGGCACATGACTAATAACACGCACTTCAGGGCGAGTGCGGGGAGCAGGCACAGGACGTACCTGACTGGGAAGGCGCACTGGAAGCCTGGTGCGTGAAGTCGGCACATGTGGCACAGGACTAATAACACGCACCTCAGGGCTAGTGCGGGGAGCAGGCACCTGACGTACCGAACTGGAGAGGCGCACTGGAGGCCTGGTGCGTGGAGTCGGCACTGATGGCGCCGGACTGGTGACACGCACCTCAGGGCGAGTGCGAGGAGCAGGCACAGGACGTACCTGACTGGGAAGGCGCACTGGAAGCCTGGTGCGTGAAGTCGGCACTGGTGGCACATGACTAATCACACGCACTTCAGGGCGAGTGCGGGGAGCAGGCACAGGACGTACCTGACTGGGAAGGCGCACTGGAAGCCTGGTGCGTGAAGTCGGCACATGTGGCACAGGACTAATATAATCGTCACGGGAGGCTCCGGGCTGTCGATCGTCACGGAAGGTTCCGGGCTGTCGATCGTCACGGAAGGTTCCGGGCTGTCGATCGTCACGGAAGGTTCCGGGCTGTCGATCGTAAAGGAAGGTTCCGGGCTGTCGATCGTCACGGAAGGTTCCGGGCTGTCGAGCGTCACGGGAGGTTCCGGGCTGTCGAGCGTCACGGGAGGCTCCGGGCTGTCGAGCGTCACGGGAGGCTCCGGGCTGTCGAGCGTCACGGGAGGCTCCGGGCTGTCGAGCGTCACGGGAGGCTCCGGGCTGTCGAGCGTCGCGGGAGGCTCCGGGCTGTCGACCGTCGCGGGAGGCTCCGGGCTGTCGACCATCGCGGGAGGCTCCGGGCTGTCGACCATCGCGGGAGGCTCCGGGCTGTCGACCATCCCGGGAGGCTCCGGGCTGTCGACCATCACGGGAGGCTCCGGGCTGTCGACCATCACGGGAGGCTCCGGGCTGTCAACCATCACGGGAGGCTCCGGGTTGTCGACCATCACGGGAGGCTCCGGGTTGTCGACCATCACGGGAGGCTCCGGGTTGTCGACCATCACAGGAGTCTCCGGGTTGTCGACCATCACAGGAGTCTCCGGGCTGATGAGGCGCACCGACGGTCTGGTGCGTGTAGCCGGCACTGGAGGTACCTGGCTGGGCACACGCACTGGAGGTCGAGTGCGGGGAGTCGGCACGGGACGTACCAGACTGGAGAGGCGCACAGGAGGCCTGGTGCGTGGAGCTGGCACTGGAGGTACCTGGCTGGGCACACGCACTGGAGGTCGAGTGCGGGGAGTCGGCACGGGACGTACCGGACTGGGGAGGCGCACTGGAGGCCTGGTGCGTGGAGCTGGCACTGGAGGTACCTGGCTGGGCACACGCACTGGAGGTCGAGTGCGGGGAGTCGGCACGGGACGTACCGGACTGGGGAGGCGCACTGGAAGCCTGGTGCGTGAAGTCGGCACTGGTGGCACATGACTAATAACACGCACTTCAGGGCGAGTGCGGGGAGCAGGCACAGGACGTACCTGACTGGGAAGGCGCACTGGAAGCCTGGTGCGTGAAGTCGGCACATGTGGCACAGGACTAATAACACGCACCTCAGGGCTAGTGCGGGGAGCAGGCACCTGACGTACCGAACTGGAGAGGCGCACTGGAGGCCTGGTGCGTGGAGTCGGCACTGATGGCGCCGGACTGGTGACACGCACCTCAGGGCGAGTGCGAGGAGCAGGCACAGGACGTACCTGACTGGGAAGGCGCACTGGAAGCCTGGTGCGTGAAGTCGGCACATGTGGCACAGGACTAATAACACGCACCTCAGGGCTAGTGCGGGGAGCAGGCACATGACGTACCGAACTGGAGAGGCGCACTGGAGGCCTGGTGCGTGGAGTCGGCACTGATGGCGCCGGACTGGTGACACGCACCTCAGGGCGAGTGCGAGGAGCAGGCACATGACGTACCGGACTGGAGAGGCTCACTGGAGTGTAGCAGACGGCCGGACCCAGACTGGGCACCGGTGGAGCGGACTGCTCTGGCATTGGAGTAGAGCAGACGGCCGGACCCCGACTGGGTACCGGTAAAGCGGACTGCTCTTTCATGGGAGTGGAGTTGGCGACTGGGCACGGATTATTCCACTCCGACATTTCCCGTTCAACTTCCTCCGCTATCTCCCACATCTCCTCCAAAACGTCTCCAAAATTTCTCTCCAAATAATCCTCCTCCTCTTCACTTTGCGCCCCCCATTTATATGTCGGGCACAGTGCATCCCACATGGAAAGTGGTACTGGTGCGTCCTCTTCGTTACCAGACCACCCCCATAGCCCCCCCCCGAAATTTTCCTGGGGTTGACTACCGGCTCCGTTTCCACGATTACGCCGCTGTTTACCTTTCTTCTCCTTTGCTCCTTCCTTACGCTGCTTGGTCGGGTGGTGGTTCATTCTGTCACGTTCGGGTGTGTAGAGAGACCAAGGCGCAGCGTAACGATAGTTCGACATCTTTATTAATACGAACTATCGAACTATACAAATATAACAACTGAATATAACAAACACACGTAGCACGAACACGGGACATAACATAACAATGAACCACGCCAACGGAGTGGAACACAGACATATAAGTAAGATCCCTAATTAGAGGTAATGCCTAGCAGCTGCCTCCAATTAGGGATCCCACACACAACACCACACAGACGTAGAAATAATAGATCTGCCAGACTCTGACCATAGAAATATAGAGAAGCAAAGCTTCTCTATGGCCAGAGCCTGACACATATCTTCACTAGCATCACTTGTTTTCTCTAATATTTTAATCGCCTCCGCATAGGAGATTTGATTGACCGATAACTTTTGCTACCTCAATCTCCTTCACCCTTACAGGGCACTCCAGGAACTCAAGATCATGATCCCCACCACAATTGCAACACCGTCGTCTTTCTACACACCGTTCTTCAATATACTCTGTTCGTCTGCACACACTTGAGAAATGGCCAAATGCTTTGCAATTCTTACACTGCAATGGTTTGGGGACGAAAGCTTTTACATAACCAAGCTTCACATGCGTAGATATTTGCTCTTTATCAAAAAACAACAGGACTGACAGACTTTCTTCTTTTTCTCCATTCACCCAGCGGGTTAGACTCCATGCAACAATCACACCAGGAATTCTCTTCCGGGATTCAACCTGAACATCAGTCGTCACCCCTTTGACAGGTGCTCTACTCCGAATTTCAACTCTCTGCCCTCCAACTTCTGTTGTCCAGAATCTTTTGAGGCTCACTGCAATCTTCCTCTGTTCTTCAGAAATACAATTAATCAAAATAAGACCACTCCTGGTCACTCTGACAGACTCCCATTGCATACTTTACCAGTTTCGACACCTCAAAGGGGTCCCCCACATATTCATCCTTACTCAACAATCCCAACAAGAAGCGATTTGTTGCCCTCCACTCCAATTTTGGACAATTTCCTTTATGGTTCTAGTTTTCGATTCTGCTATTGTCCAATCAGAACATTCGTCTTCACCAACTTTGCTCGACACGCTGCTTGATTCAAACTGTTCATCCACTTCCGCCATCTTTCCCCCATTCCACTCCTCCGTCCACTGCAAACACTTGTTTAACACGTTTCTCTTTGTCTCTCCTCCCCTCCCTCCCCCTTCGTTCCTCTCCCACACCTCACTCCTCCCTTCCTCTCTTCTCTCTCCCCCCTCTCCCTCTAGGTGTGGCGGAGGTGATAGTGTTAATAGGTGGTCGCCAGGCCATTGGTATGAACCAGCGGTCTCTGACGGCGGTGACGTGTTTTAACCCTCAGAACAGTAAGTGGTACCCACTGGCCAGCCTGCCCTTCTACGACAGAGAGCTATTCAGCGTCATCTCAGCAGGGGACAACATCTACCTGTCAGGTAGGCTAATGACGGGGGGGGACTGCCGCAAACACACACACGCTGACATAATGTTAACATTAATATTCATCCTATTATTGTAGACCTATATTCCTCCAGAGTTCTGTCTGTTCTCTCTTCCACACTCCTACACAGAGTTAGACCTTGACATTGGACTGTGAAACAGCACTACTAGGATTCATCCTGCTGCATGTTCCCCTCTACCTCATTTCATATAAATGTAAATCTGTGTTGGGCCGGTGGACCTGGCCTCTGTGTGTGTCTGTGGGGAGGCAGGCAGTCAGTGGGGAAATCAGCAGTGTACAGTAGTACTAACCATGGCTCAGGACTGTGTGTGTAACTGCAGAGAATGGATGAAATGTCCACTCTGTTTGCTGCTTTCAAACAAAGCTGCACTCCATAGACAAACATTGGCAGTAGAATGGCCCGTACTGAAGAGCTCTATGACTTTCAACGTGGCACTGTCATAGGATGCCACCTTTCCAACAAGTCAGTTCCTTAAATTTCTGCCCTGCTAGTGCTGCCCTGGGCAACTGCAAGTGCTGTTATTGTGAAGTGAAAACGTCTAGGAACAGTAATGGCTCAGACGCAGTGGTAGGCCACACAAGCTCACAGAACGAAATCACTGAGTGCTGAATCGTGTAACGCGTAAAAATACAAATTGCCTCTGGAAGAAATGTCAGCACAAGAACTGTTTGTCAGGAGCGTCATGAAATGGGTTTCCATGGCCTAGCAGCCACACACAAGCCTAAGATCACCATTCGCAATGCCAAGCGTAGGCTGTAGTGGCGTAAAGCTCACTCTGGAGCAGTGGAAATGCGTTCTCTGGAGTGATGAATCACACTTCACCATCTGACAGTCCAACGGACGAATCTGGGTTTGGCAGATGCCAGGAGAATGCTACCTGCTGAATACATAGTCCCAACTGTAAAGTTTGGAGGAGGAATAATGGTCTGGGGCTGTTTTTCATGGTTCGGGCTGGGCCCCTTAGTTCCAGTGAAGGGAAATCTTAATGGTACAGCATATATTTTAGATGATTCTGTGCTTCCAATTTTGTGGCAAAGGCCCTTTCCTGTTTCAAAGCTAGGTCCATACAGAAATGGGTTGTTGAGCTCGGTGTGGAAGAACTTGACTGACCTGCACAGAGCCCTCACCTCAACCCCATCGAAAACCTTTGGGATGAATTGGAATGCTGACTGCGAGCCAGGCCTAATCGACTAACATCAGTGACTGACCTCACTAATGCTCTTGTGGCTGAATGGAGGCAAGTCCCTGCAGCAATATACCAACATCTAGTAGAAAGCCTTCCCAGAAGAGTGAAGGCTGTTATAGCAGCAAAGGGGGGACCAACTCCATATTAATGCCCATGATTTTGGAATGAGATGTTCGATGAGCAGGTGTCCACATACTTTTGGCCATGTAATGTAGCTTATGCTTGTAACAGTAAGGGGTCGAAATAATGGTGGGTATGGTATCTTGGTGGTAGCTTGTTATATTTATCCCCATCTTACAACAATTCAGGAATTACTTATTGGAAACCAGTAAAAACTTCAACTCAATATTCAACTCAACATTTTACATTTGTTAGATGTATATTACATTTTTTGCTAGAGTCTGATGTGACGGTAGCTGACTTGTATATTATGTGTGTATGTTTAAGGTGGGACAGAGTCGGGTGTGACGGTAACTGATGTGTGGTGCTACATGTCTCTATTGGACAACTGGAACCTGGTGTCTCGTATGACAGTGCCTCGCTGCAGACACAACAGTCTGGTGTACGACGGGAAACTCTATACCATTGGAGGGCTGGGCGTGTCAGGAAACCTGAACCATGTAGAGAGGTAAGAGAAACTGACACAGTTGGACACTCTTGTATATGCTACTATATGTGCCTATGGAGTGGAAACAACTGATAAAGTGGCTTGAGCTTGTAATGCTGCTAGTGTAGCAGTAAAGGAAGCTATGCTATGCTAACGAAACACGTTTGTAGGTGCTCTGGGTTGGGAGCAGAGTGAAAAGATGAATATCCATTGTGCCACATAGACAATAAAGTACTATTCCATTTAAGTAGGACATTCATTTTATGTAGGCTATACTTATACTGAAGTTATTTTAGTGTATTTTATGCTTCGAGGTCACATTGACTTTTAATGTTTCAGTAGAGCGCCTTATGTATCGATGTCCTTGGGCAGAAGGAGGGGTATTGTATGTCCCTGTGTGTGCAACTGTCTTGAGCTGTAGAAAAACATTCCCCTTGAAGGACAGTTAACGTCAAACTTTGTTA
Source organism: Thymallus thymallus (assembly GCA_023634145.1). Lineage (NCBI taxonomy): Eukaryota > Metazoa > Chordata > Actinopteri > Salmoniformes > Salmonidae > Thymallus > Thymallus thymallus. The sequence goes on from CM042411.1 coordinate 16,028,057, forward strand.
TTGATTACTGTTTCAAATCCATTCATGATCAGAAATAAACTCTTCCTTTCACGGCAGTTTAACAATGAGACTGGAAGCCTATGAGGCGATATGAATGGCAGTGGTAAAATGTCTCCATCTTCTGCTGCTCTCAACAGAGTTGCGCACACACACACGTGCAAACACACACACAACTGGGGTAGAATGTCTTCATCTTTTGCTGCTCTCGGCCGGGCTGGGAAGATTAAACTGAGCAATCAACAGAACATTACAGAACGTATTAGAACAGGCCACCACTGCTCATTACAGAACGGCGTGGCTCACCCAAGCCTCTCTCTCTCTCGCTCTCTCAATGTGACAAAACACGCACACACACACACGAGACAACACAAAAAAACACACACACTGAAGCTGTTCTCTCTCCATGTAACAGCGGTCCCTCAAATGGAATCATCTAATTTGATATGTCCCCATAACGCTGCCATGCTGTGTCATTAAGAGAGTGTCTGGCTGGAATACTGAGCCCTGTAATGGAAACACATTTGATTCCTCTGCCTCGAGTCGCAGCTCGTAATTGCAGACCTAACATCGTCCCCAGGCTTGAATTGCTGGCACGTAATGCCTGGTAACAGTGTGGGACTGTTTGGGACATAGGGGATGTGGATTTACTGAGTGGCATGATAATCAATTCAAATTCTGAGCGAATCATGCGACTAGGTGACGTTGCTCCAAATCGTGTCGGAAAAGTGTTTATTTGGCACCACAGAAATAATTCCCCGGAACCCGAGGTAGTATGAACATAATGCCGTTCATGCTAACCGGTAGCTAGCATAACTCCGCCTGCCGTCCTGTAACATGATGTACACTGTACACTAATGTCTTCAAATACAAAAAGTAAAGACACACAGTCAAAGGCAGTTGATAATGTATGTTGTGGTTGTGTAGAACACTATCCCATTAAAAGTACAAGCACAGTCTTTTCCGCACCAATGGAAATGATGCAGAACGTTACAACTACTGTTAAGCACTGGAGGAGATTGTTAGACCCATCTCTGTGGGAGATCGCTTGCCACTGGCAGTTTGCGAAAAGTGTCAAACTCTTCTTAGAAGATGCTACTAAGGGCCTCCCGAGTGGCACAGCAGTCTAAGGCACTGCATCGCAGTGCTTGAGGCGTCACTACAGACCCGGGTTCAATCCCAGGCTGTGTCACAACCGGCCGTGACCAGGAGTCCCATAGGGCGGTGCATAATTGGCCCAGCGTCCGGTTTAGGGGATGGTTTGGCCCCCCCGTATGCAGAGGCCCCCCCGTATGCAGCACACTGAGGGGTAGGATCTGAGGGTTGTGCTGATTGACTGAGAGATCAGACAATTAAAACCAGTGCTTGTTTCGTCCATTTTGAGGCACTCTGAAACCGGCTGGTGGGTGAGATTATTGCAGTGCATCTAGGTGTTTACAGCCAAACAAAGGTGTGTGTGTGTGTGTGTGTGTGTGTGTGTGTGTGTGTGTGTGTGTGTGTGTGTGTGTGTGTGTGTGTGTGTGTGGTCAAAAATATATGTTGTCTGTTACTGGGGAACTCAGATGAATCGAGAAGGCAGTGGTGGAGAGGCAACTTTAAGGGGTTGAACAGAGTGGTGTGAATTACTAATGGACCTACAGAAACAGCAGGAGACTCAATCTGAGCATAATATCACAGGGTTGAGGAACAGACTAAAAGTTACTTCAGTGCTGTATCTTGTCTTAGCTGAGTGGTTGAAGTGAGTGTGTTGTGTGTGTGAGTCCATGCTGCATGGCTTACTGGTTCTAATTGCTCCCCAGGTGGCCGAGAACTCCTCGTCTGAGGGATATTTATACTCTTGGCGTTACGCACACATTCACACACAAACTCAGCCATTTACACACCCAGTGTCGTTAAGCCATTTATAGAAATTTCCAGTATGGCTGGGCCAGCTAAGCACATGAATGTCTCATCAAAACAGCATTAAAACATGACAGGACTTGAACCTTTGCTCTCTAAAGACCATCTCACAGTTGGTCTCTCATTTGCTATCTAGCATATGAACATATGGTTGTAGAGTAGGTGTGTCTATTGGTGGCCATCCGTCATTAAAATTATTAGAAACTGCCACACGCTGCGCTTGCAAAGTACAGTTTGTGCATTTTGCAAACAGCTCCAGGGTTGGGGTCAATTCGATTTAAATTCCGGTCAATTCAGGAAGTACACTGAAATTCCAATTCCAATTATGTTCAACACTTTTCAATGAGGAACATTTGGAATTGGAATTTGGTTTACTTTCTGAATTGACTGGAATTGAACCGAACCCTGGTCAGCTCTCCATCAATTGACCATATTTTGGTTCTTCACAGCATTATTTTGTAGGAAGCCCTTTTGTGCAGTTGTGTTGAGTTGTGGTCTGTCTTGTCTATTTACTGTATCTGTCTATCTGTTGTTTGATGTAGTGTTGTGTGATTTGATATAGTGGTGTGTGAGTGGCTGGTTTAGTATGCAGTATGCTTTAGCAGTCCTAGCAGCAGACTAACTGGGCCTCTGTCCTGATGCTCTGCAGCCAGAGTTGATTTGCTCCACTCAGACACTGATTGGCATGCCTGATTGAGGTTTGTTTACAGGCCTGTCTCCCAGTGTGTGTGTGTATGTGTGTGTGTGTCCATGCATGCATGTGTGTGTCTCTACCCGTCTCATTTGTCAGTCAAGGCCTTAGCCCCAACCTCGGCGCCTCCACCCCGCCCTGCCTCCTAATTTGTGGCCCGGGCGTCCATCTTGCTCTTGGTTTCACGGCTCCTAACCGTGAAATTCTCCTACATTCACAATGATGTCCTCAATCAGTCTGTCTCAGGGCTGCTGCCTTTCTATACCAGCTCAACAGGAACCACAGCAACAGTCTACTGTATCTGCGTCACTCACATAATATACACTACCGTTCAAATATACACTACAAATATCCTTGTTTTTGAAAGAAAAGCACATTTTTTGTCCATTAAAATAACATCAAATTGATCAGAAATACAAACTGTAAATGACTATTGTAGCTGGAAACAGCAGATTTTTTATGCAATATCTACATACAGTGGGGAGAACAAGTATTTGATACACTGCCGATTTTGCAGGTTTTCCCACTTACAAAGCATGTAGAGGTCTGTAATTTTTATCATAGGTACACTTCAAATGTGAGTGACGGAATCTAAAACAAAAATCCAGAAAATCACATTGTATGATTTTTAAATAATTAATTTGCATTTTATTGCATGACATAAGTATTTGATCACCTACCAACCAGGAAGATTTCCGGCTCTCACAGACCTATTAGTTTTTCTTTAAGAAGCCCTCCTGTTCTCCACTCATTACCTGTATTAACTGCACCTGTTTGAACTCGTTACCTGTATAAAAGACACCTGTCCACACACTCAATAAAATAGACTCCAACCTCTCCACAATGGCCAAGACCAGAGAGCTGTGTAAGGACAAGCCAGCGCATGTCCAGGCCCGTCTGAAGTTTGCCAATGACCATCTGGATGATCCAGAGGAGGAATGGGAGAAGGTCATGGGGTCTGATGAGACAAAAATAGAGCTTTTTGGTCTAAACTCCACTCGCCGTGTTTGGAGGAAGAAGAAGGATGAGTACAACCCCAAGAACACCATCCCAACCGTGAAGCATGGAGGTGGAAACATCATTCTTTGGGGATGCTTTTCTGCAAAGGGGACAGGACGACTGCACCGTATTGAGGCGAGGATGGATGGGGCCATGTATCGCGAGATCTGGGTTGTGGCTGGGTCTTCCAGCATGACAACGACCCAAAACACACAGCCAGGGCAACTAAGGAGTGGCTCCGTAAGAAGCATCTCAAGGTCCTGGAGTGGCCTAGCCAGTCTCCAGACCTGAACCCAATAGAAAATCTTTGGAGGGAGCTGAATGTCCATATTGCCCAGCGACAGCCCCGAAACCTGAAGGATCTGGAGAAGGTCTGTATGGAGGAGTGGGCCAAAATCCCTGCTGCAGTGTGTGCAAACCTGGTCAAGAACTACAGGAAACGTATGATCTTTGTAATTGCAAACAAAGGTTTCTGTACCAAATATTAAGTTCTGCTTTTCTGATGTATCAAATACTTATGTCATGCAATAAAATGCAAATTAATTACTTAAAAATCATACAATGTGATTTTCTGGATTTTTGTTTTAGATTCCGTCACTCACAGTTGAAGAGTACCTATGATAAAAATTACAGACTTCTACATGCTTTGTAAGTGGGAAAACCTGCAAAATCGGCAGTGTATCAAATACTTGTTCTCCCCACGGTAGGTGTACAGAGGTCCATTATCAGCAACCATCACTCCTGTGTTCCAATGGCACATTGTGTTTGCTAAAGTTTATCATTTTAAAAGGCTAATTGATCATAAGAAAACCCTTTTGCAATTATGTTAGCACAGCTGAAAACTGTTATGCTGATTAAAGAAGCAATAAAACTGGCCTTCTTTAGACTAGTTGAGTATCTGGAGCATCAGCATTTGAATGGCCAGAAACAAAGACCTTTCTTCTGAAACTCATCAGTCTATTCTTGTTCTGAGAAATTAAGGCTATTCCGTGCAAGAAATTGCCAAGAAACTGAAGATCTCGTACTACTCCGCGATGCTGGCCTTCTAGGCAGAGTTGCAAAGAAAAAGCCATATCTCAGACTGGCCGAAAAAAATAAAAGATTAAAGGCAAAAGAACACAGACACTGGACAGAGGAAGATATGGCTTTTTCTTTGCAACTCTGCCTAGAAGGCCAGAATCCCTGAGTCGCCTCTTCACTGTTGGCGTTGAGACTGGTGTTTTGCGGGTACTATTTAATGAAGCTGCCAGTTGAGGACTTGTGAGCCATCTGTTTCTCAAACTAGACACTCTAATGTACTTGTCCTCTTGCTCAGTTGTGCACCGGGGCCTCCCACTCCTCTTTCTATTCTGGTTAGAGCCAGTTTGCACTGTTCTGTGAAGGGAGTAGTACGAGATCTTCAGTTTCTTGGCAATTTCTCGCATGGAATAGCCTTCATTTCTCAGAACAATAGACTGACGAGTTTCAGAAGAACTGGGCAAAGAACTGTTTTTGCCCATTTTGAGCCTCTAATCGAACCCACAAATGCTGATGCTCCTGATACTCAACTAGTCTAAAGAAGGCCCATTTTATTGCTTCTTTAAATCAGCACAACAGTTTTCAGCTGTGCTAACATAATTGGAAAAGGGTTTTCTAATGATCAATTAGCCTTTTAAAATGATAAACTTGGATTAGCTAACACAATGTTCCATTGGAACACAGGAGTGATGATTGCTGTTAATGGGCCTCTGTATGGGCCTCTGTACGCCTATGTAGATATTCCATTAAAAATCCAACTACAATAGTCATTTACAACAATAACAATGTCCACACTGTATTTCCGATCAATTTGATGTTATTTTAATGGACAAAAAATGTGCTTTTCTTTCAAAAACAAGGAAATTTGTAAGTGACCCCAAATGTTTGAACGGTAGAGTACATTCTACACACCCCTCTCAATAGAATAGGAATGGGGGTAGTCAGTAGGATCTGAATACCTAAAGAATAAGTTAACAAGGTGTCTGCAACAGATAATAATCTCGAGAAATCAAAATAAATTCTCACTTTCAATATCTGGGTGTTATAGTGTCCAACTTTATTTTTCACATAGTCAAGGCAAATCCTTATCCCTGTAAGATGAATGACAAAGTATTCAGTGCCTAGTATAACCTTAGTGCTGTTGTAACTCACAATCAGGTATCTATGTAGTATACCAACACGTTGAGCTGCTAGCCAACCTTATCGGCACATTTGAATAATGATTTAATGAAGTGTCAATCACAGATGGTTTTGTTTTATTAATCGAGCACTATGTACAGGCTGACAGACAGACAGGCGCTTTTTGCTAGGCACGTTCCATTACCAGTTTATATTGCATGAAGATTATTAGCTAGCAACATGTCTAGCAGTGCTTAATACAGTTATAAGGTGTGTAGTTTAACAAGCCTAGTGTTCTCTAGTCTAGACTCTAGTACAGGGTTTTCCAATCTAATCCTCAGGGACCACCAGTCCAGTCATTCCACATGTTTGTTCTATTCCACCACAAGGACAACTGATTCAAATTGTCAACTGATCCTCATTGCTTTTGATGAGTTGAATCAGGTGTTCTATCTACAACAATTCTGTGCAACATCCCTGAGGGACTGGTGGTTTAGTAAAGAAGTGATGGCCTTGTTATTACATTGGGAGAGACCTAGGCTGTATTTGTGTTTCAATGTTTTTTTGTGTGTTTCTTGTTCCATTGCTGTGCTGCCCGGTGAGTTTCTAATCCATTCTGGTCAATCCAGGTCAATTTCACTTTCTCAGTTTCTTGAGTATGTGAAGGTTAAACCTGTCTCAGTCTTGGCCTTCACAGAGGTATAGGCCTTGAGTAAATGTTAAATATATCTTTCACAGCATTTCATATTCATATCCCTTGTCAGGCTCTGGCCATAGAGAAGCTTTGCTTCTCTATATTTCTATGGTCAGAGTCTGGCAGATCTAGTAGTTCTACGTCTGTGTGGTGTTGTGTGTGGGATCCCTAATTATAGAGGCAGCTGCATTGCATTACCTCTAATTAGGGATCCTACTTATATGTCTGTGTTCCACTCCCTTGGCGTGGTTCATTGTTATATTTTGTCCCGTGTTCGTGCTACGTGTGTTTCGTATTAGATTGCATATTTGTTATTTTGTATAGTTCGATGTCCAGTCTAGTTTATTTATTTAATAAACGATGTCGAACTATCGCTACGCTGCGCCTTGGTCTCTCTACACACCCGAACGTGACAGAATGAACCACCACCCGACCAAGCAGCGTAAATCGGGAGCAAAGGAGAAGAAAGGAGGACAGCGATGGAATCGAGGAAAAGGAGGTAACGGAGCCCGTAGTCAACCCCAGGAAAATTTCGGGGGGGGCTATGGGGATGGTCTGGTTGTGAAGAGGACAAGCCAGTACCAATCTCCATCTGGGATACGCTGAGGCCTAAATACAAGTGGGGGGCGCAAAGTGTTGAAGAGGAGGAATATTTGGAGAGACATTTTGGAGACGTTCTGGAGGAAATGTGGGAGATAGCGGAAGAGGTAGAAAGGGAAATGTCGGAATGGAATAGTCCGTGTCCAGTCGCCTACTCCACTCCTGTGAAAGAGCAGTCCGCTTTACCGGTGCCCAGTCGGGGTCCGGCCGTCTGCTCTAATCCAGTGCCAGAACAGTTCGCTCCAACGGTGCCCAGTCCGGGTCCGGCCGTCTGCTACACTCCAGTGCCAGAGCAGTCCGCTCCACCGGTGCCCAGTCTGGGTCCGGCCGTCTGCTACACTCCAGTGCCAGAGCAGTCCGCTCCACCGGTGCCCAGTCCGGGTTCGGCCTTCTGCTACACTCCAGTGCGCCTCTCCAGTCCGGTGCATCCTGTGCCTGCTCCCCGCACTCGCCCTGAGGTGCGTGTCATCAGTCCGGTGCCATCAGTGCCGACTCCACGCACCAGGCCTCCAGTGCGCCTCTCCAGTCAGGTACGTCCTGTGCCTGCTCCCCGCACTCGCCCTGAGGTGCGTGTCATTAGTCCGGTGCCACCAGTGCCGACTCCACGCACCAGGCTTCCAGTGCGCGTCTCCAGTCAGGTACGTCCTGTGCCTGCTCCCCGCACTCGCCCTGAAGTGCGTGTCATTAGTCCGGTGCCACCAGTGCCGACTCCACGCACCAGGCTTCCAGTGCGCGTCTCCAATCAGGTACGTCCTGTGCCTGCTCCCCGCACTAGCCCTGAGGTGCGTGTTATTAGTCCGGTGCCACCAGTGCCGACTCCACGCACCAGGCTTCAAGTGCGCGTCTCCAGTCCGGTACGTTCCGTGCCGACTCCCCGCACTCGACCTCCAGTGCGTGTGCCCAGCCAGGTTCCTCCAGTGTCGGCTCCACGCACCAGGCCTCCAGTGCGCCTCTCCAGTCCGGTACGTCCCGTGCCGGCTCCCCGCACCCGACCTCCAGTGCGTGCACCCAGCCAGGTACCTCCAGTGCCGGCTCCACGCACCAGACCGTCGGTGCGCCTCACCAGCCCGGAGCCTCCCATGATGGTCGACAGCCCGGAGCCTCCCGTGATGGTCGACAGCCCGGAGCCTCCCGTGATGGTCGACAGCCCGGAGCCTCCCGTGATGGTCGACAGCCCGGAGCCTCCCGTGATGGTCGACAGCCCGGAGCCTCCCGTGATGGTCGACAGCCCGGAGCCTCCCGTGATGGTCGACAGCCCGGAGCCTCCCGTGATGGTCGACAGCCCGGAGCCTCCCGTGATGGTCGACAGCCCGGAGCCTCCCGTGATGGTTGAAAGGCCGGAGTCGCCTGCCACACCGGTGCCCAGTCCTGGCCCGGTTATTTGGCCCGCTCCATGGCCTGAGTCTTTTCCCCCACCGGTGCCATTTTTAGGACCGGTTGTTTACCCCTTTGAAAGGCCGGAGTCGCCTGCCACACCGGTGCTCAGTCCTGGCCCGGTTATTTGCCCCGCTCCATGGCCTGAGCCTTTTGCCCCACTATTGTTATTTTCAGGACCGGTGGGTTGCCCCTTTACATGGCCGGAGTCGCCTGCCACACCGGTGCTCAGTCCTGGCCCGGTTATTTGCCCCGCTCCATGGCCTGAGCCTTTTGCCCCACCATGGTCATTTCCAGGACCAGTGGGTTACCCCTTTAAATGGCCTGAGTCGTCTGCCACACCGGTGCCCAGTCCGGGCCCAGTAGAAATGAGGAGGAAGATATCCACTTCGCCGGGGCCGGAACCGCCACCGGCGATGGTTATTGTTGGATGTTTTTCCCTCCCTGACCCTTCCCTCATGTTTTTGTTTGTTTTTCTTGCGGCCGGGAGTCCGCGCCTTTGAGGGGGGGTACTGTCAGGCTCTGGCCATAGAGAAGCTTTGCTTCTCTATATTTCTATGGTCAGAGTCTGGCAGATCTAGTATTTCTACGTCTGTGTGGTGTTGTGTGTGGGATCCCTAATTAGAGGCAGCTGCATTGCATTACCTCTAATTAGGGATCCTACTTATATGTCTGTGTTCCACTCCCTTGGCGTGGTTCATTGTTATATGTTGTCCCGTGTTCGTGCTACGTGTGTTTCGTATTAGATTGCATATTTGTTATTTTGTATAGTTCGATGTCCAGTCTAGTTTATTTATTTAATAAACGATGTCGAACTATCGCTACGCTGCGCCTTGGTCTCTCTACACACCCGAACGTGACACCCCTTGACTTATTCCACATTTTGAAATAACAAAAGTATTAACACCCCTGAGTTAATACTTTGTAGGAGCACCTTTGGCAGCAATTACAGCTGTGAGTCTTTCTGAGTAAGTCTCTAAGATCTTTCCACACCTGGATTGTGCAACATTTGCCCATTCTTTTTTTTTTTATTCTTCAAGTTCTAACCTACATGGCTCCCAATCAAATCAAAAATGCTCTGTTATGTTTACAAACAACATATCCTAAAAACAGGACAGGTCAAAGTAAAATTAACAATATGGAATGGACAATCACAACTGTTGTCCAGGAGTTTCACCCCATTGTCATTTCTAGTGATTTCAAGTTTGTATCCGTCAATTTTTGACAAGCTGATCATAGCGAAAAAGAAAATGCTTCTTCATTTCCCGCTGTGTAAATACATTGCAAATAGACTCACCATAACTCCTGATAAAGTTGGGTAGCTTATATTCATAGCTTAAATAGCCAAAATGATTAGTCACAGGAATCAGGACTAATAAAGCCTGTTTTACAAATGGTGGGCCTACCACATGGATGGGCATTATATGAAAAATATGTATTTTAAACGTACGGAGAATACGTATTTTCACGTTTCATTCAGAACCTAATGAACCTAACTACAACGTCTGGAAAATACGTATTTTAGACATTTTTAACATCGTTACTGGGATTATAATTTTTTTACAGGGGCATGCTCAAAATGATATTATTTTGACCCATCTACCAATAGGTGCCCTTCTTTGCAAGGCATTGGAAAACCTCCCTGGTCTTTGTAGTTGAATCTGTGTTTGAAATTTACTGCTCAACTGACGGACCTTACAGATAATTGTATGTGTGAGGTATAGAGATGAGGTAGTCATTCAGAAATCTGTGCAACTTATTATGTGACTTGTTTTGACTCCTGAACTTAGGCTTGCCATAACAATCAATTTTTTTATTTATTTTTTATTTTTGAAAAACATAATTCCAATTTGAAATTTGGGGTACTGTGTTATAAAACAAATATCTACATTCAATACATTTTAAATCCAGGCTGTAACACAACAAAATGTGGAAAACGTCAAAGGGTGTGAATACTTTCTGAAGGTGCTGTATGTGAGCAAGGTTTGTTGTTTTTGACCATACTGGCGTATAATTGTGTGAAGGTGTAGTTGTTGTAGCCCTCCAGGCTAGGGAGCTGTGCCTCTGTGTAAGCCGCCTTTGTTCTTACACACAGACCTTGCCCCGCTCTGGCCTTCTGTCTGTCTTTGTCACAATAAAAATATATAACTTTTCTTCTCACAAAACGGTTGTTGAAAACCTCTACAGTTTCTTTTCAGGCCAGACTCCAGAATTGGCCAAAAGTGCAGTGTGTAATAATCAACCATAGTATCAATAGTAAATTATTTTCTCTCTTACTTTTCACCTCTCTCTCTCCCTCTTGCATCATCCACCCACTCACTATTCCAGAGAGTACAGTGCAGTACAGTCCATAGCTTTATCGTGTCTCTACAGTGTGTCAAACTCGGTGAGATACTCACACATTCAGCTACAGACACACACACACATACACACACACAGGTGAGACTAATTACTAGTTGGAAAAGGTATTCAGGGCATTCAGCCGCCAGCCAGACAGAGAGAAAGGACATTGTGAGTGCGTGTGTGTCTGTGCACGTGTTTGTGTGTGGGGGTGCTTGTATTCTTGTGTGCGTCCATCGTTGAGTTTGTGGGTTTGCTCCCTATGGTCCATAAAGGGAAAGAGTGTTAGGCTGTTCACGCCTGTCCCTCTCTCCTCCTCTGTCTCTCCTCTATAGAAGGCCTAGTCTCCACTCAGTGTGGCTGTGTAGAGGTTGTATAAAAGCTCTACTCAGCCTGGCTGTATAGAGTGGTTGTGACAGTAATCGGCTCCATTGTCTGCCTGCTAGAGGAAGCTGTCAAGCCACCGTGGGAGATACGCCCCCACTTATTTATCCCATTCTACACACACACAGGCTCCCATTCACCTCTAGACACACCTTTGCCCTGCAAACACACACACACACACACACACACACGCAAGTATGCACGTTACATACACTCACAGACACACACTCTCCCATTTAAACACTCATACATGCACACACAAACACCGTTCATACACTGGCATGGACACACACCCTCCTTTGCTGACAGTACCCATGCAGCACTGAGAAAAACTGCTGCACTGCAAACCAAACCCCTCCAGCCTCTTTCCCCTGTCTCCTTTTCCTAATGTGGCATGTTGATGAGCTGTTTGCCTGTGCCTGTGTTTCGGCTTGGTGCTGGGAAAGGGGTGTGTGTGGGGGGGGGTGCGGGTCTCTGTAGCCCCACGGCAGAGCTCCGTGATGAGGTAAAGTTAGCTCCAGACCCCCTGCTGTGGAGGTCCCCCCCTACAGAGCTAATCCTCAACTCCCCAGGATTAACAACTTCACAACCCTGTCCCCTACTGTGCTGTCAAGGCTCTGCCCTTATGTCGTTCCTGCTAACCCCCCCCCTCTTTTCTTTCTACCCTCTCCCCTACTTTTTACACACCTCCTTCCCACTTTCTCTCTGTCTACTTTCTTCCACTCCCAATACACCTTCTTACTCTATCGAACTTTCGCTCTAACCTTTTTCTAACCCCTTATTCCTTCTTCACCCTTTCTCTTTCCCCCCTCCTCTCTCCTCTCCTTCTTTCTCTCCTTTTTTTTCATCCTTCTCTCACAGCTGTATAAATTGGTATGAAGGACAAATCAGCCGAACCCCCCTTTACTAATGACCAACTTCTCCTGTCTCTGTCTGTGTTTCCCCTCTACTCCAGACATATGGTTGTGACTGTAGGCTTTGTGTGTGTTTAATATAGCCATCAGGTATACTACAACAGCTCAATACTATATAAGAGAGAGATGAAGGGAGATGGGCGAGAGAGAGGTAAAAAGATGGAGAGAGAGAGAGAAAGAGAGAGGGAGAGAGAGCGAGAAAGATGCCTTGAGCTGTATTGAGCTGTATTGAGTATTGAGCTGTTGTAGTATACCTGATGGCTATATTAAAGCCAGATCATCTGAGTTATCCCTGACACACCAGCTTCATCCTTTGTCACAGGGAGGGCCTGAGGTGTGTGTGTGAGGAAGATGGAGAGTGTGTGTGTGTGTATGTGTGTGTGTGTGTGTGTGTGTGTGTGTGTGTGTGTGTGTGTGTGTGTGTGTGTGTAGGAGAGGATGATAAAACTGTGATGTCTGGGGAGGACTGCATCGTCCCTTGTGGGGTTCCAGGCGACATCCAGAGAAACTGGCTGGGTTAGGCCTCGGCCTGGGGAGAGTATTAGTAGATGGGGGTGGAGGGGAGCGTCTGAGAGGAGAGGAGACAGGGAGGTAATGGGTGTGAAGATGGAGGCATTGTGTGTGTGTGTGTGTGCGCGCGCACGTACGTGTGTTTTACCAGTCTAATAAACGACTAGCTGGCGGTTTTGGGTGATTTCCAGGTTTTACCAGCAGGCTAATCATTTCTCGGTCTCTCTCCCCTCCCTCTCTCTCCCCTCCCTCTATCCCCCCCTCCCTCTATCTCCCCCTCCCTCTCTCTCCCCTCCCTCTATCTCCCCCTCCCTCCCTCTCCATCTCCCCCTCCGTCCCTCCCTCCCTCTCCCCCTCCCTCTCTCTCTCCCTCCCTCTCTCTATCTCCCCTCCCTCTCTCTCTCCCTCCCTCTATCTCCCCTCCCTCTATCCCCCCTCCCTCTCTCTCTCCCCTCTTCCCACCTCCCTCTCTCCTATCCTCCTAGCATTCTACAGATCATTAGAAACATCTCAGGGCTGTAAAGAAAGTAGAAAAGGAAAGAAGAAGGGAAAGACATAAACAACAGGAAGAAAGCGAGGGAGACATTAAGAACATGTGTGTGTAGTTAATTGAACACTACTGGGTATTGTGATAGCTGCTGAGAGCATACAGGTACCTGGGACCTCATTTATAACCGTTGTGTAAATGTCACACTAAATAACTACCTACCTGAAACGATTACGTACGCCATAAATAGGCATGTTTCCCGTTATAAATCAGACCTGTTGTAAAAGTTAGCATGCTTGAACGAGCATTATAACTCCATCAGAACACGCCCTCCATTTACCTTTTATGGTGACAATAATGCACTTTATTTGCTGTATAATTTGGAACTATTGGAATTAGACTAAAGAAAGAGCAATGGCAAATTTTGATCACATTTCTGTAGAGGTATGTGAGATTTAAATAAATATTTTACAGTGACATTTCTAACGAAACACTGCCTATAGCGAGTGCCAAACACTTGATTGATTGTATATTCTAAACAATTTAAAAGTAAAATGCTACAGCTTACACTTCTATGCTAACAACGAATTGTTGTTCAATATTTTGTTTATCAATAGATTATTGTGTTTCTATCTCCTGCCTTGGTATAGGCTCTAAGATTAAATAGGCTATGATGACGCAGTCCTATTGCACAGCAAAACTGTAACCTACTCATACTGTAAAATCTTTTACATAAGCTAACAGTCTATTTACTGTGTTGGCAGAATGGTTTAATCTTTTTCCGTAAAAGATGCTGTATTTGGCAATGGACTGTGACAGTTTCTGAAAGAGAAAACGATGGCAAATTGTTGTGGACCTGTCAGCAGAACATTTGAATTCAACAATACATTTGGGATCTAGCTGCATCTTGTTAGTGTGTCATCATGTCCCCCATTTGCACAAAATAGTTACTTGCCTTCTTGCAATACAATACTTCAGCCACTATAAAAGGACATTCTCACAAGTTCAGTTTTTATAAATGCCAACCTTTGCTGTAAATTTGGCGCTAGCATGTTTTATGGTATATTTTGTGTGTGTGTGTTCTGGTCTTGTGTGTTCTGGTCTAGTGTGTGTGTGTGCGGATTGAGAATAAGTAATTGGTGTGTGACCTACAGTGATTTTGCATGTCCTACTTGACGCCCCCATCCAATTAAACTGGCATACCGTCTCTCTCTCGCGCTCTCTCTGTCTCTTGGTCTCTCTGTCTCTCTCTCGCTTTCTCTCTCTCTCTCGCGCTTTCTCAAACACACACACACACACACACACACACACACACACACACACACACACACACACACACACACACACACACACACACACACACACACACACAAGCACACAGACATACACATTTTGTCTCCAGTCCTCTCTTGACTGTTTCAAGGTGCCCTCTCAACAGTCTCAAATTAGTGTTATGGTTGGCAGAGGATGCCAGAGTAGCAGCAAGGGTCTCGAGTGTGCTGTCCCCCCCCCCCACACACACACACACACGCACAGAGATATGGGCAGCTTGTAAATTAGTCAATTCACATGGATTTTGGGTAAATCTGGGAGGGCCAGTGTAGTGAGTTTATCTTATTCTAATCCGTAATCATATATTTTATATAACATTTGGATGTAAATTTGACAGATAGAATGTGTACACTTTCCGAGTTAAAAGTATTTTCTTTATACCATCCTTAATGACATCACAAAATAATAAACAATGTGATATGGTTATTCTTTAGATCGCCATTGACCATTCCAAACATTCGGATGTTACCAATATTGTTCCAGTGTTTACTTTTTGGACGTTATAGTTTTGGCGGCAAAAGTATTACGTAGACTAAGGGCATTCCTTTAGTAATACTGAAGAGCAAGACAGAGATTCCGCTCCTGCCTAATTTATGAGTGTTAAGGTGTCAAAACCATATCAAAAAGCTGACTAAGCAGCAGGATCATTACACAGGTGCTTCCTTGTGCTGGGGACAATAAAAGGCCACTTTAAAATGTGCATTTTTGTCACACAACACAATGCCACAGATGTCTCAATTTTTGAGGGAGTGTGCAATTGGCATGCTGACTGCAGGAATGTCGACCACAGATTGTTAATTTTCTGTTGTCAGAAAATTGAATGTTCATTTCATTCCAACGTCGCTTTAAAGTTAATTTCCTACAATTCTACCCATTTTGCCATAGAGGGGAGAGACATTTTCACAGTAATTTCCTGCAATTTTACACATTTTGTAATGACTTATGCCATGTTAATATGATATCTGAATGACTAACACAATCAATGGGGCCCCTGGGCACATGCCCTTGTTATTTGGCTGTGATTACCACAAGTTTATACACTGAGTGTACAAAACATTAGGAACCTTCCTAATAATGAGTTGCAACCCACCCAAAAGGCTAGAGCCGGCCCTGTTTGGACACCAAAGTGAGACTGTAGAATTCTACCTTCACACAGTGATGAGGCAATTAACAAGCTTTGACCCATGGAGCACAGAAACACACACAAACTCTCATTTAGCATGACGGGGTGACTGCACATTGTGATTTAAAAAGTTGTCAGTATCAAACACACACACAAGCACAGCATCACACTACTTCAAGTAAAATCACAGGGAGCCAACTACTGCTCTAACTTTACCTCAGCATGAGAGAAACACAGTGGAGTGGAGGTGTGGAGAGAGAATTTTGGTGAGATGGAAGGCATGGGGAGAAAGAACATGTTCCGTAGAGATGGCTCTCTCTCTCTCCACTACACTCTCTCTAGCATCTCATGTTTCCTATGTCAGTGACCTTCATTGTGTGAATAAACAGTGAAGGTCTGAGTCGAGGCACAGATCAGTGTTGTTTTTCCTCAGGGCATATCACACATTATCTTGTCATCTCTGCTGTAACTGATGAGACTGGGAGAGAGTGTGTCATTATCTGGAACAGACACACACACATAGATACACGCACACATATACACACACCACAACCTCTATTAAACCCTATTTACCATGGCCTTATTTATTCTCAGTTAGGCTGTCTGGGCTGGTATTGTTATGGTGAATAAACTACAGACTATCTGCAGAAGGCTTAGCACCAGCAACAATTTCGACTTTACTGTAGAGAGGTGGGTATCCCCAAGCCTGCGCTTTAACCCTAACCTTGGACTTACCCTGACTGTAACCCTAGCTCCAGCTCCAGCCCCAACACTAACCCTACCTCCATCCCTAACTCCGCCCAACCCCAAACCTAATCACAGCCTCAGTTGTTCAGTGTGTGATGTAATCACTCTGCGACAGTACGTTTGCTGGCACTGACAAACAGCCCAACACTTCCTCCTCCAGGATACGAGAGATGAAGTACGAGATGGAGGCCTGAATAGCACTGATAACCTTCTACTCCCCCCCCCCCCTCCACACACACACACTCGATCCCAGCACACACCCCTTCTCTCTCTCTTTCTCTCTCTGTACTGTGAATCATTTGGTTAGTATTAGTGTGTTCGATGGTGACTCACATACTGTATCTAATGTGTTTGCCGTCTTAAGCAGGCTGAGACTAGGGTTAGCTAAACCTCCATGTCTCTCTTTATCCACATACACACACACACACCAAACATCATTTTGACAGGCAGCTAGCCTCCCCAGATCAACTCTTCAACAGTTTTTCCGTTTATGATATGAGAGGATTAGCTTCATGTGTAATCTTCAGAGTAAATAAACAAACTCATGTTTCATCTGACACATACTCCTCAGTTTAAAATAATTTATTTTTGCAGTAAATGTCTGTTTATGGCCTGATTCGGTCTCTGTGTTATAAATAGCTACCCCAGTGACCTTGGCTCTCATCCTCACTAACAGCCACAGTATTGACCAACACTAAACACATGATTGATGTGGTTTCACACTTATGCTATCTGACATGATTGCATTTCACTCCTTCAACCAATTGGTCTATAATTTACTTCATTCACACACACGAAAACACACACAATCAAACAAACAAACAAACAGGGACATGTTGTGCCGACAGACAGGGCCAACAGTCATGGTGTCAACCCTTGTTCTCTTGGTGTTTATGGGTTTGGTCTTGAAGTCATTACCAGGGAACTCTGTCATGTCCAAACTGTGTTGACTCACGACACAACAAAACAGTAGACCAGTAGACACTAATAGCTCATAACTCGTGACATACAGTGGGGAGAACAAGTATTTGATACACTGCCGATTTTGCAGGTTTTCCCACTTACAAAGCATGTAGAAGTCTGTAATTTTTATCGTAGGTACTCTTCAACTGTGAGTGACGGAATCTAAAACAAAAATCCAGAAAATCACATTGTATGATTTTTAAGTAATTAATTTGCATTTTATTGCATGACATAAGTATTTGATACATCAGAAAAGCAGAACTTAATATTTGGTACAGAAACCTTTGTTTGCAATTACAGAGATCATACGTTTCCTGTAGTTCTTGACCAGGTTTGCACACACTGCAGCAGGGATTTTGGCCCACTCCTCCATACAGACCTTCTCCAGATCCTTCAGGTTTCGGGGCTGTCGCTGGGCAATACAGACTTTCAGCTCCATCCAAAGATTTTCTATTGGGTTCAGGTCTGGAGACTGGCCAGGCCACTCCAGGACCTTGAGATGCTTCTTACGGAGCCACTCCTTAGTTGCCCTGGCTGTGTGTTTCGGGTCGTTGTCATGCTGGAAGACCCAGCCACGACCCATCTTCAATGCTCTTACTGAGGGAAGGAGGTTGTTGGCCAAGATCTCGCGATACATGGCCCCATCCATCCTCCCCTCAATACGGTGCAGTGGTCCTGTCCCCTTTGCAGAAAAGCATCCCCAAAGAATGATGTTTCCACCTCCATGCTTCACGGTTGGGATGGTGCTCTTGGGGTTGTACTCATCCTTCTTCTTCCTCCAAACATGGCGAGTGGAGTTTAGACCAAAAAGCTCTATTTTTGTCTCATCAGACCACATGACCTTCTCCCATTCCTCCTCTGGATCATCCAGATGGTCATTGGCAAACTTCAGATGGGCCTGGACATGCGCTGGCTTGAGCAGGGGGAACTTGCGTGCGCTGCAGGATTTTAATCCATGACGGCGTAGTGTGTTACTAATGGTTTTCTTTGAGACTGTGGTCCCAGCTCTCTTCAGGTCATTGACCAGGTCCTGCTGTGTAGTTCTGGGCTGATCCCTCACCTTCCTCATGATCATTGATGCCCCACGAGATGAGATCTTGCATGGTGCCCCAGACCGAGGGAGATTGACCGTCATCTTGAACTTCTTCCATTTTCTAATAATTGCGCCAACAGTTGTTGCCTTCTCACCAAGCTGCTTGCCTATTGTCCTGTAGCCCATCCCAGCCTTGTGCAGGTCTACAATTTTATCCCTGATGTCCTTACACAGCTCTCTGGTCTTGGCCATTGGGGAGAGGTTGGAGTCTGTTTGATTGAGTGTGTGGACAGGTGTCTTTTATACAGGTAACGAGTTCAAACAGGTGCAGTTAATAC